>VKON01002286.1:0-22737 GCA_009741485.1 Malurus cyaneus samueli
CACCAGAATCCCAGAAATCAGTGCTCTGGAAATCTCTCCAAAATCCCAAATCCAGATGTCTGGGAATCCAATCCAAAAATCCCGAAATCCAGCTGTTCCTGGAAATCCCTCCAAAATCCCCAAAATCCAGCTGTTCCTGGGAACCCTACAAAACCCCCAAATCCAGCTGCTCCAGGAAGTCCTGGAATCCCTGCCAAAATCCCCAATCCCAGGTGCCAACAGAGCTTCCTGGGAAAACTCCTCACAGGAGCCCTCCAAGATCCCCAGCTCCATCTTGTTCCAGGGATTCTAGGAATTCCTCTCACAGGAACCTTCCAAGATCCCCAGATCCATCTGTCCAGGATTTCCTAGGAATTCCTCTTCACTAGGAACCTTCAAGATCCCCCAATCCATCGTCCAGGATTCCTAGAATGCCTCTCAACAGGGAGGCCCTCCAAAGAGTCCCCCCAAAATCCATTCTGTTCCCAGTATTCCTAGGATTCCCTCACAGGAACCTTCCAAGATCCCCAAGTCCATCTGTCCTGGAAGTCCTTCCAAGATCCCCAAGTCCATCTGTCCCCAGCACCGCCCCACATCCCCAAATGCCACATCCACGTGGTTTTGGAGTCCCTCCAGGATGCAAGCCTCCACCCCGCCTCCGGGCACAGTCCATTCCAATTCCTGACCGCCTTTTCCATGGAGCCATTTTTCCCAAAATCCATCTTCAACCCCCCCAGCCCAACCTGCGGCCATTTCCTCTCGTCCTGTCCCTGTCCCCTGGCTGTCCCCTCCTCTCCGGTGTTTCCTTCAGCCCTGGAGGAACATCTGGGAGGGACAAACAGCAAACTCTGCGCTCCCAGGTGGACGCTCAGGATTTCCTTTTCCGTCCTCTTTCCAGTGAAGCTGCTGCCTGTGGAGAACCTGCGGCTGCAGAACGAGACCACGGACACGCTGCAGGCGCGGTGGAGCCCCGTCCGGGGAGCCACGGGCTATCGGCTCACCTGGACCTCCGCGGGTACGGGCAGGGCTGGGGAATGCGGGTCAGGGGAGGGGTGGGGGGAAATGGGAGCTGCTGGCTTCCCGTGGGATGGGATGGGTGGATGGGGATTGGAATTGGATTGGATTGGATGATTGGATGGGATGATGGATTGGATTGGATTGATTGAGATTGGATTGGGATGGTTGTATGGATTGGTGGATTGATTGGATTGGATGGGATTGGATTTGGAGTGGATTGGATTGGATTTGTATGGATTGGATTGGATTGATTGGATTTGGATTGGATTGGATTGGATTGGAGGGATATCGATAGCATTGGATTGGATGGGATTGGATTGGATGAGGGATTGGATTGGATTGGATGGGATGGATGGGATTGGAATTGGGATGGATGGGATTGGGATTGGAGATGGGATTGATTGGATTGATTGATCCAAATGGATGGATTGGATCGATTAGATTGGATTGCACTGAATTGGATTCAGATGGGATCGGACGTTTTTGGACTGGGATGGATTGGATGGGATGGGATCGGTTTGGATGGATTGGTTGGATTGGATGGATGGGATTGATTGATTGATTGGATGGAGGTTGGATTGGATTGGATGGATTGGATGGATTGGATGGGTTGGATTGGATTGGGTTGGGTTAGGATTGGATTTGGATTGGGATGAGTGGAATTGAATCAATTGGATGGAGTTGGATGATGGGATGGATGGTATGGATGGATTGGATTGGGTTTGGATTGATGGATTGGATTGGATTGGATTGGATTTGGATTGGTTGGATGGATTGGATTGGGTTGGATTGGATTTGATTGGATTGGATTGGATTGGATTGGATTGGATTGGGTTGGATTGGATTGGATTGGATTGGATTGGATTGGATTGGATTGGATTGGGTTGAGTTGGGTTGGATTGGATGGGATGGGATTGGAGGATTGGATTGGGTTGAGTTGGTTGGATTGATGGGAGGGATTGATGGATGGATTGGAGGGGTAGGATGGGGATCAGATTGCGATGGAACTTGGTGGACCCTGGATTGGTTGGATGGATGGATTGGAGTAGATTGGGTTGGATCAGATTGGTTTGGATTGGATTGCATTGCATACGATTTTTATTGGATTGTCGTTTGCGATTGATGGATTGATCTATTGAATTCAATTGGATTTGATTGGATTTGATTAAATTCAATAGGATTGATCCGTTATTCGATTCCAATTGATTGATTCGATTCGATTTACTGATTGATCTCATTGTATTGGATTGGATTGGATTGGATTCTATTGAATTCAATTGGATTTGATTCGATTGATTGGATTTTGTTTGATTGGATTTGGCTTGGCATTTTGAATTAAATTCAACAGACAGGATTTCGTTCCATTTGATTCGAATAATTCAATGGATTGGGGATTTAGATTCTTTCGATTCATTCAATTTGATTGATTTGATTTGTTAGATTCTATCAGATTCCACCTTTACCAAAGCGGGAATCACCTTTTCCTGATTTCCTGTGAATCCCCTCTGCCCTAAATGCAAACATTCCCTCCCTGCGGCGCTAGAACCCGGCTCCACCCCCAAAATCCGCATTTTTAGGCAGATTTGGGAGTTTGCAAAATCCGCCTTTGCAGCTGGAGTTTCTCCCTGCCCTGAACCCGAACATTTTTTTCTCGGTGTTTGAGGCGGAAGGAGGAGGAATTCCGCGTTTTGATTTTGCCTTGGAATGTTCCCGGGGCTTTTGGGACACCTGGGCTCCATCCCGGGCTGAGAATGAATGGAAAATTCCCCTCTCCTTTCGATTGGAGAAGGAGACATTTTTCCCGCCGTGGGAAGGGGATTAGGGAGATGACAGCTCAACCAAGGGTCCCGGGAGGGAAAAAATCTTCACAGGGAAGGTGTAAAATTGGTTTTATTGCTCTGTGATGAGGTTTTCTCTGGAAAAAAAAAAAAAAAATCTAAAAAAATCTAAAAAAATCATGGCACACCCCAAAACTTGAGACTGGGGGGAATGGAGCTCAGCCGGTGAATTGGGGACACGTGAGAAGACAGTGTGAGGAGCAGGAAGAACATGTCACCCCAAATTTCACAGGTATCCAGGGAATTCTCTGCTGGTAACAGCTCACCCCAATTCCAGGGGGGACAAAATCCCAAAGGCAGCCCCCTGCTGGTTTCTGGGGTCCCCTTCCCACGATCGATCCCATCCCGGATTGGGATCGGTCTTGTATGGGATCAGCGGTCTCGGCTGTCGTGTCCCAAGCATGAGAGGGGGTTGGTTTTCCTCTCTGGATTTTAAAACTGGGATTAGATAAACAGAAATTGGAGCTGGGAGACATGGAAATGGGAAATGTGGAGATGCAGAGATGAGGAGGGGGGAAGATGCTGGAGATGGAGATGTGGAGATGGGAGATGTGGAGATGAGGAGGGGGGAGATGTGGAGGATGAGGGGGAAGATGTGAGATGAGTGAGGAAGATGTAGATGAGGAGGGAGAAGATGTGGAGATGCAGAGGTGGGAAATGCGGAGACGTGGAGGTGGGAGATGCAGAGGTGGGAAATGAAGAGGTGGGAAGATGCAAGAGGTGGGAGGGACCGGGAGGTGAGTGCGAGTGTGAGCGTGGAGGTGGAACAAGTGGAGATTCAGAGGTGGGAGATGTAGAGATGTGGAGGTGGGAGACAGAGTTGGGAGAAGCGGAGATGCAGAGGTGGGAGATGCGGAGAGGGGAGACGTGGAAGTGGAAGAAGTGGAGATGCGGAGGTGGAAGATACAGAGTGTGGAGTGGGAGGAGACGCAGAGGGTGGGAGAGTGCAGAGTTGGAGACAATGGGAATATGGAGGTGGGAGACATGGAGGTTGGGAGAGGCAGCGGTGGGAGAAGCAGAGATTTGGAGGTGGGAGGTGCAGATATGCACAAGTATGAGAGGGGAGGTTGTGGAATGTAGGGTGGAGATGTGGAGTATAGGGATGTAGAGACGATGCAGACGCGGAGACAGGCCATCAGAGCGGGGAACTGAGCGGGGCATCAAGGGAGCGGGATGAGCGGGCCATCAGGAGCGGAGGAGCGGGGGCCATCAGCAGCGCGGCCTCGCGCCGGGGTGAGCGGGGCCTATCCAGCAGCGTTCCATCAGCATGCGGGGACCATTTAGCCGCGGGAGAATGCAAACGGGGCCATTCAGCAGCGGGGGCCATCCAAGCAGCGGGACCATTAGCGCGGGCTGAGCGCGGCCATTCAGCACGGGAATGAGTGGGGCCATCAGCGAGCGGGAACCATGCCCGCGGTTGGATGAACGGGCCATTTTCAGCAGCGGGGACCATCAGCAGCGCGGACCCATAGCCCGGGAATGGAACGGGCTGTGCACAGCAGTCGACTCTCGGAGTCGCGGAGGTGCTCATGCTATCATGGCATGCACGAGCCAGGACTCATATAGGCACAGCGGGGAATTGCCCCAGAGCAAACCCTGTGAGCGGCTCCTCGGGCTGTATGAACACCGGCGGCCATTCAGCAGCGGGTCTGGCACGGGATGTGTGGTCTGGGGCATTCGAGGAGAGCACGACTTGCAGTGCAGGGGCCTCTGCGATGGCGCAAGCTGGGAGTCAGAGCCGACAGGGCGATGCAGAACACGCCAGGGGGTCCCATCTGATGGCAGGCTTCGGCAGATGTGAACCTCTTCTCATCCCCCTCGCTTTTATGATTTTGCTCTTTTGCTTTACAATGGAGATTCGAATGCTAGGGGGGAGTCTTATGTTTTATTGCACAATCCCCAGTGAGAACCATATTCAGGCAGTGCCTTGTGAGAGCCAAGTCTCCAGTTGCGAAGGGACTCGTATAGCTGCCCAGCCAGGGGCGGCTCCGGTTGGTCGTGCGGCCAGAAGGACAGGTAGACGCCAGGCGCTTTGGCATCCGCAGAGGAGTGTATAATTTTCTCGCTATAGTGTAATTCTACAGCCGCCACTGCTTTCCCTGCTTTAAGGGAATCTTTATTCCATGCCGAACCTCCTCAACCCTCTCACTGATCCTCTCTCTCTTGCCCTCACTGCTAGCCTCTGTCCCTCCGAGGGGCTGGTATTTATCGCGTCACGAGCCGTAATTGCCAAATACCAGCAGAGAATTCATCTCCGTCATGATTAAGCTCTACCTTCTCTGATGTGATAGTGCACTGCGTGATAATACGGTCCCACCGCCTGCGTGGATATAAGACTACAGAACTATCCACCTCTCAAATTGGTTACATTGTGATTTTTGGCCACGGCATACATCTTGCCATCTAAATCCTCTGCTGTGGTGGAGAGCGTTGGGATGAGGTACAGCACGGGGGTTATTTTCACGCTGGGATGTTAGTGATGTGTGAATAAACAACCTTCTCGGAATCTGGCTCACCACTTTGCCCCTGTTGTAGTGCACAGGAATGTCTTTTAGCGATGGTCTTGAGGTGTTAGATGTAGTGCGCCCTTCTGAGCCTGTTGCACCCACACATCCTGTTCACCCCTGCTCCGATGAGGCAGGGATACTAACTCTCCTTGCACCATCCCAGAGTCCCTCCACCAACTTGCCCTCTTGCTCCCGCGGGCGCTGGGCTTGGGGCTAGTCTGTACCCAGGTTGTATTTCCCTCGACGATGCACATCCGCCCGCTGGGGTTAGTCCAGTCCTCTTGCCGGGATTTCTGTGTTTCTCCAGACGCAAACCCTCCGCGTGGCCTGCGTCTACCTCGCGGGCTGTTGCTCCCGTGTTGGTTGCTATTGTTGGTCCCCGATGTGTCTGCCCGGAGACTAGTCAAGGTCCCTCCGGTATATCGTCTCCCCGACAGGGGGCTTGCGTTAGGCCCCCAGGGCTCTCCTGTTCCAGGAGCCACAGCTCGAGCTGACACACCCTGGCTGCGCGGGCAATCACGAGCACGCGCCAGGGTCTAAGGGTGTTCCACTCCCAGGTGGGTGGTCTCCAACAGGCACTGCGCCCTCCGGGTATTTTTGGTTGCCCGATGTGCTCGGAGGTGTTCTATGTGCGATGCTGCTAATATTTGCCGAGCTTTGTTCACTTCTACGGGGACTATTTAACGTTCTGCAAGTGTAAATTAGCCTTTCCTCGGCGCTTTTTCTATTCCAAGGGAGTGTCACATCACCAGGGGTTTGTGCCCTCGAGACTTCAAAGGTGTGCTCATCTCCCTTTGGGGGTTGGGTGCCCTCCGAGTTTTTGCCCCATGTTTAAGTGCGTTCACCGCCTCTACAGGGTTAGGATGGCACTGAAAAAGGAAAATCCACCTCTGGGAGGGTTGCTGCCAGTACATAGAGATGTGGATATTGGTCCTCAGCATTCGGGCTTATGTGGCCACAAGGGCTTGTTGAGACAAGCTATAAAATTTCTCCCTCCACAGGCTCCCAGAGGGAGCTGTCCCCCGGGCTGGGTTCCAGGGAGCACGGTTCCCCGGTACGTGGTTTGAGCACTACCAGCGCGCCCACTGGGAGGTTTTCTGAGGTTCACCGGGAGCCGTGTCTCGGACAGCTCGCGAAACCACTCGCGTTGTTTGAGGGGTTTTCTGTGGGGATCACCTCCATCCGCATGACCCTGGGAGCCGTTTGGCAGGGCCCCAGGGACTGGCGATTCGGAATCGGCTCAGGGACCGAGAGCCGAGCGAAAGGTTACCGATGTGGATGTTACAAGGACCCAGGGGGTATATTAAGCTCCCCTGCGTTTGGGTGGGTTGCCTGCGGTGTAAATAGGAATAGGGCGAGTGGGTCCCTAGTGGTAGTACCTCCCAAAGGGTTATCAGCTTTGCCGATCACCATGGAGTGTCACAGCCGAAAAAGGGCTTTTACCGTCTGCGGTTGGTGTGCACCCAAGCTCTCTGGCGTTCAGTGTTCCGCGCTCCTTCCCTCTTAGACATTGTTTGTCCTCTCAGTGTGCGCAGCCGGTCTTCTGTTACGTCGCATGCCGGAACGGTGGTCCGTCCGGGATTCAGGTCCCAACGAGTGGTATGGATCTTGTGTCTGCTCAGGTTGGTCTGTTGGGTCGCCATCGGAGTGAGCACAGAAATTGTTCCCCCAGGTGCGTCCCGGTGTTCCCCGGGTGTCCCGGTTGCCCAGCCCCGTGTGTGAGAGTGATCGCATCTCATGGTTCAGGTGGAAACTTGATGAGTTGTTCTGGTTCCTCCGAGGGGAAAACCCTGCCCTGGTAGTGCCCCTGCGGAGAGGTTGGTGGTCGGTGCCTCTGTGCTGGCGTGTACGCCACGGAGCGGCCAGTAGGGTTCACCCAGGCTGTACTGCCTCGCGGTGGGCTACCCAGGTGTGTTCTGTCCCGGGGTTTGTGGGTCTGCGACGGGAGTGTCCAGTTGCGAGGGGGATGTGGTCGCGAGTAGATTGACACCCTCAAGCAGTGAGGACAAAGGGTCCCTGATTGCGCCACAGCGTGGAGTGCTCTTGGGCTGAAACTCACGTAGGCGAACCCGTTTTACCCACTGACTCTAATTCACCACCAGCGGAGGGTCGATATGCATAAAATCACTCGGACGTAGAGACTCACCACTACTACGGCTTGTACCCATTCACTTCATTGTCTACTTACACATGATCCAAGGTACTCGCGCAAAGCCCGACACGGCAGCACCAAACTCGCCTCTTGGGTGCACTCCGTCACTTCACTCGGCTCCTCTCCTCTGCGCAGCGAGGAGGCCGTAGCAACCCAGACGCCACCGGCGGCTGCCGCGGCTCCGTGCCGATGTGTGGCATAGTCGCCAAAGCACCCCGGGTGGAGTGTGACATGGGGCCATATGTCACTCCCCCGCCGTCGATGGCTTTTGGACATCGAATGGATGCGTGACAGATGTTTGTCTCCCGCGAGTGGCGTCCACACGGGTCCGGGCTGGCGAAGGTCAGCGAGGGTTTCCATCAGCAGCGTCCGGCTGTCCTGGGACTCGGTCACGGGAGCCACCGGCTATCGAGTGGTCTGGGGTCCAACCCCAGGGAATCCGTGAGGAGCGGGGAAACCCAGGAGGCGGGAGGGGAGGCGGGTTCCAGCTCGGGAAATGCCCCGAGGAGCCTTTCCGCAGAATTCCGGAGCTGAAGCCGGGGATGTTCCTGCACCAACCCGGCATCCAGGAATATCCGGAAGGAAGTGGGGAGGGACAGGGAAAATTCCTATGTTCCTGTGGGCTCTTGGATGTGAGAGGCCGCAGAATTGGATCCGGAGCCTTTCCCAGAATTCCAGGAGGTGTTGAGCCAAAAGCTGGAAATGTTCCTGATCCTTGAGGCACCAACCCCGGAAGGTCCCAGGAAATTCCCTCAGAAGGGAGGACAGGAAACATTCCCATGTTCTTGTGGGCCCTGGATGTGAGGGCCAGATTGGATTTAGAGCCCAGAATCCAGAGTGTTAAGCCAAATGTTCAGGGATTGTTCCTGGCCCTGAGACACCAAACCAGAGTCCCAGGAAATCCCCGGGAAGGGGAAGGTGGGGAGGGACAGGGAACATTCCCATATTCCTGTGGGCCCTGGATGTGAGAGCTGGCTTGGATTCGGAGCCTTTCCCAGAATTCCAGAGTGTGAGCCAAAGCCAGGGATTATTCCTGATCCTGAGACACCAAACCAGAGTCCCAGGAAATCCCCGGGAAGGGGACAATGGGAAGGGAACGTTCCCACCTTCCTGTGGGCTCTGGATGTGAGAGCCAGATTGGATTTGGAGCCTTTCCCAGAATTCCGGAGCTGAAGCCGGGGATTGTTCCTGCACCAACCCGGAGTCCCAGGAAATCCCTGCGAATGGGAGGGACAGGGAACATTCCCACCTTCCTGTGGGCTCTGGATGTGAGACCTGGCTGGGATTCGGAGCCTTTCCCACAATTCCAGAGCGTGAGCTGAAGTCAGGGATTATTTCTGGCCCTGAGGCACCAACCCAGAGTCGCAGGAAATCCCTGAGAATGGGAGGGACAGGGAACATTCCCATATTCCTGTGGGCTCTGGATGTGAGAGCCGGATTGGATTTGGAGCTTTTTCCAGAATTCTGGAGCCGAAGCTGGGAATTGTTCCTGATCCTGTGGCACCAACCCAGAGTCCCAGGAAATCCCTGAGAAGGGGAGGCTGGGGAGGAAGAGGGAAAATTCCCATGTTCCTGTGAGCTCTGGATGTGAGAGCCAGATTGGATTTGGAGCCTCTCCCAGAATTCCAGAGCGTGAGCTGAAATCAGGGATTGTTCATGACCTTGGAGTGAGTCCCAGGAAATCCCGGGAAGGGGAAGGTGGGGAGGGACAGGGAACATTCCCACCTTCCTGTGGGCTCTGGATGTGAGACCTGGCTGGGATTTGGAGCCTTTCCCAGAATTTGGAAGCCGAAGCTGGATTGTATCCTGCATCCTGTGGCACCCAACCCAGAGTCCCAGAGAAATCCCTGGGAAGGGGAAGGTGGGGAGGGAGAGGGAAAATTCCCATGTTCCTGTGGGCTCTGGATGTGAGAGCTGGCCGGGATTCGGAGCCTTTCCCAGAATTCTGGAGCATGAGCCGAAGCTGGGAATTGTTCCTGATCCTGTGAGCACCAACCCGGAGTCCCAGGAAATCCCAGGAAGGGGAAGGTGGCGAGGGAGAGGGAAAATTTCTCTGTTCCGTGGGCCCTGGATGTGAGAGATGGCTGGGATTTGGAGCCTTTCCCAGAATTCTGGAGCCAAAGTCAGGGATTATTCCTGGCCCTGAGGCACCAACCCAGGATCCCAGGAAATCCCTGAGAATGGGAGGGACAGGGAACATTCCCACCTTCCTGTGGGCTCTGGATGTGAGAGCCAGGATTGGATTTGGAGCCTCTCCCAGAATTCCAGAGCGTGAGCTGAAATCAGGGATTGTTCATGGCCTTGGAGTGAGTCCCAGGAAATTCCCGGGAAAAGGAAGGTGGGGAGGGACAGGGAACATTCCCACCTTCCTGTGGGCTCTGGATTTGACCACCGGCTTGGATTCGGTTCCTCTCATCTGCTTTGGATCCTTCAAATATTAAAATTCCAGAATAACCGTAGGAACCTTCAAATTCCAGAATTCCACAGGAAAGATCTCCCTTGCCCCAGAATTCCGGGATCACCGAGGGTGGAAAAGCCTCCCATCCTTGTCCCTGAGTGCCACATCCAGGAATTCCTTGGCCACCTCCAGGGATGGAGAATCCAAACTTTCCTGGGCAGCCCTTTCCAATCCTTAAAAAAATCTTTCAGTGTGGAAATTCCACCCGGATTTTCCCCGAACAGCAGAAAACGCTGGATTCCCCAGAGCCACTCTCCAGACTCTTCCTCTCGTTGAATTTAATTTCCTTTTCCCCAGAATTCTTCGGCAGGGACCGTCCCCGTCACCTGGCCCTGAACGCGTCGGTGACGTCGCAGCAGCTGCGCGGGCTGGCCCCCGACACCGAGTACGCCATTTCCCTGTCGGTGCTCTTCGGCTCCGGAGAGGGCCCCGGGGTCACCACCTCAGCCAGGACGGGTGAGTGGGGGAGGGAGGTGGAGCGGAATGGGACCCGCGTGTATCTGGGACTGCGTGTGTATCGGGACCCGCGTATCAGGAACAGGCCGGACCCCTGTCTGTGTACGTATCCGGGACCTCGCTGTAGTCCGCGGGATCGACCGCGCGTATCCGTGACCCGCGTGTATCCGGGATCCTCGTGTATCGGGGCCCGCGTGTATCCGGTGATCCCGTGGTATCCGGGACTCCTCGTGTTGATCGGGGGACCCGCGCGTTATCCGGACCCGCGTTGTATCCGGGATCCTCGTGTACGGTGTACCCCCTATCCGGGACCCGCGTTGTATCGGATTCTTTCGGGACCCGCGTGTATCCGGGACCGTTGTATCATCGCCGCGTGACCCGCGTGTATACGCAGGACCCGCGGTTATCGGCGTGAGCCGCCGTGTATCGGGACCCGCGTGTATCATCCGGGACCCGCGTGTATCCGGGACCCGCGTGTATCAGGGACCCGGTGTATCCGGGACCGGTGTTCTGGGACCCGTGTGTCCGGGACCCGCGTGTATCGGGGACCCGCGTGTATCCGGGACCCGCGTGTATCCGGGAACCGCGTGATATCGGGACCCGCGTGTATCTGGGACCCGTGTGTATCCGGGACCGCGTGTATCTGGGACCCGTGTGTACGGGACCGATGTATTGGGGACCCGGTGTATCCGGACCGCGTGTATCCGGGACCCCGTGTATCCGGGAACCCGCGTGTATCGGACCCGCGCTACGGGACCTGCGTGTATCCGGGAACCGCGCTGTGATCCGGACCGCGTGTATCCGGAGCCGCGTGTATCTCGGGACCGCGTGTATCCGGGAACCGCGTGTATCCGGGACCCTCGTGTATCGGGGACCCGCGCATATCGGGGACCTGCGTGTATCCGGGAACCGCGTGTACCGGGAACCGCGTGTATCGGGGACCCGCGCATATCGGGGAACCGCGTGTATCCGGGAGTGTATCCGGGACCCTCGCGTGTATCCGGGACCCTCACGTATCCGAGTCCCGCGTGTATCCGGTTGGGTGTGAGCAGATCTGTGCTCCAGGCTGGGGAGGAGATGCAGGTTCCTGGAATTCTGGACTGGTTTGGGGTGGGAGGGTCGGAAGGTTAGGAAGGTTGGAAAAGTTGGAAAGGTTGGGAAGGTTAGGAAGGTTGGAAAAGTTGGAAAGGTTGGGAAGGTTAGGAAGGTTGAAGTTGGAAAGTTGAAGGTTGGAAGGTTGTAAGTTGAAAGTTGGAGTTGGAAGGGTTTGGAAGGTGGAAAGGTTGAAGGTGGAAAGGTTGGAATGGGGATTGGATAAAGTTGGAAAAGTTGGACGGTGGAGTTGGAGGATCTGGGGAAGATTGGAAAGGTTGGAAAGGTTGGAAGGGTGGGAAAGGTTGAAGGGTTGGAAGGACTGGAAAGATTGGAAGAGTTGGAAGGGTTGAGAAGGTTGGAAGGATTGGGAGGGTTGGGAAGTTTGGAAATGTTAGAAAGGTTGGAAGGGTTGGGAGGATTGGGAAGGCTGGGAAGGTTGAGAGATTGGAAGGGTTTTGCAGGTTGGAAGGATTGGAAGGTTGGAAGGGTTCGAAAGGATGGAAGCTTGTAAAAGCCGGAAGGGTTGGAAAGGTTGGGATGGTTGGAAGATTGGAAAGGTTGGAAAGGTGGGAAGGTTGGAAGGGTTGAAAAGTTGGAGGTTTGGAAGGATCGGGAGGATTGGAAAGGTTGGAAGGGTTGGAAGGTTTGAGGGTCAGAAGGATTGGAAGGTTGGAAGAGTTGGAAAGGCTGAAAGATTAGAAAGGTTGGAAGGGTTGGGAAGGTTGGAAGGGTTGGAAGATTGGGAATGTCAGAACAGTTGTAAAAGCTGGAAGGGTGGGAAAGGTTGGAGGGTTGAAAAGGTTGGGAAGGTTGGAAGGGTTGGGATGCTTGGGAGGGCTGGAAAAGATGGAAGTGTTGGGAGGATTGGAAAGGTTGGAAATGTTGGAAGGTTGGAGGGGTTTCACTGGGATATGGATCTCCTGATTCCATGGATCCCTGTCCCAGCCTTGCTCCCCTCGGATCCGGGGCAGATCCCACCGGATCGCGCTCCTCGATGACCTCACGCGTCAAGTGACGATGAGGAGACACCGAGGATGAGCAAAATCACCATTTTAACTCATTCTATATAATTTTGACTCATAAAAGTGTCCGTGTTGACCCTCCGGACGGAGATCAGGACATTCCTGACGTTATCCCTATCCCGCAGCTCCTCTGGGATCCGTCTCCGACCTCAGGGTGATGTCCCACAGCAGCACCAGCCTGTCCCTGGCGTGGAGCTCCACGGCCGCCGCCACCAGGTTCAAACTCACCTGGAGCCCCGTGGGGGTGGCCAAAGGTGAGCAGGGAGAGGACATTCCGGGAAAATTCCCAAATTCCTCGGGAATTGGGTCAGGAAATGATCCCGATGCTGGGAATCCTGCTGGTGATGGCTCCTTCTCTGCGTCTTTTCAGGGTTTGATTTATGGGGATAATCCCCAAATCTCTGCGACAGCAGAATTTCTGGAGGAAAAATATCAGAGGAAAAAAAAATGAGCTCCGAGTTCTAAAAAATTCCCATTTTTCCAGGAAAACAGGTGGCCAGGACTCGAGTTCTAAAAAATTTCCGTTTTTCCAGGAAAACAGGTGGCCAGGACTCAGTACGTGGGCAGCAGAGACTCGCTGCGAGTTTGTAAAAAATTTCCGTGTTTTCAGGAAAACAGTGGCCGAGGACTCAGCTCCGAGTTCAAAAAATTCCGTTTTTCCGGAAAAGGATATCTGGGATGGAGTAAAAGTTCCCGTTTTCCGAAGTTCTATAAAAACCTTTTTATTCTAATCCCGTTTTTCTCAGGAAAACAGGTGGCCAAACTCAGTACGTGGCCAGGCAGAGACCAGCTCCGAGTTGTAAAAAATTCCCGCGTTTTCCTGAGTTTAAAAAATTCCCATTTTTCCAGGAAAACAAGTGGCCAGGACTCGAGTTCTAAAAAATTCCCGTTTTTCCAGGAAAACAGGTGGCCAGGACTCAGTACGTGGGCAGCAGAGACTCGCTCCGAGTTGTAAAAATTTCCCGTTTTTCCAGGAAAAAAATCCCTGTTTTTCCAGGAAAACAGGTGGCCAGGACTCAGTTTGTGTTCGCAGAAGTCCGAGTTCTAAAAAATTCCCGTTTTTCCAGGAAAACAGGCGCCAGGACTCAGCTCCGGTTGGGCTAAAAAATTCGTTTCCGAGTTCTAAAAAATCCCTTTTTCCGAGTTTATAAAATCCCGTTTTTCCGAGTTGTAAAAAATTCCCGTTTTCCAGGAAAACAGGTGGCCAGACTCAGTACGTGCCGAGTTCATAGAAATTCCCGTCCGAGTTGTAAAAAATTCCCGTTTTTCTGAGTTCTAAAAAATTCCCTTTTTCCAGGAAAACAAGTGGCCAGGACTCGGAGTTTAAAAAATTCCCGTTTTTCCAGGAAAACAGGTGGCCAGGACTCAGTACGTGGGCGGCAGAGACCAGCTCCGAGTTCTAAAAAATCCCCGTTTTTCCGAGTTGTAAAAAATTCCCGTTTTTCCAGGAAAACAGGTGGCCAGGACTCAGTTTGTGTTCGGCAGAGAGCAGCTCCGAGTTCTAAAAAATTCCCGTTTTTCCAGGAAAACAGGCAGCCAGGACTCAGCTCCGAGTTGTAAAAAATTCCCATTTTTCCAGGAAAACAGGCGTCCAGGACTCAGCAGAGACCAGCTCCGAGTTCTAAAAAATTCCCATTTTTCCGAGTTGTAAAAAATTCCCGTTTTTCCAGGAAAACAGGCGGCCAGCAGAGACCAGCTCCGAGATCTAAAAAATTCCCTTTTTTCCGAGTTCTAAACAATTCCCATTTTTCCAAGTTCTAAAAAATTTCCTCAGAAAACGGCCTAGCTGTTTTAAAATTCCATTAGGAAAACAGGCGGCCAGGGACTCAGCTCCGAGTTGTAAAAAATTCCCATTTTTCCAGGAAAACAGGCGGCCAGGACTCAGCTCCGAGTTGTAAAAAATTCCCATTATTTCCAGGAAAACAGGCCCAGATCAGTCCGTTCTATAAAAATTCCCATTTTTTCCAGGAAAACAGGCGGCCAGCGACTCAGCTCGAGTTGTAAAAATTCCCATTTTTCCAGGAAAACAGGCGGCCAGGACTCAGCTCCGAGTTGTAAAAAATTCCCGTTTTTCCAGGAGAACAGGCGGCCAGGACTCAGCTCCGAGTTCTAAACAATTCCCGTTTTTCCAGGAAAACAGGCGGCCAGGAGCCAGCTCGAGATTCTCATTCTAAAATTCCCGTTTTTCCAGGAAAACAGGCGGCCAGGACTCAGCTCCGAGTTATAAAAAATTCCCGTTTTTCCGAGTTGTAAAAAATTCCTGCTTTTCCAGGAAAACAGGCGGCCAGAGAGACCGCTCCGGATCTAAAAATTCCCTTTTTTCCGAGTTCTAAACAATTCCCATTTTTCCAAGTTCTAAAAAATTCCCATTTTTCCAGGAAAACAGGCGGCCAGGACTCAGCTCCGAGTTGTAAAAAATTCCCGTTTTTCCAGGAAAACAGGCGGCCAGGACTCAGCTCCGAGTTTATTCCATTTCAAAAAATTCCCGTTTTTCCGAGTTGCTATAAAAATCCCATTTCCAGGAAAACAGGCGGCCAGCAGGCACTCAGTTTGTGTCCGGCAGAGTGCTGACCCATCGCATCGAGCGGCTGGAGCCCAACACCCCGTACCGGGTCAGCGTCCGCGCGGTGTTCGGCCGGAGCGAGGGGCCGGAGGTGACCCTGACTCACCACACGGGTAAATCCCGACGGGAAAACTCTCCTGGATTTGGGATGAGGAATTCGGGTTGGTGGGGTCGGTCGGAGCGTGGTGCCGAAAATTCCGGAATTTTGGGGTCAATCTGTGAAGAGTTGGGTCATGGTGGAGCCAAACTGGGATATCCTGTGGAGGTGAGGTGACTCGAAAATCCCGGTGTTGGTTTTTTGGGATTGTGAGGCAAATGGGATTAATGGGATCAAAGGGATTTCTTTCAGTGTTTAATGGGATCAAAGGGTTTCCCCTTTTTTAGGTCAAGGTTTTCATGTATGGTATCAGAGTTTTCCCTCAGTGTTTAATGGGATTGAAGCGTTTTCCTCCAGTGTTTAATGGGATCAAGGGTTCTTTAGGATCAAGGATTTTCCATGAAGGGATCAAAGGGTTTCCACAGTGTTTAATGGGATTGAAGGGTTTTCTCCTGGTGTTTAATGGAATCAAAGGGTTTTCTCTCAATATTTAATGGGATCAAAGGGTTTTTCCCCAGTGTTCAATGGGATCAAAGAGATTTCTCCCGGTGTGTAATGGGATCAGAGGTTTTTCCCTCAATATTTAATGGGATCAAAGGGTTTTTCCCTCAGTGTTTAATGGGATCAAAGGGTTTTCCCCAATGTTTAATGGGATCAAAGGGTTTTTTCCTGGTATTTAATGGGATCAAGGGGTTTTCCCCAATGTTTAATGGGATCAGAGGTTTCCCACAGTGTTTAATGTGATTGAAGCGTTTTCCTCCAGTGTTTAATGGGATCAAAGGGTTTTCCCTCAGTATTTAATGGGATCAGAGTTTTCCCTCAGTGTTCAATGGGATCAAAGGGTTTCCCCCCCAGTATTTAATGGGATCAAAGGCTTTCCCCCCCTTTTTAATGGGATCAAAGGGTTTTCTCTCAGTACTTAATGGGATCAAAAGGTTTTCCTTCGGTGTTTAATGGGATCAAGCATTTTCCCCCAGTGTTTAATGGGATTAAGGGGCTTTTCCTTCAGTGTTTAATGGGATTGAAGCGTTTTCCTCCAGTGTTTAATAGGATCAAAGGGTTTTCCCTTGTGTTCAATGGATCAGTGTTTTTCCCCCAGTGTTTAATGGGATTGAAGGATTTTCCCTCGGTGTTTAATGGGATCAAAGGGTTTTCCTCCATTGTGTAATGGGATCAAAGCGTTTTCCTTCGTGTTTAATGGGATGAAAATGTTTTCCCCTCATGTGTCAATGGGATCAAAGGGTTTTCCTCGGTGTTTAATGGGATCAGAGGGTTTTCTCCCAATGTTTAATGGGATCAGAGTTTTCTCTCAGTGTTTAATGGGATTGAAGGGTTTTCTCCTCGGTGTTTAATGGAATCAAAGGGTTTTCTCTCAATATTTAATAGGATCAAAGGGTTTTTCCCCAGTGTTCAATGGGATCAAAGAGATTTCTCCCGGTGTGTAATGGGATCAGAGGTTTTTCCCTCAGTGTTTAATGGAATCAAGGGGTTTTCCCCAATGTTTAATGGGATTGAAGGATTTTCCCCCAGTGTTTAATGGGATCAAAGGGTTTTCTCCTGGTATTTAATGGGATCAAAGGGGTTTCTTTCAGTGTTTAATGGGATCGAAGGGTTTTCTCTCAGTACTTAATGGGATCAAAGGGTTTTGCCCCCGTGTTTAATGGGATCAAAGTGTGTTTTCTCCTGGTATTTAATGGGATCAGGGGGTTTTCCCCCAATGTTTAATGAGATCAGAGTTTTCCCCCAGTGTTTAATGGGATTGAAGGGTTTTCATCGGTGTTTATGGGATTAAAGGGTTTTCCCTCACCCAGTATTTAATGGGATCAAAGGTTTTCCCATTGTGTTTAATGATTCAAAGGGTTTTGCCCTCAATGTTTAATGGGATCAAAGGGTTTTTCCTTCGGTGTTTAATGGTATCAAAGGGTTTTCTCCTGGTATTTAATGGGATCAAAGGGTTTCCCCCCTTTTTTTAATGGGATCAAAGGGTTTTTCCTTCGGTGTTTGATGGGATCAAAGCGCGTTTTCTCCTACTATTTAATGGGATCAAGGATTTTTTCCCCAATGTTTAATGGGATCAGAGTTTTCCCTCAGTGTTTAATGGGATCAAAGGGTTTCCTCAGTGTTTATGGGATCAAGGGTTTCCCCCTTCGTTTTGTATGGGATCAAAGGGTTTTCTCCTGGTGATTTAATGGGATCAAGGGGTTTTCCCCCATGTTTAATGAAAGCGAGTTTTCCCCACTTGTTTAATGGGATCAAAGGGTTTTCCCCATGTTTATGGGATCAAAGGGTTTCCCCCTTTTTTTAATGGGATCAAAGGGTTTTTCCTGGTATTTAATGGGATCAGGGGGTTTTCCCCCAATGTTTAATGAGATCAGAGTTTTCCCTCAGTGTTTAATGGGATTGAAGGGTTTTCTCTGGTGATATTTAATAGGATCAAAGGGTTTTCCCTCAATATTTAATGGGATTGAAGGGTTTTCCCTCAATATTTAATGGATCAAAGGATTTTCCTATTGGGATTTAATGGATCAAAGGGTTTTCCCCGAATTTTAATGGGATCAAAGGTGTTTTCTCCTGCTATTTAATAGGATCAAAGGGTTTCCCTTTATATTTAATGAGGATCAAAGGGTTTTCCCTATTTTAATAGGATCAAAGGGTTTTTTCCTTCGATTTTAATAGGATCAAAGCGCGTTTTCCCTGGTTATGACAAAGGTTTCCCAGTTTAATGGGATCAGAGTTTTCCCTCAGTGTTTAATGGGATCGAAGCGTTTTCCCTCAGTGTTTAATGTGATTGAAGCGTTTTCCTCAGTGTTTAATGGGATCGAAGGGTTTTCCTTTGGTGTTCAATGAGATCAATGTTTCCCCAGTTTTAAATGGGATTGAAGGATTTTCCTCGGTGTTTAGGGATCAAAGGGTTTTCCTCATGTTTAATGGGATAAAGCGGTTTTCCCTGTGTTTATGGGATCAAAGGGTTTTTCCCTCAGTGTTCAATGGGATCAAAGGGTTTTCCTCTATTTAATGGGATCAAAGGGTTTTCCCCCAGTTAATGGTCAAAAATTCGTGTTTAATGGGATCAGAGTTTTCCCCCAGTTTTAGGTTAGTCCCCTTTCTTAATGGGATCAAAGGGTTTTCCTCAGTGTTTAATGGGATCAAAAGGTTCTGTGTTTTGGATCAGGTTTCCTCAATATTTAATGGGATCAGGTTTTCCCGGTAAGATCAAGTTTTTCCCCCAGTGTTTAATGAGATTTGAAGGGTTTTTGCATGTGAACCATTTAATGGGATCAATTTCCCCATCGATAAAATGGGGTTGTAAGGAATTTTCTAGTGGTTCAAGGTATCTTAGAAGGGTTTTTCCCATTGGTGTTCATGAGACAGTAAGGTTTTCTTCCGCGAAATATGTTTATTTATGGAAAAAAATAAATTTCCCGATTTGTAATGGGAATCTATAGTGTTTTCCCATCGAATATTTAATGGGATCAAAGGATTTTCCTATTATGTTTAATGGGATCAAAATGTTTTCCCCCATTGTGTAATGGGATCAAAGGGTTTTCCCTCAGTGTTTAATGGGATCAAAAGGTTTTCCCCCAGTGTTTAATGGAATCAAAGGGTTTTCCCCCGGTGTTTAATGGATTTGAAGGGTTTTCCCCCAGTGTTTAATGGGATCAAAGGGTTTTCCTTTGTGTTTAATGGGATCAAAGGGTTTTCCCCCGGTGTTTAATGGGATTGAAGGGTTTTCCCCGGTGTTTAATGGGATCAAAGGGTTTTCCTCAGTGTTTAATGGGATCAAGGGGTTTTCCTTCGGTGTTTAATGGGATCAAAGGGTTTCCCCCCATGTTTAATGGGGTTGAAGGATTTTCCCTCAGTGTTCAATGGGATCGAAGGGTTTTTCCTTCGGTGTTTGATGGGATCAAAGCGCGTTTTCTCCTGCTATTTAATGGGATCAGGGGGTTTTCCCCCAATGTTTAATGAGATCAGAGTTTTCCCTCAGTATTTAATGGGATCAAAGGGTTTTCCCTCAATATTTAATGGGATCAGAGTTTTCCCTCAGTGTTCAATCTGGATCAAAGTTTTTTTTAATGGGATCAAAAGGGTTTTTTCTCTCAGTATTAATGGGATCAAGGTTTTCCTTCAGTTGTTTAATGGGATCAGGGGTTTTTTTTCCCCAATTGTTTAAATGGGATCAGAGGTTTTTCCCTCAGTGTTTAATGGGATTGAAGGGTTTTCCCCTGGTGTTTATGGGATCAAAGGGTTTTCCTCCAGTGTTTAATGGGATCAAAGGGTTTTCCTTTGGTGTTCAATGAGATCAAAGTGTTTTCCCCCAGTGTTTAATGGGATTGAAGGATTTTCCCTCTTTCTTTAATGGGATCAAAGGGTTTTCCTCCATTGTGTAATGGGATCAAAGGGTTTTCCTTTGGTGTTTAATGGGATCAAAGGATTTTCCGTCAGTATTTAATGGGATCAAAGGGTTTTCTCCTGGTATTTAATGGGATCAAAGGCTTTTCTTTTATTATGGGATCAGCAAAGAGTTTTTTCCTTCGGGTGTTTGATGGATCAAAGGGTTTTCTCCTGCTATTTAATGGGATCAGGGGGTTTTCCCCCAATGTTTAATGAGATCAGAGTTTTCCCTCAGTGTTTAATGGGATTGAAGGGTTTTCGTCTGGTGTTTATGGGATCAAAGGGTTTTCCCTCAATATTTAATGGGATTGAAGGGTTTTCCCTCAATATTTAATAGGATGAAAGGATTTTCCTTTGGTGTTTAATGGGATCAAAGGGTTTTGCCCTCAGTGTTTAATGGGATCAAAGGGTTTTCCTTTGGTGTTTAATGGGATCAAAGGGTTTTCCCTCCCGGTTGTTTGGGATTGGAGAGTTTTCCTTTGGTGGTTTATGGGATCAAAGGGTTTTTCCTTCAGTGTTTAATGGGATCAAAAGGTTTTCCTTCGGTGTTTAATGGTATTGAAGGGTTTTTGTCTGGTGTTTATGGGATCAAAGGGTTTCCCCCTTTTTTTAATGGGATCGAAGGGTTTTTCCTTCGGTGTTTGATGGGATCAAAGGGTTTCCCCCTTTTTTTAATGGGATCAAAGGGTTTTTCCCTCAGTGTTTAATGTGATTGAAGCGTTTTCCTCCAGTGTTTAATGGGATCAAAGGGTTTTAATCCCATTAAACCCATTAAAGGGTTTTCCCTCGGAGAAACAAAGGGGTTTAAGGGATTTGGAGGGTTTTCCCCTGGTGTTTAATGGGATCAAAGGGTTTTCCCCTGGTGTTTAATGGCAGCAAAGCAGATTTTCCCCATTGTGTAATGGGATCAAAGGTTTTCCCTCAATGTTTAATGGGATCAAAGGGTTTTCCCCAGTGGATGGAGATCCAGATTTCCAGGGAAAATTCCTCTTAAGGCTGATTTTGGGTTTTTTTCCATAATTTTCTCCGTGCTGGAGTGACCCCGTGGCTAAAAGAGGTTTGAAATCCACGTTTTCTGTTTGGATCCTGCAGCCGGAGCTCCCACGGAGCCGCCGGGTGCTCCAGTGGCTCCTCCGCCGCTGGACACGGGTGGAGCTCCATCGGGAGCCGCCGGCAGCGCGGCCACCACGCCCATCCCGGTGGCCACCAGAACAGAGCGCCCGGAGCCCCCAGTATGGACCAGTGAGGGGTCAGCGCCACTGACCACCCCGCCTGGGCCAAGTGAGTGTGGGGTGGATGCTGATGGTGATGGTGAAATGATGATGGTGATGATGGTGATGGTGGTGATGGTGGTGTAGAAATGGTGATGGTGGTGTAGAAATGGTGATGATGGTGATGATGGTGTAGAAATGGTGATGATGATGATGGTGGTGGAGATGATGATGATGGTGATGGAGCCCCCAGTATGGACCAGTGAGGGGTCAGCGCCACTGACCACCCCGCCTGGGCCACGTGAGTGTGGGACGGGTGGTGATGATGGTGAAATGATGATGATGGTGTAGAAATGGTGATGATGGTGATGATGATAATGATGGTGGTGTAGAAATGGTGATGATGGTGGTGGTGTAGAAATGGTGCTGGTGGTGATGGTGGTGTAGAAATGGTGCTGGTGGTGATGGTGGTGTAGAAATGGTGCTGGTGATGATGGTGGTGTAGAAATGGTGATGATGGTGATGATGATGATGGTGATGATGATGGTGATGATGATAATGATGGTGGTGTAGAAATGGTGATGATGGTGATGGTGATGATGGTGATGATGATGGTGATGATGATAATGATGGTGGTGTAGAAATGGTGATGATGATGATGGTGATGGTGATGATAATGATGGTGGTGTAGAAATGGTGATGATGGTGATGGTGTGGAAATTACGATGATGGTGATGATAAGAAATGATGATGATGATGGTGTGGAAATTATGATGATGATGTAGAAATGGTGATGATGATTGATGATGGTGATGGTAATGTAGAAATGGTGATGATGAGGATGATGGTGATGATGATGGTGGTGATGATGATGATGATTGATGATGTTTGATGATGATTGATGGTGGTGATGATGATGCATAGAGATGATGTAGAAATGGTGATGGTAATGATGATGAAGATGATGATTAATGATGATGATGTAGAAATGATGATGGTGATGATTGTAGTGATGATGATGATCATATAGAAATGGTGATGGTGATGATGGTGATGGTGATGGTGATGTAGAAATGGTGATGATGATTGATGATGATGATGATGGTGTAGAAATGATGATGATGGTGGTGGATGGCTGGTTTGTGAAATGGTTGAATGAATGGTGATAGGTGGTGTAGAAATGGTGCTGGTGGTGATGGTGGTGTAGAAATGGTGATGATGATGATGGTGGTGTAGAAATGGTGATGATGATGATGGTTGAGATGATGATGATGATTATGATGATGATGATGGTGGTTGAGAAATGGTGGCTGGTGGTGATGGTGGTGTAGAAATGGTGATGATGATTGATGATGATTGATGATGATTGATGATGATTGATGATGGTGGGTGCTAGAAATGGGTGATATGATGATGATGGTGATGGTGATGATGATGATGTTGATTGATGATGATGATTGATGGTGTTTGATGATGATTGATGATGATTGATGATGATTGATGATGATTGATGATGATTGATGATGAGCCCACTGATGATTAATGATAGATGATTGATGTAGAAATGATGATTGTGGGATGATATGGTAGTGAGAGTGATGATCGATAGTAGAAATGGTGATGATGGTGATGGTGATGGTGATGGTGAGAAATGGTGATGATGGTGATTGATGAAGGTGATGATGATGAATACGATGATGATAATGATGAAGATGATGTGGTTTGATTGAATGATGATGAATGATGTGGAAATGAATGATGGTGATATAGAAATCGATGAATGATGAATTATGTGGAAATGAGATGGTGATGATTGATGATGATGATTGGTGATGGTGATGATGGTGATGAGGATGATGATGAGGATAATGGTGGTGATGATTGATGGTGATGATGATGATGTTGATTGATGATGATGATTGATGATGATGATTGATGATTATGATGATT
>VKON01002291.1:0-10691 GCA_009741485.1 Malurus cyaneus samueli
AAAAAAAAAAAAAAAAAAAAAAAAAAAAAAAAAAAAAAAAAAAAAAAAAAAAAAAAAAAAAGAAAAGGAGGGGGAAAGAAAAAAAAAAATTGCCCCCCTTTTCCATAATGTCCCCCCCCCCCTTGAAAGGCAAACTTTGTTAAAGGACCTTTAAAAGAGGCCACAGTTTTTTATCCTTTTTCAAAAACACCGTCAAGGCCAAACAAGAAGGAAACTTTACTATAAGAATAAGCCACAACAAAGCCAGGAACTTGAAGAGTAGCAACAGAAAAGGAAAGAATTTGCCAACCAGGAAAAATGCCGCTACAATTCCATGTCCAGAGCTGAACTATTTGTCAGGCGGTGGGAGAAATGCATAACGACCACCAGAGATGATCAGTATTACTCGTTTATTCCTTCAGCAACCATGGCTTTTATGTCCATGTTCGCTAACGGTAATCGACCTCATACATATTACAAAAACTGAGCTCCTTATAGGCTACTTTAGAAACGATACCTAGCCTCACAAGCTAGCCCCATTATGTCGTTAAGTTCACTTAACTATTGTTAAGTTCACTTAACGAGTCTGTCTGGGGAATTCCGCGGGGACAAAAGGCGTCTTGTAATTTTCGGTTCCTGCAAGCTACTGCTTGCAGCTGATAGCTATTATCAGCTTTTAGTTATACTGAGATCAGGCAATTCCATAGTATTCCACATGTGCTTTATCACGTAGCCAGCTTTTAAGCAGGCTTACCACATTTCCCCTGTTTTCTTTTAGCAAGGTTGAGTTAGCTTGAAAGGCTTGTTGGAGCAAACTGTTAAACATTTTCTAAAAACAAGCAAAATACATGGTAACAACAATAAAGCAACAAATTTAACTCTTAACTATAACCAGGGCGTGCGGTATGATCCTTCGTGCCCAAGGGCTTATTCTCAGACCTTTGAGCCACTCATATACTTGTTTTGGGCTGCGGTGGCATCCAGGCAGCAGTTCCTGTTATACTCAGCCCCACCAATATTGCCCACACCACTTTCATTATGCGATTTAAGGCGAGTCTTTCTGTTGAAAGGTGAGGAGGGTACAATCCGCGTTTTGATCTTCACTCAGTCTTGCTTCGCTGGGTGTAGGCTGAGGTGTCCCAGTCACTGCTACCTTGGTCCATTTCGCCGGCACCCAAAGGGGTCCTGTGGGAGAAGAAACACAAAGATACCCCCCACCCCAGTATAACACTTTTGCTGGCTCCTGCCAAAGGCCTGTTCTCGGATCCCGATACCTGATGCTCTCCCTGGCTGCCGCCCACCATCGAGCGGCTCCCGGCAAGGATGAGCTCCGCCCCAGCGGTTCGCTCCAGGAGCGAGAAGCTCGCAGACAGCCGCCCGCACGGGGGGAAGGAAGCCCGGAGGCGAGGCCCGCGCCTCGCCTCCCCCCTTTTCCTTTACTCGCCCTTCTCTCTTCTCGACCCGCGCACGGTGTTTTCACGCTGGCTCTCCCAAATTTCTGGATTCTTTTCCTTGTTAGTCCATTGATGGTGTTCAGTGACAGCGGGTACTTTATTCTCTTCAAAGACACATAGGTAATTTAGGCCAGAGACATTTCAACAGCCTTCCTTGGGGGTCCCCCACGTCAGAATGTTTTTTCAAATATCTTTTTAAAGTCCCATTTGCTCTTTCTATGATGGCTTGTCCTGTGGGGGAATTAGGGATCCCTGTTGTGTGAATTATGCCCCATTGGCACAAAAATTGTTCAAGTCTTTTGCTGCAATAGGCTGGCCCGTTGTCTGTCTTGATTTTCTGCGGGGTTCCCATAACTGCAAAGCAGCTGCAGAGATGTCGCTCAGCATGGATGACCTTTTTGCTGATCTGTGCTGTGGCCATATAAAATGACTACAGGTGTCCACTGTGACATGTACATATTTGAGCCTTCCAAACTCTGGTACATGCATGATATCCATCTGCCAGATTTCATTTACATCTAGTTCCCGAGGGTTAACCCCCAGACCCAAGCCACAGCCTCCGTTGTGATGGCTACAAATGGGGCATGCTCTAACTATTGCCTTTGCTTCACCAATAGGGATCTGGAACTCTCGGTGTAAACCCCTTGCGTTTTGATGGAACATCGAGTGTGCCTCCCTTGCTAACACTTGTTGGGGTATAGGCATTGTCTGCGCTGTTGAGACCAAGTTATCTGCTCTCACATTTCCTAAGTGTCTGCAGGATCTTAAGGGCACAGGCAGACGTGGCTTCTTGGGCAGGAAAGCAGAGACAGCTTCATTTGTTCTAGTAAAAGAAAGGCTTTCAAGCTGTTCACCCTTTTTATACACATTTTCTTGCTGATGTTCTGCTTCTGCATTTAATCTTGAATATTTTGACTTTTCTTCTGAGGCTCCTTATTCTTGTCTGGTAGATTCCAGCACGGATGTTCTATTTTCTTTTAGAAGAGATGTGAGCAAGTTCTCTTCTGTTTCATGTTCACTCATTCCTGTTCTGCCTAAGTGTTTGTCAGTTGTATCATGCTCAAATTGAGGCTTAATTAGACTCTCTGAATAACCTGATGGGGTTATCTGCTTATCCACCTCACCAGGAAAATCCAAAGATACCTTAAGGCATACCTGACTGACCCTTTCACAAAACTGCCTGTTCTGCATCTTCCTGCCATTGTCACCATCTTCAGGCTGCACCACAGGCTCCCCTGATGTTTCAAGACACTCTCTGTGGTTTAATATTTTCAGTGCTTCCTTCCCTTGAGAATCCTTTGTACTTATCCAGACTGTTTTGCCTTAAGTTCTTGATTAATTGTCTGCAGTCCCTTGACCATCAGGAGCAGGTCAGAAACCCTTTTTTTCAAGTTCTTCCAGAGACAGATCGTCTATCTGAAGGCTTAAATGGTGTTGTTCTCCTAAACAGATACTCATATAAGATGCTTGATTTTCACAGAAAGATAGTGTTTCATCTTGGTGGTTTTTCATGTCCTTAATCTGATCTCATAAGATCATCTTCCTCCAGTTGTTTTCTTGACATGAAAATATTGTTCAGTTCCATTTGTAAGCTATTGATACTGACTCCTTGAAGGTCTTCATTAGAATAGAATAAATATTCTGTTCTTTCCTTAGAGCAAGAATCAACTTCTCATATTTAGCTTCTTTATTAGCTTTCAGAAGGTTCTTGTATTTATTCTGGAGCTCCTGCAGTTCTATAAACAGTTCGTGTAACCTTTTATTCTGCACTTCCCAGATGGATGCATCTTCTATTCTTTCACATACCTCAGTTACATACAAAGAGTCCGTTACGATGTTTAGGGGCTCAATTATATTCCTCATAGCCCATACCACAGCTGTCAGCTCCATGGTTTGTAGTGAGTCCTTTTCAGTGGCAGCAATAACTTGTTGTTTCCACTGCTCCTTCTCTTTCCAGGTGATCACGGCAATCCTCGTTCTTTTTCCTGCATCTGTAAATGCAGTGATTGCATCTGGCAGCGGAACTAACGACCTTTTGGGACGCATCATCCTTTAGCCCCACTGCCCTAGCCATTGTAGTGGTGCGATTGGAATCTTATCCATGGCTATCACACATCCGGCTCCCAGCAGGGCCTCTTTTAATTCCACACTGTTGTTAAGGTACCACGTTAAGGTGTCTTTCTTCACTGGGATCCAGATATGATCTTGCTTCATACCTGTGACTTGCAGTGCTCTTTCCCTGCCTTTCTTTATCAGTTCAGCTAACATTTTGATTTTTTGGAAGAGTGTTTTGGCTGTAATGGGGGGAACAACCATTGCAAATCTCCAAGTAATTTCTGGGTCTCATGTAAGGTGTTTATTTCAGCTTTTAGGTGCAATTGCTTCTTCATTTCTTGTGCCTGCACAACTGTCAGCAGGCCGGTCGATGTGCTCCTTGAAGATCATCATGTTTCTCTGGTGTAACAATACTGTCCGTCAGTGTCCAACCCAGGTATTTCCACGGTGCTGACAACTGGGTTTTCTCTGGAGCAATTACTAGCCCTTGTGGCTTTAGCGCCTCATAGATGGCTTGTACTTGAGTGCTGGGAAACGGCTGCTCTTGGGCAAACAGAACATCATCCATGTAATGATCCTTCTCTATTCAGCGCAGGCAATGTAAATGCGAACCTCATTGTCTTGTGGATGTAGCTCAATAGTAAAGAAGCAGTCCTTAAGGTCTATTATTAGTAATGGCCAGGTGCATGACAGCATGGCAGGATTTGGCAGTCCCTGTTGCAAGGCTTTCATGAGTTTCATTTGGTTGTTAACTGCCCTCAAATCCTGCAGTAGTCGGTATTTCCCTGACTTCTACTTGATGACAAAGATGGGGGTGTTCCACGGGCTTGTAGAAAGCTTTAAGTGTCCTTGGTCACACTGTTCTTGCACTAATTTATGTGCCTGTTTGAGGCTTTCCTTTTTTAGCGGCTATTGCTTCACAAAAGCTCAGTTTTTATCAGCGGGCACAGACAGACCGCGCCGTCGGACCAGGTCTGAGCCGATTAGCTCTTTTCTGGGTAGTGCCGGAGGGAGTGCTCTCCGGCCGTGCCGCCTCCGGGCACACCCCGGTGGCAGCTGGCAGGGCAGGCTCCCGTGTCTAAAAGTCCTTGGAGGGTTTCCCCTCGATATTTTAGCATGATGTTGCGCTTAGGCCGGTCACTTAAGCTCATAGTTAATAGCGTAAGCCCTCCCGTGGAGCCAATTCCTCCGTCTCCCCGTGTTTGTTGTTGCTACGGAGGCAAAGTCCTTGTCATTTGTTCCAGAGGGACCAGTTGAGCAATCCTCTGGCTCTTCTCAATCCGTAATGGGGGGGGAACGGGGTGTACACCATGATATAAATTTCCCCTATATAGTCCTTCCATGACTCCTGGCAAAACAAATTTACAATCAGTCCCTTTATTCCGTGGGACCCTCTCAGGTTTAGATGTCATTAAAGTCACTGAGGTTGCCACGTCCAGGTCGAGGCTCCTGCTGCGGCGGGTTACAAGCTGGCTATGCTGGCTATTGAGTTGTAGCGCGGCAGCAGCCAGAGCCCGCGACCGGGCTTGGGTCTGGGCGGTGGCAGCGGCGGGACGGGGGTGCTCCGGCAGCGGCACCGCCCCAGCGGCCAAGCGCCAGGGCTAGCCCGGGCAGCGCGGCGGTCCGGGCAGACCCCTCCACCGGGCCGTTCATGCTGCCTGCTCCAAGAGGCACATTGCCGGTTTTTCTTCTGAGCTGTAGTAGCCCGGCAGACTGCCTTTTTCTCTGCTTGGTGTTGTAACATTTCATTATAAACCACCTTTTATAACTTTCTTATTCTTTTAGCTGTCTTGTTATCTTCTGATAAAGCATTCTAGATCTTATCACCAAGTTTTCTCCACTCCTTACGGAGGTCTATACTCTTAAATTGCTGCTTTTTTAAAAAGCAAATAAATAAATATGCTGCTTGCCTTTTTATCTTGTGTTATCAGCCGGGACGCTTCGATGAGGTCGCCCGGGGCACGGTACTGGGTTCCTCTCTTTCGGTACTTTTGCCGTTCCGTTTGCTGCCTTCCAAAGTTATATCGGCTGGGACTCTCCGATGAGATCGCCCAGGGCACGGTACCGCGTTCCTCTCTTTCGGTACTTTTGCCGTCCCGCTGCTTTTTAAGGACCCGAATCTTTGCAGCCTTCCAAGGTTTCGGCGGCACGTGTTGTCGGCCGGGACTCTCCGATGAGGCCGCCCGGGGCACGGTACCATGTTCCTCTCTTTCGGTACTTTGCCGTCCCCGCTGCTTAGGGACCCGAACGCACTCGCCGCTCGACCGTGGTCGCCGTTGTTGCGCTCCGCGTAAACACTGCTTTCTCCGATCACGTCGTGGTTCTTCTATCACGTCGGCATCACCATTTGTCGGAGCTGACCATTTGTCGAGCGGCGGGAGAAAATGCACAAATGACCACCAGAGAGATGATCAGCACAACTCGTTTATTCCCTCAGCAACCACGGCTTTTATGCCCATGTTCACTAACGGTAATCAACCTCATACATATTACAAAAACTGAGCTCCTTATAGGCTACTTTAGAAATGACACCTTGCAGTTAGCCTCACAAGCTAGCGTTATCAAGTCGTTAAGTGAACTTAACGAGTCTGTCTCGGGGACAGAAGACCTCTTGTAACTTTCGGCTCCAGCAAGCTACTGCTTGCAGCTGATAGCTATTATCAGCTTTTAGTTATACTGAGATCAGGCAGTTCCAGAGTATTCTACATGTCCCTTATCGCGTAGCCACCTTTTAAGCAGGCTTACCACAATTCCAGGCCTGGAGGAGATGAGATCTGGTTAGCACATCCTGGTTAACACTTCTGGACAAAAGTTCCTATTGCGGCAAACTGTGGGAAAGGAAGCAACTGTTCATATATATATCACTCCAAGGTATGGGAACATCTGTGACCACCCTGTGGATACCCAGAACTTGGACTGTATAAAGGCAGTACCCCCAGAAGAACAACTTTGGGACCTTCACCACCAAGAGGTCCAGGGTGAAGAAGGACCAACAGGATGCCGCTGGATCCACAGGTGGTGACTATCTTCTGCTTGAAATCTCTCTCTCTCACCCCACCTCTTTTCTATTTTTTTCTATCTCTCTTTCTACCTCACCTTTACTTTTCAATAAAATCCATATTGTTGACTTAGGCATATGGTCTTGTTTGCACCTTAATTTGGGCAGAGGCATCTCTCAC
Organism: Malurus cyaneus samueli; assembly: GCA_009741485.1. Lineage (NCBI taxonomy): Eukaryota > Metazoa > Chordata > Aves > Passeriformes > Maluridae > Malurus > Malurus cyaneus. The sequence goes on from VKON01002291.1 coordinate 6,668, forward strand.
TAATCAGATCATAACTGTGGCAGGACACCTGCCCCCCACCATGGAAAGCTTATCTGCTCTGCCTCCCAGCTGGTGCATAGCTCTGAACAGTTTTTCCCCTACCTGTGAAGTAATGAGATGACCCAGGCCAGACGAAGGTCAAGTTATCTCTGGTGCCAGGGGTGGAACTCCAAATAAACAAGTGAGTGTGAAAGGAATGAGAAGGGAGTGTCTTTTACAAACAACTGACTCTGGGGTGAGATAAGGCTTAGGGCTGATACTGGGAGATAGATGAAAACAATGGGAAGGATTTTCGTAGGAATTCCTTTGATTGACTTATTCCAGACTATGTTAATAGATTGCATGAGCAGAGATACGGAGATGTATATTGAAAGGGGCAATATATGATAGAAGGGGGCTTTCATCAGGCGTTTTGGGGAGCCTGTACTCTTGAGTAAACCTCAGCCAATAGGGAAAAGAGAGAGGGAACTGCAGCCGGGAAATTAGGATAAAAAAAGAGGCTGTGTCCCTCTAGAAATTTGAGAGACCCCATGGGGAAATGCCCATGACCTCTCCCTTTATTCATGAATAAAGTTGCAGGACTCTTCTGTCTCCTTTTTGGACATAAACCTTTGATGTTTGTGGATTAATTTTCCTAAAAGTTGCAAAACAGATGTGAGGAAAAATAAGCTAAATTCCTGAGAAGACACTGTTTTACAAACTATAAAGGCTACACAAATTTCTACAAAGACAGAAGTATCCTAAACACTCGCTGAAAATGTATAGGGGATCTTCTCCCATGAGGTCAGATGTGATATTCCGGTGGATACTTTCCCTGGGAATTGAGATGAAAGATTCTATGTGTACCCTATCATCAATTTGGTGGTAAGTCCATTGAATCTTAAGCTGTACTGTTTCTTCTCCAGCTGGTAATAGGTAATCTTATCGTGCACTATATGTTCTTGTTGGAGGTTAGGAATTTTTCCTTTTGTTTTCCCTCTTGGGGAATTTTTTTCCCCAATTTTGCTGCTACGATACACTAATGGGTGGGTTGTTACCTTAATGGCTAGGTGCTCAGAAAAGACAAAAGAAGTTGCCAAGCCTAGGGGAAAGAAGGACTCCTGAGGGCATTCCAGTTATCTGACGGTTTTCTCACTGTGGAAAGCAGAGTTCCTGCGGGAGTTTTTTGGGTCTGGGGAAAAAGGTGGGGGGGGGGGGGGGGGGTGAGTAAGCACTACTCTCACCTGCTTGGCTTGGGGAGGACGGTGGACCTGCTGCCTGTGGGAGAGAGCTCGCTTGCTGCCGCTGCAGAGCCCAGCGTCCTGCCGTAGGCTCCTGCCTGCTGTACTGTGGCTTCTGCTCCCCTGCCTTGCCGGGACCCCTGTGATTTCCAGCTACAGTGGTCGAGTTCTGATACATCTTGTCTACAGCCATGGGATTCTGCTCGTCTCTTTGCCCATCTGGCTGCTCCGAGGTTCCTGCTACAGCTCCTCTTGCTATCCAGAGGGAGCACCAGGATCGGCTTCCCCTGTGAGTTTGTAAAGGAACTTTTCTCCATCCATCTCTGCTGGCTGCACCCACCATTGGCCACGTGAGAGAGCTGAAACCAGCTGGGACCCGCGCCACAGCGTCCCCTGCAGCCACTGGGGAATCATCGCACCTGCCCTGCCGGGCCAGGAGCTAACAGTGCCCCTGCTGGCTGTGGCCGTAACTGCACCAAAGGGAGGGTGCTCGACAGCCCAAGAGAAGGGCTGTCTCTGCATTTTGTGTTTGGGTTGGTTGTTGCTATCCTTGTTATTACTTGTTTTACCTTGTAATACATATTAGTAAGAACTGTTATTCCTTTTCCCATACCTTTGCCTGAAAGCCCCGAAATTTCAAAAGTTATAATAATTAGAGGGAAGGGGTGTCATATCCACCACTCTAAGGGGGGTCCCTGCCTTCATTTGGCAAACACCTGTCTTTCCAAACCAAGACAGTTATCTACTAGTAGTTTCTTTTTTTTTTTTTTTTTTTATTCTAGTGTAGTACCTTCTTGTTCAAAGTCTTATGTCTTGTTAATTTTGGTGTCTATTGCAATAAAATAAATTCATTTTATAATAGAACCTAATCTGCCATTATTAAAGAACTTGAGAACGAGAGTGAGTTTTGGGGTGCTGGCCACCCCAATAAAGCCACTGCCTGCTACCAGAGGCCTGGGCAAAAGGCAAGACTTATCTGAGCTCCCATCTCCATTTGTAACAAGAACTGCACTCTCAGGTGAAAGATGCCTCTAATAAATCAATTCACTGATTTTAAGAGTATTTCTGTCCAAAGTTCAATTACTGAAAAAGTCTTCTGAGAGGAACCAAAGTTAAAATTTCTCTTCCTTTAAAAAGCCGTATAGGGTGTGTCTCCATACTGGGGCTGGCCCTGTCAAATCTGGGAATAAGTCTTGTATCCATGAACATGGGCATTCCTCACTAGTGTTATGAATTAACTCCTCTAGTTACAGAAGTCTCCACGTACTCTCTGCAGGCATTTATATGCAATCTATCTGACTTCCAAATTTGCAACTACCTGTACCATTAAGTAGTATTTACACCATGCACCACAGCCTCTGAGCACCTCACACTTGCAGCACTATTATAAGGCCAAGCAATCAACAGAAAGAAAAAGGCTATTATTTATTTTCCAGTGATGGGGAAACAGAAGCATGGAACAAGTAAAAGATCTGTGATTTTGGAGCATGAAAAGTTACAGCAGTGTAAATGTCCTGGGGTGACTGTGTATTCCCTATTGTCTGCTTTATGCCCAGAAACTATAACCTGGTAATAGTCTCTGGGGAGCCGAGACAGCTCCAGCAGAAGAGGTTTTTTTCTTCGTTCGAGGACTTTTTTCCCAGTGAGACAGGTTTGTTGTGGGCGGGGGTGTTACCCCGCTCACATTCTTCTGGGTTGTTAGCTGCTGCAGCAGCGAGAAGCTGTTTCCCTGGGACTGCTTCTTCTTCTTCTTTTTTGGACTTTTCAACTTGCTTCTTGTCCGAAAAAAAAACATCAGATGATCCCTGGGGGGAATGGTCGGCAGGACCCCTGCAGGGAGATGTTGGAGAAACCCTCGCCCTGGCCCCCCAGGCCACCGGGGGTAGCTACCAAGACAGAGGGGACTCCACCAGCTGTTTTCCCAGGTTTAATAGTTCCTTTTCCCTTTTTCCCTTGCCTTGTGGGTATTTTTGTTTGTTTTTTAAATAAACAGGGTTTTTTTCACTTTCCCCAAAGGGAATTATTTTCTGAACCCAGATGGGGGAGGGGCTGCTGGCTGGAACTTAGGAGTGTTTTGCGTCCCAATTTGTTTCAAACCGAGACAACAATCTGGTGTGCTGCCTGGGAAAGTGAAAAAAAAAGAAGAACAATAATTATGGTCTGGTTTTAAATACTTTGTATTGGGGTACAGCAGTCAGGAGTCACCATGCTGTTTGAGGTACTACTGTCTCTCTGGGCCCTATACCCGTCTGCATATTTGCAGGTGTCACAGGCTCTCTCCTTGGCATTTAATTTGTATGAAGCAGAACTAAAACTCCAGCTTGCTATAGCGATATGCGGGGTATTGATGATCTATAGAAAGTTAACAGAGGTACTGGGAACTGTTAAAAATCTGTATGCTCTGTTGTTTTCCCATCCTAGTTTCAGTGGCTTGTCTTGGGGTTTTGTTAGTAATGTTACCCAACCTGCTAGAGGAGAAGCAGAGGATGAAGCTGCCTAGTTTTTCAACTCTTTCTTCCCCTTTAAACCTGGTATATCACCTTTTGAGAATGTTCCATTTCCCCTGTGAGAGAGACCAATCTGATTTTTATTTATGCCTCAACATGTGTTATGTGCTGGGAACTCTGTCCCTCAGGATGCTTTGCCTGGCAGCCAGTCACGGGGCAGACAGCTGTCACGATCCGCTTAACCCAAGCAGGAGTCGTGATGGTTCATTATCAGAATCTCAAAGTGCAAAAGAAGCAGAGGGGCAAGTATATATTTAAAATCATGAACAATTTTATTGGATTTTTGCGATCGAAGAG
>VKON01002294.1:0-15953 GCA_009741485.1 Malurus cyaneus samueli
CCATTGGGAGAGGAGCACGAAGCAGAGATTTCCCCAAACATGATGAGGAGCAGGGAGCAGCGCTTTCCCCAAACAAGATCCCATTGTGGTTGAGGCACAGGAAGCAGAGATCTCCCAAAACACGATCCCATTGGGGTTAAGGCACACGTAGCAGAGATTTCCCCAAACACAATGAGGCACAGGGAGCAGAGCTCTGCCCAAACACGATCCCATTGGGGTTAAGGCACACAAAGCAGAGCTCTCCCTCATAACACAATCCCAAACACAATCCCATTGGGGTTGAGGTGCAGGGAGCAGAGCTCTCCCCAAACACGATCCCATTGCGGTTGAGGCACACAGGAGCAGAGCTCTCCCAAACACATCCCATTGGGTGAGGAGCAGGGAGCAGAGCTCTCCCAAAACACAATCCCATTGGGGCTGAGGTGCACAGAGCAGAGCTCTCCCCAAACCGATCCCATTGGGGCTGAGGTGACAGAGCAGAGTTCCCAACAGATCCCTTGGGGTAAGGCACACGAGCAGAGATTCCCCACCGATCCCATTGCAGTTGGGCACACGGAGGAGCTCTCCCAAACACGATCCATTGGGTTGAGGCACACAGAAGCAGAGTCTCCCCAACACGATCCCATTGCAGTTTGAGGCACACGGAGCAGAGCTCTCCCAAACACATCCCATGCTGAGCACACAGAGCAGAGCTCCCCCAACACGATCCCATTGGGTTGAGGCACACAGAGCAGAGCTCTCCCAAACACATCCCATGGCTGAGGCACACAGAGCTAGAGCTCTCCCCAAACATGATCCCATTGGGGTTGAGGCACACAGAGCAGAGCTCTCCCCAAACACGATCCCATTGCAGTTGAGGCACACAGAGCAGAGCTCTCCCCAAACACGATCCCACTGCAGCTGAGGCACACAGAGCAGAGCTCTCCCCAAACACGATCCCACTGCAGTTGAGGCACACAGAGCAGAGCTCTGCCCCGCCAAGGGCACGGGCTCAGTAACGCAGAGCGGCTCCGTGTCCTCGGCTCGCTCCCTGCTCAGACAGGAAAGCTTAGGAGTTAATCGTGCTGGCCAGCGGGGTGACCCCGGCACAGCCCAGCGTCCATCCCGGGACTCCATGGGGTGGGAAGGACCCTGACCCCACAGCCATGGGGATCGTGGCCCCATTGAGCAAACCCAGCCAAGGAATTATTCCCGGGTCGGTCAGTCAGTCCTGGGTGAGGAGGAGGCTCCACCAGGGTGCTTTTTGCTCGCTGGGAATTTCAGACAACAAAACCAATGAGAAATGAGAGCTCAGCTCGGCCCTCCCGGGGATTTTCCCACAGCACATCCCAGTTTATGCAGGAGATGGAGCCTGGCCTGGAATGCACCCCAAATCCCCCTGCAGACTGACAAAGCAGCTAAACCCTTTGGGTTGAGAGCCTGGAGATGGAAGGACACACGGACACCCCAAGGAGCGTGGGGTGACACCCAAACCTGTCCAAATTGGGGATAGCCGGCCCTGCCACCCAGATGGACAATTTGGGAAGGACGGAGGAGCGGGGCAGCGCCCGTCCGTGCGAGACGGCGCCGCGCAGATCCCTCTCTGCGTGGGATTAGCGCAAATCGCCTCAGCCGTGACGTGGCACCGCTCCTGCCAGGGCTGGTGACAACTGGTGACAACGAGGAGAGGACAGGAGAGCCCGCGGAGCAGCGGGGCCGAGCCCATCGCCCTTGGGACGGACAGCGAGACGATTAAAGCGCTGCTGAGATGCTGTAATCGGGTCTGGGATTGGCCCCGCGCTGCATCTGCTCAGACCTGCGCCCTGATTAGCCCTAATCTAGATGGCATATGTTAATCTAAAGCGTGGATTTCAGACCCTTTCAATTGTATTAAAAGCAGGAAATCCATTAGACAAAAAAAAAACCCCAAAACCCAAACCCCAAACTGACTTCTTGAGTGTTTGGAAAATGTATTTTGGTGTTGAATGCGGAGTCGGGGAGTGGGGAGAGGAATGGGGCAGGCAGGGAATGGGATACCAGGGAGGGAATGGGATCACAGGGAGGGAATGGGGACCACATGAATGTTCTCTTCCTCTGTGGCCACTGAATTTCTCTTCCTCTGTGGCCACTGAATTTCCTCCTAAGTGGCAACTGAATTTCCTCTCATGTGGCCACTGAATTTCCTCCTAAGTGGCAACTGAATTTCTTCTCATGTGGCCACTGAATTTCTCCCTTCCATGTGATCACCACCGAATTTCGAGGCGATTGCTCAGGATCTCTTTTGTGTGTTTAACACCCAATTTCCGAGGAGACGAACGGACTCATTTCTCCCCGGGGTGTTCGCTGTCCCTGCTGCCCGAGGAGCTGGCACAGGTGACCAATGGCACAGGTGACCCCTGGCCAGGTGACCAATGGACACAGTGACCAATGGCACAGGTGACCATGGCACACGGTGACCCCTGGCACAGGTGACCCCTGGCACTGGCTGACGTGCACAGGTGACAATGGCACAGGTGACCCTGGCACAGGTGACCCCCTGGCACAGTGACCAAGATGGCACAGGTGACCCCTGGCACAGTGACCGCTGGCACAGGTGACCAATGGCACGGTGACTCCTGCACAGGTGACGCGCTGGCACAGGACCAATGCAAGGAGGTGACCAATGGCACAGGTGACCCTGCACAGGTGACTCCTGGCAAGTGACCAATGGCACAGGTGACCCCTGGCACAGGTGACCCCTGGCACTGGTGACCAATGGCACAGGTGACCAATGGCACAGGTGACCCTCTGGCCGAGGTGCCCCTGCGTGCCCCGAGCTTTGCTGAGCCGCTCCTGGGAAAGCCAGCCCAGCTGGAGCAGAGCAGAGCTCGGGTCTCTATTTTTATCCCGTTCCGTGTGGAGATGAAGAGCACGCTGTAATCTTCTCAGGTGTGCCAGGCCAAAGGAGCTCAGCGGGGCTTAGCAGGGGATGCTCTGAGCTCCGGAGCTCCACACCTCCTTCCTGGGGCGGGTGGTGCCCAAAGGCTGGGTCTGAGTGGGCACGGCTGAATTCTGCTCCAGGGGCTGGGTTTGAGTGGGCTCAGTTTAATTCTGCTCCAGGGGCTGGGTCTGAGTGGGCTCAGTTTAATTCTGCTCCAGGGCTGGTTTGAGTGGGCTCAGTTTAATTCTGCTCCAGGGGCTGGTTTGATGGGCTCAGTTTAATTCTGCTCCAGGGGCTGGGTTCAGTGGGCTCAGTTTAATTCTGCTCCAGGGGCTGGGTTTGAGTGGGCACGGCTGAGTTCTGTCCCAGGGGCTGAGTTTGAATGGGCTCAGTTTAATTCTGCTCCAGGGGCTGGGCCTGAGTGGGCTCAGTTTAATTCTGCTCCAGGGGCTGGGTCTGAGTGGGCTCAGTTTAATTCTGCCCCAGGGGCTGAGTTTGACTGGACACAGCTGAATTCTGCTCCAGGTAATGCCCAGGGCTGAGTTTGACTGGACACAGCTGAATTCTGCCCAGGAGCTGAGTTTGAGTGGGCACAGTTTAATTCTGCCCAGCGTGACACCCAGGTGAGCAGGCACGGTTTAATTCTGCTCCAAGGGATGGCCAGGTGATCAGACAGCGCTGAATTCTTCCCAGGTGATGCCCAGGGCTCAGTCTGAGTAGGCACAGTTAATTCTGCCCCAGGGGCTGAGTTTGAGTGGGCTCAGTTAATTCTGCCCAAGGGATCCCAGGTGAGCAGACAGGAAGGGGTTGCCCACACCCAGGGCTGTGGCACGGTGGCACGGTGAAGGATCCTGAAATCAGGAATCTCATCCCTGTTGGTTTTGTCTCAAAATGTGACAGCTTAAAAAGAACTCTTCAAAATCCCTAAAAAACATGGAAAGAAACCCCCAAAACACCCGAAACAAACCCCAAAAACACCCCAAATGAATCCCAAAAACAAACCCCAAAACAAATCCCAAAAACACTCGGAAAAAAACCAAGAACACATGAAACAAATCCCAAAACACCTGAAACAAACCCAACACCCAAACAAACCAGGAAGGACACGTCAGAGGAGAAATTCCTGAAATCAGGATATCATCCATGTGTGTTTTGTTTAAAAGTGTGGCAGATTGAAAAGAACTCCTGAAAATCCCTAAAAAACCGCCCAAAAACAAACCCCAAAAACACCCAAACAAACCCCAAAAACACCCAACAAGCCCCAAAACACCAAAACGCCAAAAACACTGAAACAAACACCAAAAAACCACCCAACAAACCCTAATACTCCCAAACAAGCCACAAAAACTCCTGAAACAAACCCCAAACATTCGTGAAAAAAACCCCAAAACACCTGAAACAAATCCAAAAACCTGAAACAACCCAAAAACACCCAAACAAACCCCAAAAACTCCTGAAACAAACCCAAAACGCCCAAAACAAACCCCAAAAACTCCAAGCAGACAGAAATGAGGGGGATTGAGCAAAAAGGTTTCAGATTTTGGTGAAGCTGTGACCCTTCTCACAGGGAGATAAAAACCAGGGATGTCCCAAATCTGCTGGAGCTCCAGACCTGGGAGGAACGCTGGTTCCAACTGAGATTTGGAGATAACTAAAACCCAAATATCCAAATTTGGGCTTTGAAACAAAATACCAACATTTTGCACAATTTGAATGAGTGGGAGGAAATTCCTGATGGGAATTTCATGTTTTTGTTTCTTTCCTGCGTTTTCCTCCCGTTGTAGAGAATAAGTGCTAGAGGCTTGTGACTGGAAACCTCGTGGGCTCATGCTTTGCTCTCAAAGCTTTCGGAGGCTTCGTTAGACATTGTGTATTGGGGTTTTGACCAGAATATCTCTTGAAAAGGCAGATCAATGATGGAAAATCTTGAATGAGGTGCAGCTTTTGCAGATTTTATTTGGTGGGAAATCTGTGGTTTGGAGCTGACTGGTGCAGGGGTTCTGTAGCTGTGACTGTGAACTGGAACGTGTGAACTGGGAACTGTGACTGAACTGGAACTGGTGAACTGTGAACGAAAGTTCTCAAGAGACTTCAATCACATGGGACTGCTTGTGATGGAACCTCATTGGGCTCAGCTTTGCTCGTCAAAGCTTCAGGGCCCGCGTTATGATTGAGCATTTATTGAAGGTTTTTTGAGCCACAGTGGGCTGCTGAAATAGCAGAGTAATTGAGAGTGAGTGTGGAGCTTTTTGCAGAGTATTTATTTGGTTGTGGAAATCTGGTGGTGATGGACTTGACTGGTAGCAGGGGTTCTTAGCTGTGACTTTGAACTGGAACTGTGAAACTGGAATGGAACCTGGAACTGCTGACACTGGAGTACTGGAACTGGACTGCATTGAGACTGGTAAGTTTCTCAGAGTCTTCAATCCCACATGGGATGGTGATCTGGGATATCCGGTAGGCTTTCAGCTTGGGCTCGCGATTTCTCTCAAGAGCTTTGGGCCCTCATTAGATTGGCTGTTATTTGGGGTTTGATCCAGGAATTCTTCCTTGAAAAGCAGATGATGAATGAGCGGTGCAGCTTTTGCAGATTGGTATTTTGGTGGGGAAGTCTTTGTTGTGGACTAGTGGCGCAGAGATTCTGACTGAGCTGTGACTTTTGAACTGGTATATCTGGAATTGTGGAAGACTGGAAAGTTCTCAGAGCGTTCATTCCTGTCATGGTCGTTGTGATGGAACCTTATGGGTCTCAGCGTATTGCTCTCTAAGAGCTGGGGCCCTCGTTAGATTTGGTTTTATTGGAGTTTTGACCAGATTCTCTTGAAGATAGACAGATGATGAGATAAATGTCTTGAATGAAGGTGCAGATTTTCTGCAGATTTTTATTTGTGGTGGGATAACGTGTTGTGGTGGATCTGAGTGGTTGTAGCTTGTGAGTGGAACTGGAAACTGGGACTGGTGAACTGTAAGAGATTCTCAGTAGCTTCAATCCGCACGTAGTGTGGGCTCTTGTGGTGTGTCTCATTATCCCAGGAATTTCTCTGAGGACTGGTTTGGGTGTGGAACTGAGGGGTCACGTCCATGTTTCATCCTCAGCCTGTTTTCATCATCCCAGGTTGCTCCAGGTCCTTGCGCTGGCCTCTGCACTTCAGGAATCCAGGGGCACTGAGCATTTCTGATGGGAAAAATCTTCCCTATACTCATCTAGAGATGATGATCTATCTCATGAGTTCATCACTGCTGCTCTTGCTGTTGAGGATGTGAGCGATCAGGGCTGAGCTTTCAAAAGTTCATCTTCTCTAAGCTGTGTTGAGAGGCGTCTCCTGCTCCTGTGTCGCTGCTGAGGTGTGGTGGGTGTTTCTAAAATTCGTCATTTCTGGGGCATTTTCTGGTGCGGTGATGGTGTGTTCCACCAGTACCCAGAGCCTCGAGGGACACGTTTGGTTTGGCACTTTGGGGTTTGGTGTGACGTGGAGAGCTCTCCTTCATCGCTTTGGTGGGAATCCTTGGAGATCTGGTGTCATATTCCCAATCTTTTTTGGGTGTCTTGTGTGGGGGTTGTGTTTGTCTCGTGGTGATAAAGTAATTTCCTGGTGCGATTTCTCCTGCGAGAATCCCGTACTTCTCTGTACCCAGGACCTTGTCCTCTGACCAGCATCCGCTCGTAGTGGCTCTTTTTGGGAATCACGGGCGACAGAATGTGGATTAGTATGAGAATCACGCACTACACACAGCGTTACCAGTGGAGAGGCATGAGCTCTCTTTCAAATGATCTTAGGCGGGAGTATGCCTGGTGTATCAGGGGGTACCGAGGTAGCCGAGCTCAGGACCTGGGCCTGAGTCGGACAGGGAGAAATGGGATGGAGCTGCTCACGAGCGCCTCACGGGTGGTAGGAGCAGCACTCCAATGTTCCTGGATAACGTGCGGCCTGAAGCTGAGCAGCACAATGGGACCCGATATGGGATGGGACCCAAGTGGATACGGGTTAAGAGCATCAGTGTATGAGCCCAAGTCAGAGCGCTCACCTCGAGCCGGGACATAGGGAGGGCACGCCAGTCAGAGCAGCCATGGAAGAAAGCAGGATCCAGAGGGATACAAATACCTTGCGTGCCTGTTATATCCGTTTCTCCCACTGGGACCCATTGCCTGACCGCTGAATCATCATGTCCGCATTTCCTTAGTGCACTAGGAAAACACGTCTCTGATCATCGACTCATTCACTGCCTGGCCGATTGCCCATTGCCTGCACCGTCTTGGACAATTTTACCACTTGCTCGCCTCCCTGGGCATCCCACCCATCTCGCTGCCCGTGCGACCACGCGAGTGGTCCCTCCTCGAGGAATCTCCACATTACCCTTGCGGTACTCGGCCCTACTCAAACTCAGCTCCTGTCTGCGCGGCCACATTCCACTTTGCACTAGCGCTGTCCCCAGTCCATACATACTCGAGGCCCTTGGGCATTCCACTCCTGGGATGCCAAGAATCCACTTATAGCTCCTGTCTGCCTGGGAGATCATAACTCAAGTATTCCTCTGCTCCGCCACTGGATTCCATTCCTGACACTGTGATCCAATCTGAGCCCACTCCAGACTCCAGCCCCGGCAGTCTGCATGTAATCGTCCGCCAGTAAGATTTAGATCACTGAGCCACTACTTCTCGCGGAGTTCACCATCTCCTGGCCTCCACTCCGTGCACTGCTATTAGTAACCATAATCACTGCCTGGACTGAGTACCGCTATTACTCTCCTCGACACATAGGACCCATGTCCTCTCGCTGCCCCATGTCCCCTGTGGCTGCGCCACATTCGCCCTCGCCCTGGAAGCCTCACAGTCCGACTGCCGTGTCTATGCACTCAAATAATCCGCCCCTGTGAGCTACCATAAACAATCGCACCAGGGAGAGAATGGGATAACAGGCACAGGAATGGGATCTCAGGCAGGGAATGGGATCTCAGGGAGGGGAATGGGATCCCAGGGAGGGAATGGGATCCCAGGCAAAGGAATGTGATCCCAGGGAGGAAATGGGATAACAGGCAGGGAATGGGATCCCACTGGATCCTATGGCTGCTCTGACTGGCTCCATCTCTTACCTCATCTGAGTCCATCCCATCCCTCTCCTGTCCTACTCAGGCCATCCTGAGCTCCTCCTGGTAACCCCATCCCCATCTCCCATTCAGTGATTGTTTAAAGAGGCTCAGGTCCCATGAACGGTTTGGGTGGGATTTCCAACATCATCCCATTCCATTCCCCCGATCCCAAAGGCCCTCAGGAGGTGGAGGAGGACAGGCCGTGGGCACAGGAGGGGATTTTCAGGAAAATGAAGAAATTTTTCAGAAAGATGAACCAGATCTCCAAGGATTTCCCACCACAGCAGTGAAGGAAGAGCTTTCCACGTCACCCCACAAACCCCAAAGTGCCAAACCAAACGTGTCCCTCGAGGCTCTGGGTACTGGTGGACACCTGCCAGGGGTTTCACCCAGAAAATGCCCCAGAAATGATGAATTTTGAAAACCCCACACACTCAGCAGCGACACAGGAGCAGGAGACGCCTCTCAACACAGCTTAGGAGAAGATGAACTTTTGAAATCTCGGCCCTTCATCTCTCACATCCTCAACAGCAAGAGCAGCAGTGATGAACTCAAATGAGACATCTCTTAGGATGAGAATTGGGAAGATTTTTCCATCAGAAAGGCTCAGTGCCTCTGGATCCTGGGAGTGTCAGAGGCCAGGCTGGAAGGCTTGGAGCACCCCCTGGGATGAATGAAAGGTGTGGGTGAACCTGGGTGAGCTCAGTTCCAAGCCCAAACCAGTCTGGATTCTGGGATATGGACAAACCACAAGAGCCCCATGTGGGATTGAAGCTCTGAGAACTTTACAGTTCACAGTCCCAGTTCCAGTTCACACTCACAGCTACACCATCAGTCCAAAACACAGATTTCCCACCAAATAAAATCTGCGAAAATCTGCACCTTCATTCAAGATTTTCCATCATCTGTCTTTTCAAGAGATATTCTGGTCAAAACTTCAATAAACACCAATCTAACGAGGGCCCCAAAGCTTTGAGAGCAAAGCTGAGCCCATGAGGTTCCATCACAGTCCCATGTGGGATTGAAGCTCTGAGAACTTTCCATTCACAGTCCCAGTCCCAGTTCACAGTACCAGTTCCAGTTCACATTCACAGCTACAGAACTTCTGCGCCACTCAGTCCAAAACAGAGATTTCCCACCAAATACAATCAGAAAAAAGTTGCACCCTCATTCATTATCTGCCTTTTCAAGAGACATTCTGGTCAAAACCCCAATTAAAAGCCAATCTAATGAGGGCCCCAAAGCTTTGAGAGCCAAGCTGAGCCCACGAGGCTCCATCACAGTCCCATGTGGGATTGAAGCTCTGAGAACTTTCCAGTTCACAGTTCCAGTTCCAGTTCACAGTTCCAGTTCCAGTTCAAAGTCACAGCTACAGAACCTCTGCGCCACTCAGTCCAAAACACAGATTTACCACCAAATAAAATCTGCAAAAAGCTGCACCCTCATTCAAGATCCTCCATCATCTGTCTTTTCAAGAGCTCAAAACCCCAATAAAACCCAATCTAACGAGGGCCCCGGAGCTTTGAGAGCAAAGCTGAGCCCACAAGGCTCCATCACAGTCCCATGTGGGATTGAAGCTCTGAGAACTTTCCAGTTCACAGTTCCTGTTCCAGTTCACAGAACCCCTGTGCCAGTCAGTACAAAACAGATTTCTCACCAAATAAATCTGCAAAAAGCTGCACCCTCATTCATCATCTGCCTTTTCAAGAGATATTCTGGTCAAAACCTCAATAAAACCCAATCTAACAAAGCCCCAAGCTTTGAGAGCAAAGCTGAGCCCATGAGGTTCCATCACAGTCCCATGTGATTAAGCTCTGACTTTCCATTCACAGTTCCAGTCCAGTTCCAGTTCCAGTTCCAGTTCTCATTCACAGTTCCAGTTCAAAGTCACAGCTACAGAATCCTGCACCAGTCAGTCCAAACACAGATTTCCCACAAATAAAATCTGCAAAAAGCTGCACCCTCATTCATCATCTGCCTTTTCAAAGATATTCTGGTCAAAACCCCATAAAAGCCAATCTAATGAGGCCCCAACTTTGAGAGCAAAGCTGAGCCCACGAGTTCCATCACAAGAGTCCCATGTGGGATTGAAGCTCTGAGAACTTTCCAGTTCACAGTTCCAGTTCCAGTTCACGTTCCAGTCGTTCATTCCAGTCCAGTTCACGTTCAGTCAAGTCACAGCTACAGAACCCTGCACCAGTCAGTCCAAACGAGATTCCCACCAAATAAAATCTGCAAAAGTGCACTCTTATCAAGATTTTCATGATCTTCCTTTCAAGAGATTTCTGGTCAAACCCCATACCCAGTCTAACGAAGCCCCGAAGCTTGGAGCAAAGCGAGCCTACGAGTTCCATCACAGCCTTGACCTTTCCTACAACGGGAGGAAAACGCAGGAAAGAAACAAAAAATGAAAATTCCCATCAGGAATTTCCCACTCATTCAAATTGTGCAAAATGTTGGTATTTTGTTTCAAAGCCCAAATTTGGATATTTGGTTTAGTTATCTCCAAATCTCAGTTGGAACCAGCGTTCCTCCCAGGTCTGGAGCTCCAGCAGATTTGGGACATCCCTGGTTTTTATCTCCCTGTGAGAAGGGTCACAGCTTCACCAAAATCTGAAACCTCTTTGATTCAATCCCCCTCATTTCTGTCTGCTTGAGTTTTTGGGGTTTGTTTTGGGGTTGTTTTTTGGGTTTGTTTTGGGTTTTTTTTTTTGGATTTGTTTCAGTTGTTTTGGTTTTTCACGATTGTGTTTGTTTAGGAGTTTGGGGTTTGTTTCAGGGTTTTTGTGGCTTGTTTTGGAGTTTTAGGGTTTGTTTTGGTGGTTTTTTTTTTTTTTGTTTTTTTTTTGTTGGTGTTTTGGGTTGTTTTGGGTGTTTTTGGGTTTGTTTTTGGGGCGGTTTTTAGGGATTTTCAGGAGTTCTTTTCAATCTGCCACACTTTTAAACAAAACCCACATGGATGAGATTCCTGATTTCAGGAATTTTCTCCTCTGACGTGTCCTTCCTGGTTTGTTTGGGTGTTTTGGGGGTTGTTTCAGGTGTTTTGGGATTTGTTTCATGTGTTCTTGGTTTTTTTCCGAGTGTTTTTGGGATTTGTTTTGGGGTTTGTTTTTGGGATTCATTTGGGGTGTTTTTGGGGTTTGTTTCGGGTGTTTTGGGGGTTTCTTTCCTGTTTTTTAGGGATTTTGAAGAGTTCTTTTTAAGCTGTCACATTTTGAGACAAAACCAACAGGGATGAGATTCCTGATTTCAGGATCCTTCACGGTGCCACCGGTGCCACAGCCCTGGGTGTGGGCAGCCCCTTCCTGTCTGCTCACCTGGGCATCCCTTGGGGCAGAATTAAACTGAGCCCACTCAAACTCAGCCCCTGGGGCAGAATTAAACTGTGCCTACTCAGACTGAGCCCCTGGGCATCACCTGGGAAGAATTCAGCGCTGTCTGATCACCTGGCCATCCCTTGGAGCAGAATTAAACCGGCCTGCTCACCTGGGTGTCACGCTGGGCAGAATTAAACTGTGCCCACTCAAACTCAGCTCCTGGGGCAGAATTCAGCTGTGGCCAGTCAAACTCAGCCCTGGGCATTACCTGGAGCAGAATTCAGCTGTGCCCACTGAAACCCAGCCCCTGGGGCAGAATTAAACTGTGCCCACTCAAACTCAGCTCCTGGGCAGAATTCACTGGCCAGCAAACTCAGCCCTGGGCATTACCTGGAGCAAATTAGCTGGCCACTCAAACCCAGCCCCTGGGACAGAACTCAGCCGTGCCCACTCAAACCCAGCCCCTGGAGCAGAATTAAACTGAGCCCACTGAACCCAGCCCCTGGAGCAGAATTAAACTGAGCCCACTCAACCCAGCCCCTGGAGCAGAATTAAACTGAGCCCACTCAACCCAGCCCCTGGAGCAGAATTAAACTGAGCCCACTCAGAACCCAGCACCCCTAAACAGCCCGAGCAGAATTCAGCCGTGCCCACTCAAACCCAGCCCTGGGCACCACCCGCCCCAGGAAGGAGGTGTGGAGCTCCGGAGCTCAGAGCATCCCCTGCTAAGCCCCGCTGAGCTCCTTTGGCCTGGCACACCTGAGAAGATTACAGCGTGCTCTTCATCTCCACACGGAACGGGATAAAAATAGAGACCCCGAGCTCTGCTCTGCTCTGCCAGCTGGGCTGGGCTTTGCCCAGGAGCGGCTCAGCAAAGCTCGGGGCACGCAGGGGTCACCTGTGCCAGGGGTCACCTGTGCCATTGGTCACCTGTGCCAGTCACTGTGCCATGGTCACCGTGCCAGGGTCACCTGTGCCAGGGGCACGTGCCATTGGTCACCTGTGCCATTGGTCACTTGTGCCATTGGTCACCTGTGCCAGGGTCACCTGTGCCAGGTCACCTGTGCCATGGTCACCTGTGCCAGGTCACTGTGCCATTGCAGTCACCTGTCCTTGGTCACAGTGCCAGGTCACCTGTGCCAGGAGTCATGGTCACTGTGCCATTGGTCACCTGTGCCATTGGTCACTGTGCCAGGTCACCTGTGCCATTGGTCACTGTGCCAGGTCACCTGTGCCATTGGTCACCTGTGCCATGGTCACCTGTGCCATGGTCACCTGTGCCAGGTCACCTGTGCCATGGTCACCTGTGCCATGTGGACCTGTGCCAGGTCACCTGTGCCAGGGTCACCTGTGCCAGGGGTCACCGTGCCATGGTCACCGTGCCAGGGGTCACCTGTGCCATTGGTCACCAGTGCCAGGGGTCACCTGTGCCAGGGTCACCTGTGCCATTGGTCACCTGTGCCAGGGGTCACCTGTGCCAATGGTCACCTGTGCCAGGGGTCACCTGTGCCATGGTCACCTGTGCCAGGGGTCACCTGTGCCATTGGTCACCTGTGCCAGGGGTCACCTGTGCCAGGGGTCACCTGTGCCAATGGTCACCTGTGCCAGCGGTCACCTGTGCCAGGGTCACCTGTGCCATGGTCACCGTGCCAGGGTCACCTGTGCCATTGGTCACCTGTGCCATGGTCACCTGTGCCAGGGGTCACCTGTGCCATTGTCACCTTGCCATTGTCACCTGTGCCAGTCCCTGTGCATTGGTCACCTGTGCCATTGGTCACTTGTGCCATTGGTCACCTGTGCCAGGGTCACCTGTGCCATTGGTCACCTGGGCCAGGGGTCACCTGTGCCAGGGGTCACCTGTGCCATGGTCACCAGTGCCAGGGGTCACCTGTGCCATTGGTCACCTCTGCCATTGGTCACCTGTGCCATGGTCACTGTGCCATTGACCTGTGCCAGGTCACTTGTGCCATTGGTCACCGTGCCAGGATTGGCTGGTCACCTGTGCCATGGTCACCTGCCAGGGGTCACCTGTGCCATGGTCACCTGTGCCAGGGTCACCTGTGCCATTGAGTCATCCTGTCCAGTTGTCGCCATTCCATGAGGCACTGTATGGTCACTGTGCCATTGTCACCTGTGCCAAGGGGTCACTGTGCCATGCCTGTCCATTGGTCACTTGTGCCATTGGTCACCTGTGCCAGGTCACTGTGCCATTGGTCACCTGTGCCAGGTCACTGTGCCATTGGTCACCTGTGCCAGCTCCTCGGGCAGCAGGGACAGCGAACACCCCGGGGAGAAATGAGTCCGTTCGTCTCCTCGGAAATTGGGTGTTAAACACACAAAAGAGATCCTGAGCAATCGCCTCGAAATTCGGTGGTGTCACATGGAAGGGAGAAATTCAGTGGCCACATGAGAAGAAATTCAGTTGACTTAGGAGGAAATTCAGTGGCCACAGAGGAACAGGAAGAGAAATTCAGTGGAGTCAGGCCACAGAGAGAGATTCAGTGGCCACACAGGAAGAGAAATTTAGTGGCCACAAGAGAGGAAATTCAGTCGTCACTTAGGGTGAAATTCAGTGGCCACACATAGGGAGAAGAAATTCAGGGACCACAGAGGAGGAGAAATTCAGTGGCCACGTAGGAAGAAGAAATTTAGTGGTCATGAAGGAGAAGGAAATTCAGTGGCCACATAAGAAGAGAAATTTCAGTGGCCACTTAGGAGGAAATTCAGTGGCCACAGAGGAGAAAATACAGTGGCCACATGGAAGGAGGAAATTCAGTGGCCACACAGGAGGAAACTGAGTGGTCACACATAGTGAGAGGAAATTCAGTGACCATATAAGAGGAGGAAATTCAGTGGCCACATGAGAGGAAATTCAGTTGTCACTTAGGAGGAAATTCAGTGGCCAGAGGAAGAGAAATTCAGTGGCCATGTAGAGATTTTGCCATAAATGTTTCTCCATAATTTCTTTTTTTTGCATAAATGCTTTGCTGACTGCTCTGTTTTAACATCCCCAGAGGAGAATTAGTTGATCCTTATTCTCTTTGAAACAACTTTTAGGGTCCTGTATATATAGCATATAAATAATATAAAAATATAAAACATAATAAATGTATATATTTTATTTTAATTCATATAATATATATTTATTAATAATAATATATAATATAAAATATAATAAAAATTACAATAATATAAAAAAAAAAAAAAAAAAAAAAAAAAAAAAAAAAAAAAAAAATATAATTTTTATAATATAAATTTTTTCCTTTTTTTTTTTTTTTTTCTACAGGTTTTACTAAAGCCTGCCTAGTCAAGCAAGGCAGAATTGCTTCCACCTGTCTGAACCTATATTCCACCTATAAATCCTAAAACATTTTATTACCAGAATGATAAAAATCCATTTTAAAATAAAGTAATTTTAAATTGAACTATTATTATTTTTTTAAAGCACTGAATGTTGTATTTTCTAATAGGCAGGTAAATATTGGGCGAATTCCTGCAGGACAGCACTCTGGGTGT
The DNA here is from genome assembly GCA_009741485.1 of Malurus cyaneus samueli. Taxonomy (NCBI): domain Eukaryota; kingdom Metazoa; phylum Chordata; class Aves; order Passeriformes; family Maluridae; genus Malurus; species Malurus cyaneus. The sequence goes on from VKON01002294.1 coordinate 14,821, forward strand.
CCCCAGTCACAAATAGGGTGAAAAGGGAATAAAGGGACGTCCAAGGCTGCTGTTTCTGTGCTCCAGAAGGTTCCAGAAGCCTCAGGAAATCACAGATGGGATTTCAGGCTCTGCCCATCCTCCTGATCACATCCTACAAGAATCCCTCAGGTCCTGCCCCAGCACTCCTCAGGTTTGTGGGGTGGTTTCTGGTGTTTTTGTGGGGTTTTCTCTTCACTGATTTCCTGTTTTAGTTCTGCCACAGCTCAAAAAAACCCAAACTGCACAAATCCCATTGTCCCCACAACCCCATCCATCACCACAGACCCCAAAACTCACCAACCCTTCCCTTAAATCACCATTAGAGAGAGCCTGGCTTAGGTCAGGCTCAAAGGAAACACCAAAGACATTTCTACCCAAAACCCGACAGATCCGGCCCCTTTAACCCCAAGAAACACCAAGAAAAACCTAAAGACACACGTGCAAAAAAAAAACAAACCAAAAACCAAAATCTATAAATCCCAGCACACCAGAAATCCACTCACCTGAGAAATTCTCTGCCAGGCTCCACTTGCAACCTGAGCAGTCTGCGGGACAAGAAATGGGAGGTGAAAGGGGAAAAGGGGAAAAGTGCAGCTGGGAACGGGGATTTGCGGGTTAATAATGGATGGGGGAAATGCAGCTTTGGGGTGACTGGAGAGTGGAAAAATTCATTGGGATTTTCAATGGGGTCACGCAGAAGGAGGAAATTCAGTGATCACTTAGGAGGAAATTCAGTGGCCATGAAGGAGGAGGAAATTTAGTGACCACAGAGGAAGAGAAATTCAGTGGTTGCATGGAAGAAGAAAATTTAGTGGCCACATGAGAGGAAATTCAGTCATCACTTAAGAGGATAAAATTCAGTGGCCATATAAGAGGAGAAATTTCAGTGACCACAGAGAAAATTTAGTGGTCACTTAAGAGGATAAAATTCAGTGGCCACGTAGGAAGAAGAAATTCAGTGGTCATGAAGGAGAAGGAAATTCAGTGGCCACGTGGAAAGAGGAAATTAGTGGTCACACAGGAGGAAGAAATTTAGTGGCCACATGAGAGGAAATTCAGTGGCCACAGAGGAAGAGAAATTCAGTGGCTCACATTAAAGAGGATAAAATTCA
>VKON01002294.1:15978-34820 GCA_009741485.1 Malurus cyaneus samueli
AATCCCATTCCCCTCCCTGTGATTCCATTCCCTCCCTGTTATCCCACTCCCTGCCTGGGATCCCATTCCTCTGCCTGCCCCATTCCCTGACTGCCCCATTCTCCTCCCTGGGATCCTATTCCCCTCCCTCCCTGGGATTCCATTCCCTGCCTGTGATCCCATTCCCCCTCCTGGGATCCTGTTCTCCTCCTTGTGATCCCAATCTTCTCCTGGGATCCCATTCCCCTGCCTGCCCCATTCCCTGCCTGTTATCCCATTCCCTGCCTGTGATCCTATTCCCCTCCCTAGGATCCCATTCCTCTGCCTGCCCCATTCCCTGACTGCCCCATTCCCTCCTGGGATCCCATTCCTCCCTGAGATCCCATTCCCCTCCCTGAGATCCCATTCCCTGCCTGGGATCCCTTCCCTCCCTGTGATCCATCTCCACCGTTCCCTGCCTATCCTTCCCCTCCCTGTGATCCCATTCCCTCCCTGGATCCCATTTCCTGCCTGTTATCTTCCCTCCCTGGTCCCATTCCCTCCCTGTGATCCCATTCCCTCCCTGGGATCCCATTCCCTCCTGCCATTCCTCCCCACTCCCCGCTCCGCATTCATCACCAAATAATTTTCCAAACACTCAAAAAGTTTGGGTTTGGGTTTTGGGTTTTTTTTTTTTTTTGTCTAATGGATTTCCTGCTTTTAATACAATTGAAAGGGTCTGAAATCCACGCTTTAGATTAACATATGCCATCTAGATTAGGGCTAATCAGGGCGCAGGTCTGAGCAGATGCAGCGCGGGGCCAATCCCAGACCCGATTACAGCATCTCAGCAGCGCTTTAATCGTCTCGCTGTCCGTCCCAAGGGCGATGGGCTCGGCCCCGTGCTCCGCTTCTCCTGTCTCTCCTCCTTGTCACCAGTTGTCACCAGCCCTGGCAGGAGCGGTGCCACGTCACGGCTGAGGCGATTTGCGCTAATCCCACGCAGAGAGGGATCTGCGCGGCGCCGTCTCGCACGGACGGGCGCTGCCCCGCTCCTCCGTCCTTCCCAAATTGTCCATCTGGGTGGCAGGGCGGCATCCCCAATTTGGACAGGTTTGGGTGTCACCCCGGTGCATGCCGCCTCTTTGGTGTCCGTGTGTCTTCCATCTCCAGGCTCTCAACCCAAAGGGTTTAGCTGCTTTGTCAGTCTGCAGGGGGATTTGGGGTGCATTCCAGGCCAGGCTCCATCTCCTGCCTAAACTGGGATGTGCTGTGGGAAAATCCCCGGGAGGGCCGAGCTGAGCTCTCATTTCTCATTGGTTTTGTTGTCTGAAATTCCCAGCGAGCAAAAAGCCCCTGGTGGAGCCTCCTCCTCACCCAGGACTGACACCACCACGGGAAAATTCCTTGGCTGGGTTGCTCAATGGGGCCACGATCCCCATGGCTGTGGGGTCAGGGTCCTTCCCACCCCATGGAGTCCCGGATGGACGCTGGGCTGTGCCGGGTCACCCCGCTGGCCAGCACGATTAACTCCTAAGCTTTCCTGTCTGAGCAGGGAGCGAGCCGAGGACACGGAGCCGCTCTGCGTTACCGAGCCCGTGCCCTTGGCGGGGCAGAGCTCTGCTCTGTGTGCCTCAACTATGGGATCGTGTTTGGGGACCTGCTCGTGTGCTACCATATCGTTGGGAGAGCTCTGCTCTGCCTCAACCATGGGATGTGTTTGGGGAGAGCTCTGCTCTGTGTGCCTCACCATGGGATCATGTTTGGGGAGAGCTCTGCTCTGTGTGCCTCAACCCCAATGGGATCATGTTTGGGGAGAGCTCTGCTCTGTGTGCCTCAGCCCAATGGGATCGTGTTTGGGGAGAGCTCTGCTCTGTGTGCCTCAACCCCAATGGGAGTGTTTGGGGAGCTTGCTCTGTTCCCCAGCATGGGATCTCTGTGCTCATCTTTTGGGGAGAGCTCTGCTTTGTGTGCCTCAACCCCAATGGGATCGTGTTTGGGAGAGCTCTGCTCCGTGTGCCTCAACTGCAATGGGATCGTGTTTGGGGAGAGCTCTGCTCTCTGTGCCTCAGCCCCAATGGGATCGTGTTTGGGAGAGCTCTGCTCTGTACACCTCAGCCCCAATGGGATCGTGTTTGGGGAGAGCTCTGCTCTGTGCACCTCACCCCAATGGGATGTGTTTGGGGAGAGCTCTGCTCTGTGTGCCTCTACCCCAATGGGATCGTGTTTTGGGAGAGCTCTGCTCTGTACACTCTCAGCCCCAATGGGATCGTGTTTGGGGAGAGCTCTGCTCCCTGCTCCTCACCCAATGGGATTGTGTTTGGGGTAATCTCTGCTCCCTGCTCCTCATCGTATTTGGGGAGACTCTGCTTGTTGCCTAACCCCAATGGGATCATGTTTGGGAACTCTGCTCCCTGCTCCTCCCCATGGATTGTTTGGGGAAATCTCTGCTCGTGTGCCTCCCAATGGGATCGTGTTTGGGAGATCTCTGCTTCCTGTGCCTCCCACAATGGGATCTTGTTTGGGAAACCTGCTCCCTGCTCCTCATCATGTTTGGGGAAATCTCTGCTTCGTGCTCCTCTCCCAATGGGATTGTGTTTGGGGAAATCTCTGCTCCCTGCTCCTCACCCAATGGGATCGTGTTTGGGGAAAGCCCTGCTCATGAACCCACTGTCATGGCAGGGGATGCCATCCCATTGGTGACCTCAAAAAGCTGTTTTTTCCCCCAGCAGAGGTGTGGGTGGTCTCTGAAATGTCTAAACCATTCTTTCTTGTCCAAATCCCACCTGGCCAAGCCACAGATGGGGGTGGGTGCAGGGATAACACTAGGGCAGAACCCAAAGGGGTGAGGGGATAACAACAGGGCAGAACCCAAAGGTGGTTGCGGGGTAATACCACTGTGTACCATCCCAAAAACGGCTGCTTTGGGTTCTCCTCCAAAGATGATCCTATTTCCTTCCTCCTCATCCACATTCTCTGTCTGCGGTGTGGGCCTAGTCTGCACCCATCCATGGACCATCCACCAAACCTCAATCATCCTCCCATCCCATGACATGTCATGATATCCACATCCCTATCCATGACCCAATCATCTCCATCCATCCCAATATCCATCATCCATATCTCCATCCATATCCCAGCAGTCCATCAACCATCCCATCCATCCCATATCCCATCCATCCCATACAATCCCAATATCCATCTCCATCCATCGGTCCATGCAGGCAGATCCAGCACCAGAATCCCATCCACAGATCCCAATTCTGTCCGGGTGGGAGTTGGTGCCTTCCCCAACTGCTCTTTTTCCATGGATGGAATCGCGGAATGGTTTGGGTTGGAAAAAAACTCAGAGCCCACCCAGTGCCATCCATGGCAGGGACACCATGTCCCAATGTCCAGCCTGGCCTTGGGCACTCAAGGGATCCAGGAATTCTCTGGGAATTCCATCCCAGGCAGGAACAATTCCCAATATCCCATCCCCCCCTCCACCATTCCCTTTTCCTGTCCCTCCTCCCTTGATCCAGTCCCTCTCCAGCTCTCCTGGAGCCCCTGGAATGTTCTGGAAGCTCTCCCTGGAGCTTTGATTCCTTGAACCAGAGAAAAGCAAATCCAGGGAATGCAAACACCTCCCTTCACCTGCTCTTTCCAACACCCACCCTGCATCCAGCAGCTCCTGGGGTTATTGAGGGGTTGGGAGATGAAGGGGCAGAGCCTGGACAAACATCACACAAAACCTAAACCAAAGAGGCTTCAAATCCAATCCCTGAGTCCTTCCCTTCTCCAGGGGAACATTCCCAGTTTTCCTGGAGCCCCTGGAATGTTCTGGAAGCTTTCCCTGGATCATTCTCCTCTCCAGGGGAACATTCCCAGCTTTCCTGGAGCCCCTGGAATGTTCTGGAAGCTTTCCCTGGATCATTGTCCTCTCCAGGGGAACATTCCCAGCTTTCCTGGAGCCCTGGAATGTTCTGGAAGCTTCTGAATGTTCTGAGCCTGGAAATTCTAGGTCTCCAGATTTCTGGAGCCCTGGAATGTTCTGGAAGCTTTCCCTGGATCATTCTCCTCTCCAGGGGAACATTCCCAGCTTTCCTGGAGCCTCTGGAATGTTCTGGAAGCTTTCCCTGGACCTTTCCCTTTCCAGGGGAACATTCCCAGCTTTCCTGGAGCCTCTGGAATGTTCTGGAAGCTTTCCCTGGATCATTCTCCTCTCCAGGGGAACATTCCCAGTTTTCCTGGAGCCTCTGGAATGTTCTGGAAGCTTTCCTGGATCATTTCCTCTCCAGGGAACATTCCCAGCTTTCCTGGAGGCCCTGGAATGTTCTGGAAGTTCCCCCCTTTTTTTTTTTTTTTCCCATTCTTTTCCTCTCCAGGGAACATTCCCAGCTTTCCTGGAGCCCCTGGAATGTTTCTGAAGCTTCCCTGGATCATTCCCTTCTCCAGGGAACATTCCCAGTTTCCTGGAGCCCTGAAGTTCTGGAGCTTTCCCTGGATCATTCTCCTTCCGGAACATCCAGTTTCCCAGCCCTGCAGCAGCTCCGTGTTCCCCTCTGCATCTCTCGGGTATCTCCACATCTCCGTGGTGCCTCTTTAGGGTGGTAAAACTCCAAAACTCCACAAAACCACCACCAGAACAGCCCCAAATCCCCGAACACCCCGAGATCCCTCCACCCCATCCCCACCAACGCTTGTGGTGTCCCTCTGTCCCGCAGGGCTCGTGCAGATCCCCGTCAGCATGTACCAGACGGTGGTGACCAGCCTGGCCCAGGGCAACGGCCCCGTGCAGGTGGCGATGGCGCCGGTGACCACCAGGATAGCGGACACTGCGGTCACCATGGACGGCCAAGCGGTGGAGGTGGTGACCTTGGACCAGTGACCACGGTGGCGGAATCGCGGCCGCTCCGCTCTTCCTCGGCTCCTACGCGGCTCCGTTTTTTTTTTTTTTAAACGCCTCTCCAGAGATGCAATCAGGTGGCATCGAGTCTCCCAGTTTGGGGAACGAAAGGTTTTGGTCAACCTTTTTTTATTTTTTTCTTTTTTAAATTTTTCTTTTTTTTTTGTTTTGGAATGGCAAAAAAAATAGAAAAACGAAACAAATGCTGGCAGAGGATGTGTGTAAAGTGCATTTTTCTAACGCCACTCTGCTCTCGGAGGAGCGAGAAGCCAAATTGTGACGGGACTTTTTGATTCCGAGGAGGTTGACAACAAAATTAAAATAAAGCCACACCTTTATGGCCCCGTTTTGCCCCAAAAAGTGGGGTCCAGCAGGAGGAGAGGCCGGCGCCTTCCGGGCAGCAAATTACAGATGGAAGATTTTAATACGGACTTTTATATTCCAAAAAAAACCACCCCGAAAAAAAAAAAAAAACTGACCAAAAAAAAAACAACCAACCGCAAAAGGATGGAAAAAAAAAGTTTGGAGAAAAAAAAAAGAAAAAAAAGACTCCTCTCCTGGAATAAAAAAAAAAAAAATATGATAAAAAAAATAAAAAAAAAAATAAAAATGCATGTGTGACTGCAGGGGGGTGGCCACCTCCCGAAGGGATGAAGCTCTTCCAGGAGCCGGAGGATCCGCGCGCCCGGCTCCGCTTGGTGCACACTGGAGACCCACCCGTTCCTCATCCTCTGCTCTCCCACCCATCCTGCCCTCGGCCGTCCTCGGGCTTTTCTTTATTATTATTATTATTGTTGTTGTCATTGTCGTTGTTATTATTTTATTATTTCCCAGGTTCGTGGCTCTGGACCGGAGCGGAGGCGCCCCTAAAGGGGCTCTGGCTGCGTCCCCTCCAATCCCGTTCCCATTCCCAGAATTCACAGATTTCCCACATTTCCCAGATTTCCCCAATTTAGATTTCCCAGATTTCCCAGATTTCCCGGATTTCATTTCCCAGATTTTCCAGATTTCCTGGACTTCCCAGATTTTCCACATTTCCCAGATTTCCCAGATTTAACTTCCCAGATTTCACAGATTTCTTGGATTTCCCATATTTCCCAGATTTCATTTCCCATATTTCCCAGATTTAATTTCCCAGATTTCCCAGATTTCACTCCCCAGATTTCCTGGATTTCATTTCCCAGATTTCACTGATTTCTTGGATTTCCCCAATTTCATTCCCCATTTCCCAGATTTCATTTCCCAGATTTCCCAGATTTTCTTTCCCGGATTCCCTGGATTTCCCAGATTCCCCAATTTCCTAGATTTCCCACATTTTCTGGATTTCATTTCCCAGATTTCATTTTCCAGATTTCCCAGATTTCCCGATCTCTCTCTTTCCAGGGAGAGAATGGGATAACAGGCACAGGAATGGGATCTCAGGCAGGGAATGGGATCATAGGGAGGAAAATGGAATCTCAGGGAGGGAATGGGATCCCAGGCAAAGGAATGTGATCCCAGGGAGGAAATGGGATAACAGGCAGGGAATGGGATCCCACTGGATCCTATGGCTGCTCTGACTGGCTCCATCTCTGTACCTCATCTGAGTCCATCCCTATTTCCCCATCTCCCTGTCCTACTCAGGGCCATCCTGAGCTCCTCCTGGTAACCCCCATCCCCATCTCCCATTCAGTGATTGTTTAAAGAGGCTCAGGTCCCATGGAACGGTTTGGGTGGGATTTCCAACATCATCCCATTCCATTCCCCCGATCCCAAAGGCCCTCAGGAGGTGGAGGAGGACAGGCCGTGGGCACAGGAGGGGATTTGCAGGAAAATGAAGAAATTTTTCAGAAAGATGAACCAGATCTCCAAGGATTTCCCACCACAGCAGTGAAGGAAGAGCTTTCCACGTCACCCCACAAACCCCAAAGTGCCAAACCAAACGTGTCCCTCGAGGCTCTGGGTACTGGTGGACACCTGCCAGGGGTTTCACCCAGAAAATGCCCCAGAAATGATGAATTTTGAAAACCCCACACACTCAGCAGCGACACAGGAGCAGGAGACGCCTCTCAACACAGCTTAGGAGAAGATGAACTTTTGAAATCTCGGCCCTTCATCTCTCACATCCTCAACAGCAAGAGCAGCAGTGATGAACTCAAATGAGATGATTCTCATCTCTTAGGATGAGAATTGGGAAGATTTTTCCCATCAGAAATGGCTCAGTGCCCCTGGATTCCTGAGAGTGTCAGAGGCCAGGCTGGAAGGACCTGGAGCACCCTGGGATGATGAAAGGTGTGGGTGAAACTGGGTGAGCTCAGTTCCAACCCAAACCAGTCTGGATTCTGGGATATGGACAAACCACAAGAGCCCCATGTGGGATTGAAGCTCTGAGAACTTTACAGTTCACAGTCCCAGTTCCAGTTCACACTCACAGCTACACCACTCAGTCCAAAACACAGATTTCCCACCAAATAAAATCTGCAAAAATCTGCACCTTCATTCAAGATTTTCCATCATCTGTCTTTTCAAGAGATATTCTGGTCAAAACTTCAATAAACACCAATCTAACGAGGGCCCCAAAGCTTTGAGAGCAAAGCTGAGCCCATGAGGTTCCATCACAGTCCCATGTGGGATTGAAGCTCTGAGAACTTTCCATTCACAGTCCCAGTCCCAGTTCACAGTACCAGTTCCAGTTCACATTCACAGCTACAGAACTTCTGCGCCACTCAGTCCAAAACAGAGATTTCCCACCAAATACAATCAGAAAAAAGTTGCACCCTCATTCATTATCTGCCTTTTCAAGAGAATTTTGATGTTTCTCATCGAGTTACAAAATATTTTACAATATAGGTTGTGTTTCGCTTATCACATGTTTTTCATAGGCTAACGTGCCATTGGTTAGTTGAGCCGTATTTCTGAGTGTCAGTTTGATTATAGACTAAAGTTGTAAACTTTTATGGGACACTAAAAATTATGCTGTAGTGACACATATGGCCAAGCTACAAGTAGGGAGGACACAGAAAGCCCGCTATTTAACGAAAACTGTGTTTGTATTAGTTTACTACTTGAGTGTACCCTTAGCTCTCCTTCTTTCCTACCATTGGCTATTTCTTGAAAGCCATAGCAGCAGTTGACAACTTGACGTATTAAGATTTACTAGTTCTCGCTGTGTCTCCCATGATCTTCCTATATTACGCGAACCCTTATACAACTTATTATACAATACTCCAGTGCTTGGAAATCGTGCTGTACTCAAATAAAATCACTCGAGGACCTCATTCTAGTAAACAGTAGCCAAAATCGTTGTAAGAACGATATGTGAGGAAACTAGATCTTTGTGCTTGTAGGAATAGTAACTTCATCAATTGCCCTCTCAATGGGACTTCTCAGGCCACAAGACATACCACCATTTTTTCCCTAAAATCATAAGGAGGGCGTTCAAACCAGAAAAGCCCTTATAGCTTACATTGTTTTCTCTTTAATGTTGATATTCACAAAGACACCGAATACGCCTAGTACCGGAGCCTCGTTCCCATGGATCCCCGGGATTTTCCTGGAGCCCTGAAACATGGAGCTGACACGTCTTCCTACCGCACACCCCTCTAAGCGCAAACATAGACCCATGAGGCCCTCAAAAAACATGAAAAGTGGAGCTGCCTCCAAAGTATCCTTCTTTCCAAAAACATTGTCATGTATTTGTCCCTAGTGAGCTCTATGATAACACATGGATGCTGCCTCTGGCCAGGATCTCCGTAATGCCTCTATCTCACATTATCAGAATAAGGTAGACCCATAAACTAATAAAATTATCAGAATGCTCATGACAATCTCGACAGAATCCCTTAACGCTCTCATATTCAGTAACCAATTGTTATTCAGTGTCCATCCTGATAGCCAATAAGAGAACCCGTCGTAGATATCTATGAGCTCGCCCTGCTTGGCATGTTTCTGACCCCTCTCCCATGCTAACATCCCTAGCTATGATTTTGGTCTGGCTCCTATATTGTCCAGGGCCTGGAGCATCCCGTGTTTAGAAAACATCCTGTTCGAGCAGCCCTAGCCCAAAATAATACCAGGGAATCTCTCTGATTGGGAACTTTCCCGGTACCGGTTGGAATGTCTTCCATGACAGACACTCTAGAAGACCTACTGCTTGAGCCGCTCGCTACTCACAATATAGGAACTGCTTATATAGATCCTGAACAAAAATGTCCTAAAATTCTGAAATGCGAAGACCAAAGTAATCGGGCTGCTATAAAGCATAAAACAGTCACCAGGAGCTCCCTCTCTGCATCAGCTCGCGAAATGGGTGACCCAAAAAATGTCCCTGATTCTACCGAATGTGAGCCACTACCTTGAAACATGGATGGACTCTCCTCCAAGACCCCCATAGGAACATTGTGCTGATTCATGGAGCCCCTAAAATAGGGTAGCCTTCTCTCTCAGTTGTTGCGCCAACTTCAATCCCATAGACACCTCTCCAAATTCACATGACTCTAAAAACACATGGAGCTCCTCCCAGCACCCAATCCATGGAGCCGAAAACATGTGAGCCCTCCAATGGATCCTTGGGATCCCTGAGAGCTTCTGAAAACACGTTGAGCTCTCTTCCAGACCCTCCAGGAGTGCACCAGTTCCAGTGAGCCCTGAAAACAGTGGAGCTCCTCCCAGGTCCCAAAAAATGTCTCGGATTATCCATGGAGCCTCGTAAAAACATGTGGAGGCCCTCTCTCCAAGCTCACCAGATTACACCATGAAGCCCTGAAACACATTGGAGTCTCCCAGCACTCCCTTGAAACCAGGACATCATTCCATGGAGCCCTGAAACACGTGGAGCTCCTCCAAGGACCCCAAAAAATGTCCTGATTCTATGAGCCCTGAAACACGTGGAGCTCCTCCAGGCCCCGAGGAATCTCCAATTCCATGGAGCTCTAAAACCACATGGAGCTCCTCCCAGCACCCCAATTCCATGGAGCCCTAAAAACATATGGAGCTCCTCCAAGGACGCAAAATAATGTCTATTTTCATAAATACTCTCTTGTAACATCCATGGAGCTCCTCCCAGGCCTCCAAGAATGTCCTGATTCCACGAGCCTGAAACACGTGGAGCTCCTTCCAGGATTCCGCGATATGATATAAATGCCAGATGGAGCGCATGCACAAACACTGCCAAGACCATGGTGCTCTCAGATTGCCTAGGCGTTTTCCGTAAAGTCCATGAGCCCATCAAAAACACGTGGAGCTCCGTTCCAAGGAATTCCGGGATTCCAGATGCCGAGCACCTGAAGACAGCCGATGGAGTCTCCTCCAAGGCCCCCCAGGATTCCATGAAGCCCTAAAAACACGTAGAGCTCCTCCGAGGATCCTGGGATTCCATGGAGCCCTAAAAATACGTGGAGCTCCTCCTCCAGGAGCACCCCAATTCCATGGATTTCCCATCCTCATGCTTTTGGGATGAGCAGAAATCCCGCTCTGGTGGCCGTTTCTATTTCTTGTTTGTGTTCCATCGTGTTTCACTGATTCTGTGCAGAATTAATTCCCTCACTGGGCCAATTAAACCAGACTCTGGGCTAATTAAACCGTTCACCTTTGACGATTACAAATATTCATCTCAGTATTTCTAGAATACCTGGCAGCATCTGTTTGTACCTTCCACTCATACCCACAGATGTATGGATATTTTGGAATATTTTATGGATATTTTGGAATATTTTGGAATATTTTAATTACTCTGCCTCTTATTGGTGTGCTGCTGCTACGTGGCCACTGAATTTTCTTATTCCATATGTCTACTAAGTATTCTCCTCCTGTGTGGCCACTGAATTTCCTCCTGGATGGCCACTGAATTTTATCCTCTGTGGTCACTGAATTTCCTCCTGTGTGGCCACTGAATTTTATCCTCTTAAACTGAATTTCCTCCTATGTGGCCACTGAATTTCCTCTCATGTGGCCACTAAATTTCTTCCTTCCATGCCACTGAATTTCTCTTCCCGTGGCCACTGAATTTCCTCCTCTTCATGGCACTGAATTTCTTCTCCTTTGTGCCACCAGTTTCCTCCTGTGTGGCCACTGAATTTCCTCCTCTTATGGTCACTGAATTTCCTCTACTATGTGCCACTATTTCCTCCTGTGTGCCACTGAATTTCCTCCTGTGGCCACTAAATTTCTCTTCTTATGTGGCCACTGAATTTCCTTCTCCTTCATGACCACTGAATTTCTTCTTCCTACGTGGCCACTGAATTTTATCCTCTTAAGTGACCACTAAATTTTCTCTGTGGTCACTGAAATTTCTCCTCTTATATGGCCACTGAATTTTATCCTCTTAAGTGATGACTGAATTTCCTCTCATGTGGCCACTAAATTTTCTTCTTCCATGCAACCACTGAATTTCTCTTCCTCTGTGCACTAATTTCTCTCCTTCATGTGCCACTGAATTTCCTCCTAAGTGATCACTGAATTTCCTCCTTCTGCGTGACCCATTGAAAATCCCAATGAATTTTTCCACTCTCCAGTCACCCCAAAGCTGCATTTCCCCCGATCCCATTATTAACCCCGCAGAATCCCCGTTCCCAGCTGCACTTTTCCCCTTTTCCCACCTTTCACACTCCCATTTCGTTGTCCCGCAGACTGCTCAGGTTGCAAGTGGAGCCTGGCAGAGAATTTCTCAGGTGAGTGGATTTTCCTGGTGCTGCTTTGGGATTTAGTTAGATTTGGGTTTTTTGGTTTTGTTTTTTTTTGCACGTGTGTCTTTAGGTTTTTCTTGGTGTTTCTTGGGGTTAAAGGGGCCGGATCTGTCGGGTTTTGGGTAGAAATGTCTTTGGTGTTTCCTTTGAGCCTGACCTAAGCCAGGCTCTCTCTAATGGTGATTTAAGGGAAGGTTGGTGAGTTTTGGGGTCTGTGGTGATGGATGGGGTTGTGGGGACAATGGGATTTGTGCAGTTTGGGTTTTTTTGAGCTGTGGCAGAACTAAAACAGGAAATCAGTGAAGAGAAAACCCCACAAAAACACCAAAACCACCCCACAAACCTGAGGAGTGCTGGGGCAGGACCTGAGGGATTCTTGTAGGATGTGATCAGGAGGATGGGCAGAGCCTGAAATCCCATCTGTGATTTCCTGAGGCTTCTGGAACCTTCTGGAGCACAGAAACAGCAGCCTTGGACTGTCCCTTTATTCCCTTTTCACCCTATTTGTGACTGGGGACACCCAGAGTGCTGATCCTGCAGGAATTCTGCCCAATATTTACCTGCCTCATTAGAAAATACAACATTCAGTGCTTTAAAAAAATAATAATAGTTCAATTTAAAATACTTATTTTAAAATGGATTTTACATTCTGGTAATAAAATGTTTTAGGATTTATAGGTGAATATAGGTTCAGACAGGTGGAAGCAATTCTGCCTTGCTTGACTAGCAGGCTTTAGTAACCTGTAGAAAAAAAAAAAAAAAAAAAGGAAAAATTTATATTAAAAATTATATATTTATTTTATCTTATATAATAATTATAATTATAATATATTATTGTATTTATTATATTAATATATATATAATATAAATATATTAATAGAAATATAATATTAGAATATAAAATATAAAATATATACATTTATTATGTTTATTATATTTATTATATATATAATATATTATATATACAGGACCTAAAAATTTCAAAAAGCAGTAAGGATCAAACTTAATTCCTCCTCTGGGGATGTTAAAACAGAGCAGTCAGCAAAGCATTTATGGCAAAAAAAAAAATTATGGAGAAACATTTATGGCAAAATCTCTACATGGCCACTGAATTTCTCTTCCTGGCCACTGAATTTCCTCCATAGTGACAACTGAATTTCCTCTCATGTGGCCACTGAATTTCCCCTCTTATATGGTCACTGAATTTCCTCTCACTATGTGTGACCACTCAGTTTCCTCCTGTGTGGCCACTGAATTTCCTCCTTCCATGTGGCCACTGTATTTTCTCCTCTGTGGCCACTGAATTTCCTCCTAAGTGGCCACTGAAATTTCTCTTCTTATGTGGCCACTGAATTTCCTTCTCCTTCATGACCACTAAATTTCTTCTTCCTACGTGGCCACTGAATTTCTCCTCCTCTGTGGTCCCTGAATTTCTTCTCCCTATGTGTGGCCACTGAATTTCACCCTAAGTGACGACTGAATTTCCTCTCTTGTGGCCACTAAATTTCTCTTCCTGTGTGGCCACTGAATTTCTCTTCCTTCTGTGGCCACTGATTTCTCTTCCTCTGTGGCCACTGAATTTCCTCCTAAGTACAACTGAATTTCCTTCTCATGTGGCCACTGAATTTCCTCCTAAGTAACAACTGAATTTCTTCTCATGTGGCCACTGAATTTCTCCCTTCCATGTGACCACCACCGAATTTCGAGGCGATTGCTCAGGATCTCTTTTGTGTGTTTAACACCCAATTTCCGAGGAGACGAACGGACTCATTTCTCCCCGGGGTGTTCGCTGTCCCTGCTGCCCGAGGAGCTGGCACGGTACATGGCACAGGTGACCTGCACAGTGACCAATGGCACAGGTGACCCCTGGCACAGGTGACCAATGGCACAAGTGACCAATGGCACAGGTGACCAATGGCACAGGTGACCTGGCACAGTGACCTGGCACAGTGACCATGGCACAGGTGACCCTGGCACAGGTGACCGTGGCACATGCGCATGACCCGCACGTGACATGGCACAGGTGACCATGGCACAGGTGACCCTGGCACAGGTGACCCTGCATGACAGGCACATGACTGCACGTGACCAGGCACGGTGACCTGGCACGTGACGGCACAGGTGACCTGGCACTACTGGCACAGGTGACCTGGCACGGTGACCATGGCACAGTGACCGCACGGTGACAGGCACAGTGACCGGCACAGTGACCCTGCACAGGTGACCATGGCACAGGTGACCCGGCACAGGTGACCGGCAGTGACCACAAGGTGACCAATGGCACAGGTGACCGGCAATGACAGGCACAGGTGACCATGGCTGACCTGGCACAGGTGACCGGCAGGTGACCATGGCACAGGTGACTGCACGACAATGGCACAGGTGACCCGCATGCGCTGGCACAGGTGACCTGCCTGCGCACAGGTGACCCTGCACAGTGCAATGGCACAGGTGACCGCAATGACCAATGCACAGGTGACCCCTGGCACGGTGACCAGGCACGTGACCCGCACGGTGACCAGGCACAGTGACCCCTGGCACGACTGGTGACCTGCACGGTGACCTGGCACAGGTGACCCTGGCACGGTGCATGGCACAGTGACCCCTGGCACGGACCGGCAGTGACCTGGACGACTGGCCAGTGACCGAGACCTGGCACGTGCCCTGGCACGGTACCATGCAAGTGACCTGACGTGACCGGCACGTACCCCTGGACTGTCCGATGACCCTGGACGTATGGCAAGTACCGCACGGCTGGCACAGGTGACCTGCACTGGTGACCTTGCATACTGGCACGGTGACCTGGCACAGGTGACCTCATTGGAGTACCTGCACAGCTGGCAAGGTACCTGGCACAGGTGACTGGCAGGGACGGCAGTGACCTCATGGGAGCACGGTGCCGGCAGGACCATGGCACAGGTGACCCCTGGCACTGACGGCACGGTGACCTGCACGGACCAATGGCACAGGTGATGGCACGGTGACCCCTGCATGCCCCTGGAGCTTTGCTGAGCCGCTCCTGGGCAAGCCCAGCCCAGCTGGAGCAGAGCAGAGCTCGGGTCTATGTGGTGGAGGCACGCTGTACTTCTAGTGTGCCAGGCAGGCTCGCGGGCTGCAGATGCTTGACTCCGAGCCACCTTCCGGGGCGTGGTGCCCAGGCTGGGTTGAGTGGGCACGGCTGAATTCTGCTCCAGGGGCTGGTTGAGGGGCTCAGTTTAATTCTGCTCCAGGGGCTGGGTCTGAGTGGGCTCAGTTTAATTCTGCTCCAGGGGCTGGGTTTGAGTGGGCTCAGTTTAATTCTGCTCCAGGGGCTGGGTTTGAGTGGGCACGCTGTTAATTCTGCTCCAGGGGCTGGGTTTGAGTGGGCACGGCTGAGTTCTGTCCCAGGGGCTGGGTTTGAGTGGCACAGCTGAATTGTGCTCCAGGTAATGCCCAGGGCTGAGTTTGACTGGCCACAGCTAATTCTGCCCCAGGGCTGAGTTTGAGTGGGCACAGTTTAATTCTGCCCCAGGGGCTGGGTTTCAGTGGGCACAGCTGAATTCTGCTCCAGGTAATGCCCAGGGCTGAGTTTGACTGGCCACAGCTGAATTCTGCCCCAGGAGCTGAGTTTGAGTGGGCACAGTTTAATTCTGCCCAGCGTGACACCCAGGTGAGCAGGCTCGGTTTAATTCTGCTCCAAGGGATGGCCAGGTGATCAGACAGCGCTGAATTCTTCCCAGGTGATGCCCAGGGGCTCAGTCTGAGTAGGCACAGTTTAATTCTGCCCCAGGGGCTGAGTTTGAGTGGGCTCAGTTTAATTCTGCCCCAAGGGATGCCCAGGTGAGCAGACAGGAAGGGGCTGCCCACACCCAGGGCTGTGGCACCGGTGGCACCGTGAAGGATCCTGAAATCAGGAATCTCATCCCTGTTGGTTTTGTCTCAAAATGTGACAGCTTAAAAAGAACTCTTCAAATACCTAAAAACACGGAAAGAAACCCCAAAACACCCGAAACAAACAACAAAACACCCCAAATATCCAAAAAAACCCCAAAACAAATCCAAAAACACTCGGAAAAAACCAAGAACACGTAAACAAATCCCAAAACACCTGAAACAAACCCCAAACACCCAAAACAAACCAGGAAGGACACGTCAGAGGAGAAAATTCCGAAATCAGGAATCTCATCCATGTGGGTTTTGTTTAAAAGTGTGGCAGATTGAAAAGAACTCCTGAAAATCCCTAAAAACCGCCCAAAACAAACCCAAAACACCCAAACAAACCCCAAACACCCAAAACAACCCAAAACACCCAAAAAACCCAAAACTAAAAACCCAAAAACCACCAAAAAACCCTAAAACTCCAAAACAACCACAAAAAACACCTGAAACAAACCCCAAAAACTCCTGAAACAAACCCCAACAATTCGTGAAATAAACCCCAAAAACACCTGAAACAAATCCAAAAAAAACCCTGAAACAAACCCCAAAAACACACAAAACAAACCCCAAAAACTCCAAGCAGACAGAAATGAGGGGGATTGAGCCAAAGAGGTTTCAGATTTTGGTGAAGCTGTGACCCTTCTCACAGGGAGATAAAAACCAGGGATGTCCCAAATCTGCTGGAGCTCCAGACCTGGGGAGGAACGCTGGTTCCAACTGAGATTTGGAGATAACTAAAACCCAAATATCCAAATTTGGGCTTTGAAACAAAATACCAACATTTTGCACAATTTGAATGAGTGGGAGGAAATTCCTGATGGGAATTTCATGTTTTGTTTTCTTTCCTGCGTTTTCCTCCCGTTGTAGGAAAGGTCAAGGCTGTGATGGAACCTCGTAGGCTCAGCTTTGCTCTCAAAGCTTCAGGGGCTTCGTTAGACTGGGTTTTATTGGGGTTTTGACCAGAATATCTCTTGAAAGGACAGATCATGGAAAATCTTGAATGAAGGTGCAGCTTTTTGCAGATTTTATTTGGTGGGAAATCTGTCGTTTGGACTGACTGGTGCAGGGGTTCTGTAGCTGTGACTGTGAACTGGAACTGTGAACTGGGACTGTGAACTGGAACTGGAACTGGAATGTGAACTGGAACTGACGATATCTCAGAGCTTCAATCCCACATGGGACTCTTGTGATGGAACCTCTGGGCTCAGCTTTGCTCTCAAAGCTTGGGGCCTCGTTAGATTGGCTTTTATTGGGGTTTGACACAGTCTTGAAAAAGCAGATGATGAATGAGGGTGAGCTTTTTGCAGATTTTATTTGGTGGGAAATCTGTGTTTGGACTGACTGGTGCAGGGATTCTGTAGCTGTGACTTTGAACTGGAACTGTGAACTGGAACTGTGAACTGGAACTGTGAACTGGAACTGTGAACTGGAAAGTTCTCAGAGCTTCAATCCCACATGGGACTGTGATGGAACCTCATGGGCTCAGCTTTGCTCTCAAAGCTTTCGGGGCTTTGTTAGATTGGGTTTTATTGAGGTTTTGACCAGAATATCTCTTGAAAAGGCAGATGATGAATGAGGGTGCAGCTTTTTGCAGATTTCATTTGGTGAGAAATCTGTTTTGTACTGACTGGCACAGGGGTTCTGTGAACTGGAACAGGAACTGTGAACTGGAAAGTTCTCAGAGCTTCATCCCACATGGGACTGTGATGGACCTTGTGGGCTCAGCTTTGCTCTCAAAGCTCCGGGGCCCTCGTTAGATTGGGTTTTATTGGGGTTTTGACGACTCTTGAAAAGACAGATGAGGAAATCTTGAATGAGGGCAGATTTTTGCAGATTTTTTGGTGGGAAATCTGTGTTTTGGACTGAGTGGTTGTAGCTGTGACTTGACTGGAACTGGAACTGGGACTGTGAACTGATGTGAACTGAAAGTTCTCAGAGCTTCAATCCCACATGGGACTGTGATGGAACCTCGTGGGCTCAGCTTGCTCTCAAAGCTTTGGGGCCCTCATTAGATTGGCTTTTAATTGGGGTTTTGACCAGAATGTCTCTTGAAAAGGCAGATAATGAATGAGGGTGCAACTTTTTTCTGATTGTATTTGGTGGGAAATCTCTGTTTTGGACTGAGTGGCGCAGAAGTTCTGTAGCTGTGAATGTGAACTGGAACTGGTACTGTTAAGGGTGACTGGACTGTGAATGGAAAGTTCTCAGAGCTTCAATCCCACATTGGGACTGTGAGGAACCTCAAGGGCTCAGCTTTGCTCTCAAAGCTCCTTGGGGCCCTCGTTAGATTGGGTTTTATTGGGGTTTTGACCAGAATATCTCTTGAAAAGACAGATGATGGAAAATCTTGAATGAAGGTGCAGATTTTCGCAGATTTTATTTGGTGGGAAATCTGTCGTTTGGACTGAGCTGGTGTAGCTGTGAGTGTGAACTGAAGAACTGGGACTGTGAACTGTGAAAGTTCTCAGAGCTTCAATCCCACATGGGGCTCTTGTGGTTTGTCCATATCCCAGAATCCAGACTGGTTTGGCTTGGAAGGACATTGAACCACCCAGTACGGACCTCCTTCATGCCAGGGTGCTGCCAAGCCCCATGTCCAGCCTGGCTCTGACACCCAGGAATCCAGGAGGCACTGAGCCATTTCTTGAATGGAAAAATCTTCCCAAATTCTCATCCTAAGAGATGTCTCATTTGAGTTCATCACTGCTGCTCTTGCTGTTGAGGATGTGAGAGATGAAGGGCCGAGATTTCAAAAGTTCATCTTCTCCTAAGCTGTGTTGAGAGGCGTCTCCTGCTCCTGTGTCGCTGCTGAGTGTGTGGGGTTTTCAAAATTCATCATTTCTGGGGCATTTTCTGGGTGAAACCCCTGGCAGGTGTCCACCAGTACCCAGAGCCTCGAGGGACACGTTTGGTTTGGCACTTTGGGGTTTGTGGGGTGACGTGGAGAGCTCTTCCTTCACTGCTGTGGTGGGAAATCCTTGGAGATCTGGTTCATTTCTGAAAATATTTCTTCATTTTCCTGAAAACCCCCCTGTCCCACGGCCTGTCCTCCTCCACCTCCTGAGGGCCTTTGGATCGGGGAATGAGAATGGATGTGTGGATATCCCCACCAAACCGTTCCATGGCGACCTGAGCCTCTTTAACATCACTGAATGGGGAAGATGGGGATGGGGGTTACCAAGGAGGAGCTAGGATGGCCCTGAGTAGGACAGGGAGATGGGGATAGGGATGGACTCAGATGAGGTATAGAGATGGATGCCAGTCAGAGCAGCATAGGATCCAGTGGGATCCCATTCCCTGCTGTTATCATTTCCTCCTCTGGGATCACATTCTCTTTGCCTGGGATCCCATTCCTCCTTGAGATTCCTTTCCCTCCCTAATGATCCCAACCCCTCAATCCCATTCCGTGCCATCCG
>VKON01002294.1:34845-46441 GCA_009741485.1 Malurus cyaneus samueli
TGTCCCTTTATTCCCTTTTCACCCTATTTGTGACTGGGGACACCCAGAGTGCTGTCCTGCAGGAATTCGCCCAATATTTACCTGCCTATTAGAAAATACAACATTCAGTGCTTTAAAAAAATAAATATAGTTCAATTTAAATTACTTTATTTTAAAATGGATTTTTATCATTCTGGTAATAAAATGTTTTAGGATTTATAGGTGAATATAGGTTCAGACAGGTGGAAGCAATTCTGCCTTGCTTGACTAGCAGGCTTTAGTAAAACCATGTAGAAAAAAAAAAAAAAAAAGGAAAAATTATATATAAAAAATTTTATATTTATTTTATTTATATAATTATATATTATTATATATATTGTATTTATTATATTATATATAATATATAATATATAATATATAATAGAATTATATACTATATAGAATATAAATATAAATATATACATTTATTATGTTTATTATTTATTATATTATATATATTTATATTATATATACAGGACCCTAAAAGTTGTTTCAAAAAGCAGAATAAGGATCAAACTTAATTCCTCCTCTGGGGATGTTAAAACAGAGCAGTCAGCAAAGCATTTATGGCAAAAAAAAAAAAAATTATGGAGAAACATTTATGGCAAAATCTCTACATGGCCACTGAATTTCTCTTCCTCTGGCCACTGAATTTCCTCCTAAGTGACAACTGAATTTCCTCTCATGTGGCCACTGAATTTCCTCCTCTTATATGGTCACTGAATTTCCTCTCACTATGTGTGACCACTCAGTTTCCTCCTGTGTGGCCACTGAATTTCCTCCTTCCATGTGGCCACTGTATTTTCTCCTCTGTGGCCACTGAATTTCCTCCTAAGTGGCCACTGAAATTTCTCTTCTTATGTGGCCACTGAATTTCCTTCTCCTTCATGACCACTAAATTTCTTCTTCCTACGTGGCCACTGAATTTCTCCTCCTCTGTGGTCCCTGAATTTCTTCTCCCTATGTGTGGCCACTGAATTTCACCCTAAGTGACGACTGAATTTCCTCTCTTGTGGCCACTAAATTTCTCTTCCTGTGTGGCCACTGAATTTCTCTTCTTCTGTGGCCACTGATTTTCCTCTTCCTCTGTGGCCACTGAATTTCCTCCTAAGTAACAACTGAATTTCCTCTCATGTGGCCACTGAATTTCCTCCTAAGTAACAACTGAATTTCTTCTCATGTGGCCACTGAATTTCTCCCTTCCATGTGACCACCACCGAATTTCGAGGCGATTGCTCAGGATCTCTTTTGTGTGTTTAACACCCAATTTCCGAGGAGACGAACGGACTCATTTCTCCCCGGGGTGTTCGCTGTCCCTGCTGCCCGAGGAGCTGGCACAGGTGACCAATGGCACAGGTGACCCATGGCACAGGTGACCTGGCACAGGTGACCAATGGCACAGGTGACCAATGGCACAAGGTGACCAATGGCACAGGTGACCAATGGCACAGGTGACCCCTGGCACAGGTGACCAATGGCACAAGTGACCAATGGCACAGGTGACCCCTGGCCACAGGTGACCAATGGCACAGGTGACCAATGGCACAGGTGACCCCTGGCACAGGTGACCAATGGCACAGGTGACCCCTGGCACAGGTGACCCCTGGCACAGGTGACCCCTGGCACAGGTGACCAATGGCACAGGTGACCAATGGCACAAGGTGACCAATGGCACAGGTGACCCAATGGCACAGAGTGACCAATGGCACAGGTGACCAATGGCACAGAGTGACCCAATGGCACAGGTGACCAATGGCACAAGGTGACCAATGGCACAGGTGACCCTGGCACAGGTGACCAATGGCACAAGTGACCAATGGCACAGGTGACCACTGGCACAGGTGACCAATGGCACAGGTGACCCCTGGCACAGGTGACACACAGGTGACATGGCACAGGTGACCACCTGGCACAGGTGACCATGGCACAGGTGACCCCTGGCACAGGTACCATGCACCAGGTGGACCCCCACTGGCCATGCACAGTGACCCCTGGCACAGGTGACCAATGCACAGGTGACCTGGCACTGGTGCCCTGGCACAGGTGACCCCTGGCACGTGACCATTGGCACAGGTGACCCCTGGGCACAAAGGTCCAAGGCTGCTGTTTCTGTGCTCCAGAAGGTTCCAGAAGCCTCAGGAAATCACAGATGGGATTTCAGGCTCTGCCCATCCTCCTGATCACATCCTACAAGAATCCCTCAGGTCCTGCCCCAGCACTCCTCAGGTTTGTGGGGTGGTTTCTGGTGTTTTTGTGGGGTTTTCTCTTCACTGATTTCCTGTTTTAGTTCTGCCACAGCTCAAAAAAACCCAAACTGCACAAATCCCATTGTCCCCACAACCCCATCCATCACCACAGACCCCAAAACTCACCAACCCTTCCCTTAAATCACCATTAGAGAGAGCCTGGCTTAGGTCAGGCTCAAAGGAAACACCAAAGACATTTCTACCCAAAACCCGACAGATCCGGCCCCTTTAACCCCAAGAAACACCAAGAAAAACCTAAAGACACACGTGCAAAAAAAAACAAATTCATTGGGATTTTCAATGGGGTCACGCAGAAGGAGGAAATTCAGTGATCACTTAGGAGGAAATTCAGTGGCCATGAAGGAGGAGGAAATTTAGTGACCACAGAGGAAGAGAAATTCAGTGGTTGCATGGAAGAAGAAAATTTAGTGGCCACATGAGAGGAAATTCAGTCATCACTTAAGAGGATAAAATTCAGTGGCCATATAAGAGGAGAAATTTCAGTGACCACAGAGAAAATTTAGTGGTCACTTAAGAGGATAAAATTCAGTGGCCACGTAGGAAGAAGAAATTCAGTGGTCATGAAGGAGAAGGAAATTCAGTGGCCACGTGGAAAGAGGAAATTTAGTGGTCACACAGGAGGAGAAAATTTAGTGGCCACATGAGAGGAAATTCAGTGGCCACAGAGGAGAAAATTCAGTGGTCACTTAAGAGGATAAAATTCAGTGGCCACACAGAAGGAAATTCGGTGGCCACAAAGGAAGAAGAAATTCAGTGGTCATGAAGGAGAAGGAATTCAGTGGCCACGTGGAAAGAGGAAATTCAGTGGTCACATGGAAGGAAGAAATTTAGTGGCCACATGAGAGGAAATTCAGTGGCCACATAGGAGGAAATTCAGTTTAAGAGGATAAAATTCAGTGGCCACACAGGAGGAAATTCAGTGCAAACAATCTTAAAGCTTGGCACCAGACAGCTCGGGCCTGAAGATAAGATCTCACCATTCTGGCCAACCTCTCCATATGTGCGTGGATGATCTACAACCAATCTCACCACAAGCCGTATCTTCTCCAGTTTCTCTAACTTCTACCCATACATGTCCTGATTCCATCTATGCATTGAAGCTACCTCTTGAATTACACATCAATGGATGCTTCTCACTTCAACTCACGGTTAACCTTTCCATTTTCCATGGACCCCTGAAACTTTTCCCTTTGGTCCGAGGGTCGTCACTTTAGCAAGACCTCCCGCCCAAACGGTACTGGTGGAAGGGATGTCTGGGCGTAGCTTCATCTTGCGGCCTAACCTTTGGACTCCCATGGACCGCGAGAGGGCTTCTTTTTCCCTCAGTCTTCCACATCTCTAGAAGTGGCTTCAGCGGGGGACATAGGAGATATAACACACTCACACAACACACTACCTCCGCATGTTACCCTCAAATGAATAGGCGGACACCAGGCGGGACCTCCCACACACACACAGACACTGTAGCGGTCTCCGCGCGGCGACGTAGAAAGCCTCAGCGCTCGCAGCTCCACCGTGCGACGTCCCAGCACACACACAGACACGTAAGATCACCTGCCTCGGAGGGCGCGATGCCCTAGAAGCTCCCGGCGCGTCCGTACCTCCAAGGACCCCAGAAATGTCCCGATCTCCACGTGGGCCCCTAGCCCTTCTCCGCGGACGTCTCGCACACACAGACACGCGGGCCGTCTCCGCGGGCGAGCTAGAAGCCTCGGCGCTCCGTAGCCCTTCTCCGCGGACGTCTCGCACACACAGACACGCGGGCCGTCTCCGCGGGCGAGCTAGAAGCCTCGGCGCTCCGTAGCCCTTCCCTGCGGACGTCTCTCACACGCACACTTGTAGGGGCACCGGCCCTACCCGGCGTCTCAAAATTTAGACTTGTAGGGGCTCCAGCCCTACCCGGTGTCTGGGAGTTTTGCATGGGGCTCCCTTCCCACGGCTCCAGAGGCTGTGTGGAGGGCTTAGGGTTCCCCCGAGCCGCCTCTCCGTGAGCGGTTCCCCGCCGCCTGTCTAGGGGCTAGTTAATACAACTTCAACCCCCTTTACACACCTCTGAAACCCACCTCCCTCCGGACGGGGAATTTTACAGAGGTCTCATACAAACGGGGGGGTGAGCCCACCTCTCAAGGAACCCTTTACCCAAATGTACTCACGCGTCCTGTGAGTCGTCCGGAGTTTTGTGCACAAAAATGTTATGGAGGTATAAAATCCCTTGACTAGTATCTGAATTTAGGTTCGTTGGGTAGGGGCGCTGGTGAAGTGCCTTCTCCGGGCCGTCAAATCACGATGGGGTGCCTCAGTTTGAGTGACTGCATGGGAAGATCCCTATCCGAGTCACGGCACCAAATCCTGGGGGGTTGTCCCGGGAGTGAAACTTGACCACCTCAAGAGCCAATCGGAGGTTAGAAGCTAATTAACAATTTATTAATTAAACATTAACAAACAGGTAACAAACATTAACCAGATACTAATCAGAAACCAGCGCTGGGCGAGCTAGGGGGTGGCTAGCCGCACCTAGGACACCAGCTAAGTGGGTCGCACCCACCAACACCTAGACACCACGCCGCACATACTCCGAGCCCCCTTTTTATAACCCCCTCAGTCTCTGGGTGACGTGGTGTTCCCAGAAGTTTCCAGGGGCCGTGATTCATCTGCGTTCTGTTACTGGTTCTCTTGCGGAGCTCTGGCGGCCGTTGGTAGGCGGACTTGCTGGGGGGCAGGAGTCTTCTCTGCACGTTCGCAGTTCCCTTCCCCTCCCCCCTTAGATACATGAAGGTGTTACAAACTGTTTTAATAAAGCATGTGGCGATTTCATGAACCAGCTTATCACAGGGGCGCAGAAGGATTTATTGGGTTATCAGCTTCGGGCAGTGTTGGGGAGCTATTTTCTGGAGCAGCAGCTTCTTCCCCCCCTCTTCCTGTGGGTTTTAACGTATGATTGAATGGTAGGTTAGGTTTTGTATATATATTTATTATATAAATAATCTGTTAATTACACCTAAAACCCCCCACTCATTAAAAAATCTATAACCCTTACCACAGATACTGTAACTTAAACAACATTATACTCACCCCGACTTCAGGCCCAAAAAAACCCCAAAACAATTGCCACACAATAAATCAACGTATAGTTGATAGCTAATGAACCTACTTCCACATCTTCAAACTTTGGTCCCCCACCAGTTCAACATTACAACCCAATATTCCCACACTCCATAATACACACAATTTATTTACCGAAAAATCCATCAATTAAGTTCAGCTCAATGAAACTTAATCTCCCTATTTACATGATTAAAAAGTGAACCTAACTTATTATCATCACAAAAATTAACACTAAAAAATGCTTACACTTTACAGAAACTTACTCATACTTTAAAGAAAATACTATCTAAATATGCCCCTAAATTACCTTTTTACCTAATCCTTTTAAATCCAACAAAACAACCCTATACCTTAATCTATCAATAAAATCCTCTTGTGCCCTTTACTAATAGTTAAATAAGTTTTCTTACCGCAGCAAATAACAAAAACTGTTATCACACAACATAAAATGTTTACCCTTCTAATTATCAAAACTCCCAATCATCTTTTTACACTTACAAATCAAAATTTTTTACACATTTGTTTACCAATAGTTTCACCTTACCTACAATAGTAGTTACAATATTTAAAAAATTTACAAATAACTTTGTATAAATTCACAAATCAATTAACTTCATATCCACATCCACACGATTTACTAACCATTCCTTTTAATTTATTACCAGCACCAAAACATTCTAAAACTCCCTTACAAACTCTTAACAATTTTTGCTAACAAAAATCACTCACAAATCAATTCTGCTATAACAAAACCCAAATTCCCATCAATAAACATCACGCGTAACAATTATTTCAAGTTCTCCTCAAATCATAAAACTAACTACTGTCGTACGTACTTTGAAGAAATAAAACGTAACTCTAAATATTATAACAGACTCTCAATATATATCAAAAATAATAAAAAGAACAAATACTCAATTTTACAAAATATCACTAACCTATTACTCTTCTCTTATCTACTAAAAACTTATTTTTCTTTTAAATAATCACAAACCTTTTAACAATACCCAGACAAGTTTTACCTAACAAATTTATTCAACCACAGTTGAATCACTCATTTTTTTCATCACAATACTAAAGCTTTACAACATTCCTTTTCCCTTACTTATCAACAAACTAAAAACATTATTACTACATACCCAAACTATCAACAGCACAACTTTATAATAAAACCACCTAATATTAACCCTCCCAATCTAGAAAACCTTCAACTATGACAAACAAATGGTACACATTTCCCTAAATTAAATCAGTTAAAATACATTCACTCTTCTATTAACACCTTTTCTAAAACGTTATTTACTTCATACCATGCAAAAAAACCTACTGAAAACACACACCATCATTTTTTAACTAATTTTACTACCTTAAACATCCCCCAACACATCAAAACTAATAATACCCCTGCTTATATTTTTCACTTTCTAACTTTTTTACTTCTTAAAAAATCCAACATACCACAAAAGTCCCTCATTTCCCTACAAAACAAACCCTTACCGAACAATTTCTCAACAGACTAACACATTTATTAAAACAAACAGGGGGCGGAATGCAAAGTGCAACACCACAAAAGCCTGTTCCATAAAATTTGATAGGTATTTAATTGTAACTATTCTCCCCACTAACTGTAGAGTTCCTCTGTTCCTACAAGAAACAACACACGAATGGCACGTGCCCTAGCTGTCACGAGGCCATCGCATTCCAACGAGAGCCCCGGCACAGAAAATGGTCGCGAACTGGCGGGACCTCTCGCACAATGAGACGCGGGCAAGGACGGGGCTGACTGCGTAAAAAACCAGGAACCCCGGCAGCCTAGAGGGTTTGGGCGGCTGGAGCTGAGCGGGGTCCGGGCCCCGCAGAGGCTGAAAGGGGCGGTGACTTCTCGAGCTGGGCAGCGGCTCCATGGAACCCAACGTACTCACCCCTTGCTCTCCCCCAACCAGCATTTCCCATCCCAAACCTTGGCCGGATGGAGGAAAAGCCCCGGAGATCCCGCACGAGGAGGGGCTGCAAATCCATCCCAGGGACCTCCGAGGAGGAAAGACCCACCCTGAGCCGGGCAGGGGACCAGAGATGCAGAGAGAGCACAGAGCTGAGGGTCCATGAGAAGCTTCAGAGTGAGGAAGAAAACCACAGAATGAAACACTGAGAATGTGGCAAGAGACTCAACGAAGGCTCGTGAAGCTCGAATCCTCGCCCCAGACACCACCGGGAGCCGACAGCTGGGGAGAACGCCACACTATGCATGAGAATTGCGGGAGTGTGCGACAGAGCTGAGAATGGACAACTATGAATTGACAATGCACCCTATGCGCATGACACAACGGGAAACACTCTATGAATTGCGGGGTACGTGCGTATGGAAAAAGAGCTTCCGCCAGAGATCTGAACTGAAAAATCCACTCAGCCGGATAACCACCATCCGGGGAGGGGAGAAACCATATGACATTGGATGTGCGAAGGCTTTCAGCTGAGAATCTGTACTGGAAATCCACCAGCGGAAGCCAATTCCATGGAGCATCTGAAACCAACGGAGAGAAGCCCTATTGTTGTGAGTGGGAGGACTTACCTCCGGAGCTCCCCACCCGAATCCGGCCCCACGTGGAAGCTCCTCCAGACCGACAAAGAGCCCCACAACCGGAGAGAAGCCCTTATGAATTCGGAGGCAGATTGTGGGAAGAGCTACAGCCAGAGCTCCACCCTCATCCGCCACCAGCGGATCCACACTGGGGAACGACCCTATGAGTGTGACCTTTGTGGGAAAAGCTTTATTGAGAGCTCCAAACTGATCTGCCACTACCAGATCCACAGAGGAGACAGGCCCTACGAGTGTAGGCAGTGTGGGAAGAGCTTCAGCCAGAGAGCCAGCCTGATCTACCACCAGCGGATCCACACCGGGGAACGGCCCTACGAGTGTGGGGAATGTAAGAAGGGCTTCAGCTGGAACTCTAAACTGATCCGCCACCAGCGCATCCACACAGGGGAGAGACCCTACAAATGTTCTCAGTGTGGGAAGAGCTTCACCAAAAGCACCCACCTGATCCATCACCAGATGATCCACACTGGAGAAAGGCCCCACAGATGCTTGGAATGTGGGAAGAGCTTCAGCCGGAGCTCCCACCTGATCCGCCAACAGCAGATCCACAATAGGCAACGGCCCTAGGAGTGTGGTCATTGTGAGAAGAGCTTTATTCAGAGCTCCAGATCCACACAGGAGAGAGGCCCTACGAGTTTCAGGAATGTGAGAAGAGCTTCAGTGTGAGCACCAGCCTGATCCGCCACCAGTGCATTCACAGTGGGGAATAGCCCTATAAGTGTGGGGAGTGTGGGAAGAGCTTTCAGACCTCTGCTCATTCACCAGCACATTCACACGGATGAGAGGCCCTTCCGCTCCCCTGAAACTGGATGAGGAAGGGGATTTTCCACGTGCACAATGATCCGACCTCAAATCAGGCACCAGCGCATCCACACCAGGAACAGTTCCTACGACTGTCCTGAGTGTGGGAACAGCTTCAGACAGCGATCTCACTTAACCACACACCAACGGAGGCAGCGGTGAGGGAAGCCCTGAGGGCGGGAAGAGCTTTTGCCCCTGCTCCAACTCTTCCCCAGGGGAAGAGCTGATAGCAGAATTAGAAAAATTGTACCTGAGAACATTTCAATATGAAATCACAAGTATTAACAGGAGCTGAGAAATGGAACCACGTTAAAATACGAGCTTCAAACACTGGGACTAAAGGGCTCAGGCAGTACATTTGATTGGAATGAGCCCTCTCTTTCTGACATGTGAGCGATGCCATTGAATTTCCCAAACCAGGGAAATTGGGAGCCCTGGCAGCAGCAGCTTCACACTCAGCAAGGATACAGAATAGGGCAGGGCAAATGGCTGCCAAATTTATAATTTCTCCATTGCAATGAAGGATTTATTTTAATTATACTGTAGCCACTACTGGTCAAATGACAGATATTCAGAAGTGAAAGAAACAGTAGAAAAAGCATAATAAAAAGATCCTACCACCCACAAGATAAGGCTCAAATCTTTTTTATCTACTGTCAACAAACCTCACCTGACAAACAATCGGAAAACCATTCCTGCAGTTTCAAGAGTCAAAAACGAAAATCTTCCTTAAGATTCTGGCAGAGCCAATACCCCTAGCATGATTTCAGTCACAGCTGGCCATGTCAAGTGAAATCACACAAAACAAATCCCATATCTTCTAAGGCGTTAATTATTTTACAAGTTCATAATCCGTTGTTTGTTGCATAGGCAAAGATTGCACCAGAGACCTATCATATCCTTGCTGTGAAGAAAGATGCTGTGACTTATTTAAATTTGTATCTCTAAATATAAATTTAATTAATGAAGTATGAAAACTCATAGGCTTGAAGGTAAGGCATAATATTGGTCAAAAATGTCGAAACTACTTCACTGGCAACAGTGCAGAAAAAACACAACTCCCAAGGCCTTTCACAACATGAAATATAAAAGAACCTTAAAATCTACCTGTGGCAACAGCCAGCTGAGAAAGAGAAGCTGTTTTCCAATTGCCCCGACGTGTCGATTTTCAGAAGGCCATTGACCCTCTGCCCAAGACTGTATGATATTACAAACCTCCAAGTCGGAGGCTGTGCTCGAAGAGCACTCAAGCTCTGCACACGGGGCCCTCAGCACGCAGAGGCGTGTTTGGAGCTGGGTCACATCCCTTTCAGCAGCAGCCACCAATTGCACAGTGACAGCTGCTCCCCGCACAGGAAAATGGTCTTTGGGATCATTTTAGGCTCAAGCACGAGGCCAGCCCAGTGCCAGCCCCTGAAAGCAGCTGCCCGTGCAGGCCAGGAGGGGAAGGAGGGATTGCCTTGGAAGCTCCTGAGTGCCCTCAGTGGCCCTGGGCCTGGAGCCATCGCCACGTTCCTGAGCAGCAGCTGTGGAGCAGGAGCGGTGCCCAAAGTGCCCCCGGGGTGTTTGGGGTGCCTGGGCCATGGGGCCCTGGGCAGTGGGGAAGGGCTGGGGGGCAGGTGCCAGGGCAGGGGGCAGTTGGGCCGGGTGCAAAGGGACACCTCCCAACTGCCCTGCAATTGGAACTGAGCCCTAAACTGCCAAAAGAGGCCGCACTCGGAAGAGCCGCGGCAAGGCTGAAGCCGGGGAAGGGCATCTTCGCCTAAGCTGTTCTAGCCCAGAGGGGCCTCGCCATGGGCCTGGCATCA
Source organism: Malurus cyaneus samueli (assembly GCA_009741485.1). NCBI lineage: Eukaryota > Metazoa > Chordata > Aves > Passeriformes > Maluridae > Malurus > Malurus cyaneus. Next base: position 45,441 of record VKON01002294.1, read on the forward strand.
AGGAACGGTCCTTGGGACAACATGGGCAACTTTACCTTCGCGGCTGCTCCGGAGATCAGCGGCGAAGCGTTTCTGGATGCTGGTCCTGGTGATGCCTGAAAAGGCCAGAAATGAAACCCCATAGAGCGGTGTTGTCGTGGTTTGGAATGCTGGCCAAAAACCGGCCAGGCACCCCGTGGAGCGGTGCCTGGACACAACATTCTGCTCATCCCATGGATGCGCCCTCTCCAGCACCACTGCTGAGGTAGAAGGAAAGCAAAGAGAAAACAAAAACCCCTAACAACAAGGATTCAACTGAATTGAGATAAGAGCAGTGGGAAGGGAAACGCTGTGATGGACAAAACAGGCTATACTTAAATTATGAAGTGAGTTTATTACTGACAAAGTCAGAGGAGGGGAATGACAAATCTCTCTCCATCCCGGTCCCTGGCCCGAAATATCTGCCGTGGAGCTCTCCAAGCCCCCCCCCCAGTAGGGGCCTCCCCCTCCCCCCGCCCGCCACCCCCCAGGAATTCCATAACCTAAACACGTAGAAGCTCTTCACCCCCTCCGAGGATTCCTGGGTTTCCATTGGGAGCCCTAAAAAATAACGTGGACTCCTCTCCAGGAGCACCTGCCCAGATCCCCATGATTCCCATCCTCATGATTTTGGGATGAGCAGAAATCCCGCTCTGGTGGCCGTTTCTATTTCTTGTTTGTGTTCCATCGTGTTTCACTGATTCTGTGCAGAATTAATTCCCTCACTGGGCCAATAAACCAGACTCTGGGCTAATTAAACCGTTCACCTTTGACGATTACAAATATTCATCTCAGTATTTCTAGAATACCTGGCAGCATCTGTTTGTACCTTCCACTCATACCCACAGATGTATGGATATTTTGGAATATTTTATGGATATTTTGGAATATTTTGGAATATTTTTAATTACTCTGCCTCTTATTGGCGTGCTGCTGCTACGTGGCCACTGAATTTTCTTATTCCATATGTCTACTAAGTATTC
>VKON01002295.1:0-10248 GCA_009741485.1 Malurus cyaneus samueli
ATTTGGTCATTCTATACCATCAGCATCTGTGTAGAGATGGAGGAGGTTGTTGGTTGGGGTTGGTTATGTAACCATAATCATCTCAGTGATATACCTCTGAGTTAGCTCAGAGTGGTGCTCCCATTGGGCAAATGTGCTCTAATATTTTATAGATTCCTGGTCAGCAATACAAGGAAACACCAAATTGCAGCCTGCCACTGAAAAGGGGAATATTGCTGTGATGAAAAAGACATGAAAATGTAAGCATTCAAGTGAAAATTCAATCCTTCACAGTGCAGGACTTCTGGGAAATCTGTTAAATGACCCTTTTTATTATGGTGCCATATCTACCTTTTTGAATAGCGAGGTCTGGTAAGAAAAATAGTGTGTGCATACAAGTGGTTGAGTAATGTATTAATCATGCGCACTTAGTTCTTTTTGGCAAACTAACCTTACCTGGGGAAGAAAATAAATACTGTAATGAGATGAATTCTTCTGAAAAGCCTGAATTAGCAGATTAACATTATCTGGATTTCCTTATAATGCTATTTGAGGGATGTGATTGTTGATCCATACATTTCCTTGATAACAATGATTTGTGTGTTTTAAGTCCTCATCACCACCTTGAGAGAGACCAATCTGATTTTTATTTATGCCTCGACATGTGTTATGTGTTGGGAGCTCTGTCCCTCAGGAGGTTTTGCCTGGCAGCCAGTCATGGGACATTCAGCTTCCCCTGCTGCTCTGCAAACACTCTGCCCCCCTTGCTGGTGGGGCAGATGCCCGGATGCCCGGGAAAAAAGCGCGCAGAAAAAACCGCGGGAAATCACGCTATGGGAGGGCAAGGCATATAAAAGCAGCGAACTGCGACATAACCATGGCCATTTTCCTTTGGAGTTCTTGGAAGGACCCACCTGGAGGGTCACCTTGGCCTGCCCCCATTCCCTCGCTTTTCCTTTTCTCCCTGTGGTCCTGCCTTCCCTGTCCGCACCTGTCCTGTCCATGTGCTCTGTTTCACCGCTTCCCCGAGGCAGCTGCTGTCGTGGGTCCCGCAGCAGCCCGCAGCCCCAGCCCGCCCACAGCAGCCGCAGCTCTCCCACGAGTGTGCCCGTAGCCACGACACCGTGTTCTCCGCTGACAAGAGGGACACGCAGCCGCTGCTGTTTGGAAACCGCGCCCAGCCCGCCTCGAAAGCTGCGCAGGCTCCTCGCAGTTCGCAGCACACACGCTCCTTCTGCCAACGTCGATGGGGTGCCCGGGGTACAGCGGTAACAATCTGTCTGCTATTCTGTCTCTCTCAGTTTCTCCTTTTCCCTCTTTGTTTTCTTTTCTATCCCCCCTTGGTAGGAAGTGGTAGGAACACTTACCCTTCTTTATCAATAAACAGTTCTCAGATATAATATTGCCGCGTTTGTGCTTTATTTTTTGTCCAAGAAATCTATTAAAAGAATCCTCCCCGACTCCCTCTTTCCAAGCAGGACGGGACAATAGGTGTCAAAACTGATAAGTTTTAGCAGCCACTGATAATACATTAATGTTTAATTATCCGAAAATGAAATGACAAAGCATATTCATTTTACTTTTTTTAACAACTAGAACTTATATGTAAAAAACTTAATCTAAAGTCTACTGAGGTCAACAGAAAGACTGTCTTAACATTATTGGACTCAGGCTCAGGGGCATAGTGCATTCACAGCTGTCAGTTAGACTAGAGCTACTATATAAAGAAAGCCATTTTTATCTTTAATAAAAACTTAGAATTTGCAGTTTAAAAAGGCATATTCCATAAGAAAATATATTCTTAAAAATTCTAGAGGCTTTCCTAAGTGCAGTGAAACATCCATTCTCCTTTTCTTTAAATACGGTGCTTACATCAACTCCAGTACACCTTTCTACTCTACAGAATTAAGGAAAGATGACACACACACTGCGTTTACATCCTTCAAAATCATTTCCAAATGTTTCACATGAGGCACAAAAATTTCACCACATAAAACAAAACAAAAGACAGTTTTAGAAGATGTTATCTGTGTTTAACTTACTAGGAATAGGTCTAAGGACATCAGGAATGAGAATCTCCACCAAAGCCTGGTACATCACATGGTCACAGTTACCCATCCATTTCAGAATAGACTCATTTTTGCACAGAGTAATTAGTTTTCCTTTTGGAAGTCGACTTTCTATTTCACTCAGATTGCTGTTGTGAATAAATGTAACAAATGGAAATGAATTTACATACAGATAAGAAAAGTACAATGGATTTTGAAATAGATTATTTTATGAAAATTTTATAGATGTCTCTGTTACATCGAATTGAAACTTTAACTTCGTCATATGAAACTGGGGGAAAAAATGGCCTCCAAAGTTCTGCTCCAGACCATAAATAATGCAGAGGTATGATAAAAATTGTCCTTGCAATTTAAACAGACCAGACAATATACTGTGAAAAGATACTTTGAATTTAGTAATCCAAAGGAAAAAAATAGATGTATTCAATCACTTCAAGGCTGCAGTTTGACATATAGCAACACCCTATATATCAAATAGCAAACAACACAAATTTAACCTGAAAAACTACTGATATCCGAAAAAGTTCTTAGCCTATACGTAAAACTAAGTCTTTCTTTGATTTAACTCCTGCTGTTATATCATGATGGTGAACAGTGAGCAAAGAGACATTTACTGACCTCAGTTCAATAATAGCCGCATCATCAGCTGGAGCAGAGGGAGAATAGCGCCAGAAAGTTTGCCACAATTTTTCTATCAGGCTAAACTGAAGATTCACAATAACATCCACTATTGCCTAAAGAAATATAAAATCAGTGCAGATAGTCTTCTAAGTGACTCCCCTACAATTCTTTCCAGGGGTATAGCTGCCCCTGGTCATTTTGCAGAAAAAAATATTAATGTATGCTTATATATAAACATATAATATCCTTTTTAATAACTTTTTAGCAAAAATTTTTCCAACTGTCTGGACTAGTGCAGCCAGAGACTAAGATCAGGCCAAGTGACTAGGATCAAGCATCCAGAGAAGAGCCTAAGCACATATATCAGGTGAATTCACTTAAATGGAACTTTTAACACTATTGCAAACACAAAGGAAACCTATTTCATTAATTTTGTTACTTCATTACATGCTTTAAAGAGCCTACAACAATAATTTTAAAACACGTTATTCAATATAAAATGCAGCCTTAAGTTCTTAAGCAACCTGCTTCTTCAAAACTTGAAGAAAAAAATGAGTTTGTTTTTAACATAAACATTAGAAATAATAATTTAATCTGATTCCAACTCATATAAAAAGGCAAAAGTCTGTATATATATTATCTAAAGTTTGTTTTATCTAAAATTCTCAAAACCTACACATGGTTACATTCCAGTATCAGTATTCTATTACATTTTATTTTCTTTCCCTGTTAAGAGAGGAATTTCAGGACTCTTTTTGCAAATGTCCTTTCTGAATAAGCAAAATATTTGAGGAGCACATAAGATACAAGTAGGCTGGCTGTAATCTGTTTTGTGTCAGTCACCCTGTTGTACTGATTCTTACAAGAAGACATGAATTTTCAAAGAATGATTTCTGTGAAAAGCCACCTTTCTTACCTCACAGTGTTCTCGATAAAGACTTTGCAGTGATTTTATGTCCTCAAGGGTAGTACCATCTGGCAGAGAAGATATTTCAACTTCTCCAAACTCTGGAAGTACTCGAGATGCATCTGTTTCCATGACAACATAACAGAAGAAAGCTATTGCAAACGATGCCAATTACAGTTTGATTAGAAAACATTTAAGGATGATGTAAAGAAATAAAGTCTAGAAGGTCATAATGCCCAAAGAGGAATGTCTTTCATACTTAAAATATTTTAAAGTTGCAATAAAATTATGAACAAACCAGGTAGCTATTTTTAAAACAAAGGGATATGTTAGAATTATTCTTGACAGGTAGCAGATAAAATGATTGCACATACATATTGTATCTGTATATAAAAAAAGGATGAGTCATTTTCAGAATATTCATGTCAGTACATAAGAGATCAATATAATGTAATAGTTTTTATTTTGATCAACCGAAGAGTTTTTGCACTGACATGCATGTTAGGGTTTAGTGACTCAGCAGTAATAATATTACCTGAAATTAAAAGCCTTAATGTAGCCACACGTGCTTTTACTATTTCTCATAATTGTTTTCCAACGTGTACTTGGTATCTCGGGGGGGGGGGGGGAGATCACTTGTCAACCTAGGCGGGACAGTGGAAGCGGAAAAATTCAAAACCTTCTAACTATAGCCTTAGGTTCCCAATGATTTTGGTAACAGCAAGGTTATGCCAAAAGATGTGTGCTTCAAAATCCTAATATATTAATTCAAAACAACGTGCACAATTACTGTAATAACACATTTAATAAGCATTTTTACATTAGCAATGTAAAAGCCAGGATGCCATTGGCCTTCTTGGCCACCCAGACACACTACCATCTTGAGTTCAGCTGGTTGTTGACCAGCACCCCTAGGTCCTTTTCCAACACTTTCCAGCCACTCTTCCCCCAGCCTGTAGTGCTGCATGGGGTTGTGACCCAAGTGCAGGACCCAACACTTTTCCTTGTTGAACCTCATACCATTGGCCTCGGCTGATTGATCCAGCCTGTCCAGATCCCTCTGCAGAGCTTTCCTACCCTCCAGTAGATCAACGCTTCTGCCCAATTTGGGGTCATCTGCAAACTTACAGAGGCACATTTAATCCTCTTATCCAGAATCATTGCAATGATATGAAACAGGACTGGCCCCAATACTGAGCTTCGGGACACACCACTTGTGACAGCCACCACACTGGAATGTAACTTATTCACTGCCGCTCTTTGGGCCCAACCATCCAGCCAGTGTTTTACCCAGTGAACAGTGTACCTATCCAACATGAGCAGCCCATTCCTCCGGGAATGCTGTGGGACACAGTGTCAAAGGTTTTACTGAGGTTTAGGTAGACAATATCCACAGCCTTTCCTTCATCCACTAGGCAGGTCACCTTGTCATAGAAGGAGATCAGGTTATAGAATCATAGAATGGTTTGGGTTGGAAGGGACCTTAAAGACCATCTGCATCAGTTGTGGGACTTGTTCCATCATGTCTCTGTGATGGCAACTATGTCATAATTTTCCTGCTGCACCATGGCTTCTAGCTCCTCCTGTTTCTTGCCCATGCTGAGTGCATTGATGTAATACACTTGTGTTATCGTTCCACTACCTTTTCAGGGGGAGAAGCTCTAATTTCTGCTTGAACATTCTCAGCTGCTTCCTGTGGTTTCTAGCACATCAATAACCTGTGCATCCTTGCTATTGCATGGATCTCCATCCCTTACCTCTATCGAGACAGCAGACTGAAGGACCTCACTAGCACAACATCTGTCAGTGGCGTGCCACCCCCAGGCTTATCTCCAGTGTTCCTGATTTTATTCCCTTCAAATCTAGTTTAAAGCTCTCTCAGTGAGCCCTGCTAACAAGGATCCTTTTCCTCCTTTGAGACAGGTGTACCCCAGCTGTTGCCAGCAGGCTCAGTGTATGTAAAACAACCCATGATCAAAAAGCCCAAATTCTGCTGGTGACACCTGGCTCAGCACCAGGTATTCATCTGAATAGTTTTCCTGTTTTGACCTCTATCATTCCCTGCAACTGGCAGAATAGAGGAGAAAACTTTTCATGCTCCAGATCCTTCAACCAGTCATCCCAAAGCCCTGAGGTCCCTCTCAATTGTCCTCAGACTTTTTTTTGGACTTCATCATTGACCACCTGAAAAACTAGCAATGGAATCAGAGGGCTGTTACAGACTACAGAGTTTCTTGGTAATGTCTCTTACCCAGGCCCAAGGGAGGCACCAGACTTCACTATGGGTTGGGTCCAGTCAGCATATCAGGCCTCTGTTCCTCTCAAAAGGGAGTCACCAATGACAATTGCTCTTTTTTTTTCTTGACTGAGGCAGTTGTGATGCAGGGAGTAGACTTATTCACCCTAGGCAACTCCTCCAACCTGGATGGACCTTTGTCCATATTGTAGTGTGCCCATGTTGTATTTGTATTCAAGGGGCATCTGTATGTGGCACTTGGGGATATGTTTTAAGGGTGATTATGGGGGTGCTGGGTTAATGGTTGGACTAGATGATCTTGGAGGTCTCTTCCAACCTTGACAATTCTGTGCCTGGTCTTCAAATTCTAGAGCCTCATACTTATTGTATTGCAGCTGGGAAGGTAAGGTAGACCAGGAGGGGATTTGCCTGCTGCCTTGAGTAGAGACCTGTTTCCATTCCCCCTCATCTCTTAGGTCTCCTTCTGCTTGGTGGTGAGAGTATAAGGGATCCTTTTCTTCTTGTGGCTGGTGCATTTGCCTCAGGAATGGTAGAGTGTCTCAACCAGTCAGAGTCCCTGATATTTCTTAACTTTTCTACCTCCTCTCTTAGCTCTGCCCCATCCACTTCATCACACCTCACACAACTGTTGTTTCTACTGGCATCCAATACCAGTTCCAGGTCCTGGCACTCCCTGTAGCCCAAGGCCTAGATGGCTGCATGTTTTTATGGCAGCTCTGTCTGTGTCACCACATCCTTTCTGGCAAGTCCAGAGGACATAGCTCCCTGCCAAATGGATACCATAGCTGAGCTCCTTCCGAGACGGTAATGATCACCAACTGAGCTCTCCTCTTGAGCTGGTGGGTGATTGCATTCTACCTTTGTGAACTGCCACACCCTTCCCTGTTTACCTACTCTGTGCCCTAGGATCTGCTTTAGTAGTGGTGGTTGTCCAAGACTGGAAAGATCAATGTCTCGAGACATTTTGGGATGCTTTGAATGTGTGTGGTAGGGGGCAGGTCAGGCCTCGCTCTGGTGAGGCAGTGCCCTGCCCCACATACCCCCAAACCTCACAGTTCTCTGTCAATCACAGCACACTGGAGGCAGCCTCTCAGTGTTGCCTAACCCAGCCCCTGAGTGGCTGAGCGAAAGGAAGTCCCATCTGGGAGGAAGACCCACAAAGGACCAAGGGTTTAAGAAGGCTGACCACAAGGCAAGCACGTTGTTCTTTAACCCTACCTTCACCTTGGAGTTTTCTATCTGTTACATCGCTGGAACCCAGGAGTTGGTAGCTATAAGTCTGTTTTGCTATATCTCTCCTGTCTTTCTTGCTTTCTTCTTCTAACTCTCTTTATATGGAACACAACATCAAATGGATTTAGAGGTTGCTAAGTTGAATGGGCTAAGTCAATGCTGTAATAAGTGTTTTATGTTGTACTAATCTTTTGCCAAAGTTCCTTGATTTTCTATTTTTTTGCCAGTAAACCTTTGTGCGATTTTTACCTCTTGAGAATATCTGGTCAGTATTTCTCCCTTGCATCTATCCAGAGCAAAGGAACCTCAGTTTAGCCCCGTACATTAAGTGTTCGGGGTGTACAGGTGGGAGTGGACCTCATCACTCCTGACCTGCCCTGGTGAGTTGTCTGACGGCTTGCTTTGTTGGGGGGGGGGGGGGGGGGGGGGAGGGGGGGACGGGAACGGTGGCTTGAGGGGGGGGGGGAGGGGGTGCTGAGGCACTCTCAGTGATAATTTCGAGGTTTGCCACTTCAGGAACTCTCTCACAGTCCCTCGGCATGATCCTTGACTACAAGCACATCTGCCAGAGCAGTTTGCCTGAGTCTTCACCCACTTGCATTGCAATAAATTTTAAATCTACTGTGCAAATAGATTTTGCACATTTTTTGTTTTATATCTGTGTTGCTGGGTTAGGTTTCTCCTTTTGTTTTCCTTTCTTGGGGAATTTTTCTTTCCCATTTTGTTGCTGGGATACACTGATTGCAAAGTCATTCTTTTGATGGCTGGACATTGGGAAGACAAAAGAACCTATGCCCCACCCGAAGGGTTTCCTGGGCACTCTTCCTGCCTGGCAGGTTTTTTTTTTATATCCCTCTCTCCAAGAGAGGAAGTTCTCCTGGGAGTTTTGGGCTCGGGGAGGGCGTGTATGGTGTGTGGGGCGGGGGTAGCTTTCACTTCCTGCCCTGCCACCTGCTTAGCTTGGGAGGCGGTAGACCTGCTGCTGCAGAATCCAGTGTCTCCGGTCATCAGTCCTGTTTGCTGCACTGTGATCTTCTGCTCCCCCCCCCCCCCCATGCCTTGCTGGGGACCCCTGGGGATTCCAGCTGCAGTGGTCATTCTGCTGCATCCTGTCAACAGCCACAGGAATTCTGTCATCTTTTGCCCATCTCGCTTCTGGGTTTCTTGCTCCAGAGGAGCACCGTGAATTTGGTGCTCCCTGTGAGTTGTAGGAGGAACTTTTCTATCCATCTCCGCGGTTTGTGCCAGTCCTTGGTCACATGGGAGTCTGAACCAGCCGGGACCCACGCCAGTGCCTCCTGGAGCCACGGGAAATCATCGCACCCCCCTGCCCGGCCGGGAGCTACACGCCGCCCTTGCCAACTGGACCGTAACTGCACCAAAGGGGAGGATGTGTCTCGTGTGAAGCTGTCACTGGGTTTGTGGCTGGGTTGGTGTTGTTATTGTTGTTGTTATCTGTTTTCACCCTTGTTATATCATAATTGTAAAAACTGTTACTCTCCCTTTTCCCCATATTCTTGCCTGAAAGCCCGTGATTTTTAATAAAGCTATAATAATTTAGAGGGAAGGGGTCATATCCACCACTCCAAGGGGGTCCCTGCCTTCATTGGCAAGCACCTGCCTTTCAACCAAGACAATCTGCATGATGATATTAAATATGGCAGAAGTCTTGCAATACAGAACATATAGTTCTATGAGTACCTTTTTGTTCTGTTATCAGTGAGACGACAGTATAACATCTTTTCATACCTAAAAACTGTTGATGATGTTGACTTTGGGCAATTATAGTTTGTTCAGCAGATGTGCCTGTCTGTTGACCACTTCCTGTGAAACCATCTGGAACTCCATCCACTTTCTGCACAGGCTTGTACCTACAAAATTATAAAATACAAAATTTTTCTTTTGGTTCACTTTTTTGTAAGTGCCTGATTTCTCAGTCTCAATATACAGTTTTGCTAGTTCACACAAAAGAAAAAAGTAACAACAGAATAATTGTAGCAAGGAAATGTAGAACATTGGCAACACATTATAAAATTCATAAAGCAGATATCACAGCACAATTACCAATTTCTTATGGAATTTGGTTTAAAAACGATACCACTAACATCTAAAGCTCATTTACACTAAACAGAAACACAATATTTCCTTTTCCAAAGGACTTTTCTTCTCAGGAATACAAGTAGTTAAAAAATAAAGGTTTAATCACCTAAAGAAGGGTGATTCATTTGTTTAATAACAAAGTAATTTAATTTTTTTTTTTTATGTAACAAACTTCTCCATGAGACACAGGTCTGAGGAGGCTACTTAAACTAAGTAGCTGAAGCAGGGGAGGTTCAGACTTGATATTAGGAAGCATTTCTTCTACTGAGATGGGGAAAATAACGGTTCCTAAGTGGTCATGCCCCAGCCTTCACTGTTCAAGGCATTTGAAACAATACCCTAAAAGATGCTTTAACTTTTGTTCAGGCCCTGAAGTAGTCAGGCAGTTGGACTAGTGATCGTTGTAGGTCCCTTCCAACTGAAATATTTCTATTCTATTCTTTCTATTCTATTCTATTCTATTCATTCTATTCTATTCTATTCTATTCAAACCCTTCATCACAAAAACTTTTATAAAGGATAAAAAGGACAAAGATACAAATAGGAGTCCTGGTTTGGGTGGTCAGATGTTAAAACCATCACACTGACAGCTGATATTCTGCCGCATCTTCAACACAACTGAAAATTAATTCTGTCACAGCTCTTAGTGATAAAAACTTGGAAACTTTGTCTTTCTGAAATAGCTTTGTAGCCAGAAGAAAACTAGAGAAACCTCAGTGCAGAAAGCAATGCATGTGAACTGCTGCTCATCTGAAATTGCAGATTGTTAAGCTTTGTATTAACTTCAGAAACATCAATAAAATTCCACTCTGAAAATGCTCCTCTTAAGCAGTTGAGTCAGATGTGAGCATGCTCCCATTTTGATCTTATTAAACAGATAATAGGAATGTCCTATGTAGCTATTTAGATTTTAGTTAATGAGAAAGTTCCCATAAGAAGCAAGCATCCAAGGTTCTGGTCATTCTAGATGCATATTTAACTATACAATAACATAGAACATGTGATATACAAGGAGTATACTTTTCCAAAAGACACCTCTTGGCCCAATTAACAAGAGTAGATACTTTTAGAAATGATCATAT
>VKON01002295.1:11168-23153 GCA_009741485.1 Malurus cyaneus samueli
ATAAGTCTGTTTTGCTATATCTCTCCTGTCTTTCTTGCTTTCTTCTTCTAACTCTCTTTATATGGAACACAACATCAAATGGATTTAGAGGTTGCTAAGTTGAATGGGCTAAGTCAATGCTGTAATAAGTGTTTTATGTTGTACTAAATCTTTTGCCAAAGTTCCTTGATTTTCTATTTTTTGCCAGTAAACCTTTGTGCGATTTTTACCTCTTGAGAATATCTGGTCAGTATTTCTCCCTTGCATCTATCCAGAGCAAAGGAACCTCAGTTTAGCCCCGTACATTAAGTGTTCGGGGTGTTACAGGGTGGGGAGTGGACCTCATCACTCCTGACCTCGCCCATGCTGAGTTGCCTCTGAGTCAGAGCTTCAGCTCTTCCTGCTTGGTGGGGGGGGGGGGGGGGGGGGGGGGAAGGTGGGTGCTGAGGCACCTCTCAGTGATAATTTCGAGGTCTTGCCACTTCAGGAACTCTCTCCACAGTCCCTCGGCATGATCCTTGACTACAGAGCACATCTGCCAGAGCAGTTTGCCTGAGTCTTCACCACACTTGCATTGCAATAAATTTTAAATCTACTGTGCAAATAGATTTTGCACATTTTTTGTTTTATATCTGTGTTGCTGGGTTAAGGTTTCTCCTTTTGTTTCCTTTCTGGGAATTTTTTTTCCCATTTTGTTGCTGGGATACACTGATTGCAAAGTCATCTTTTGATGGCGGGACAATTGGGAAGACAAAAGAACCTATGCCCCACCCGAAGGGTCTTCCTGGGCACTCTTCCTGCCTGGCAGGTTTTTTTTTTATATCCCTCTCTAGAGAGGGAAGTTCTCTGAGTTTTGGGCTGGGGAGGGCGTGTGATGTGTGTGGGGCGGGGGTAGCTTCATTTCCTGCCCTGCTTGCTCGGGGAGGCGTAGACCTGCTGCTGCAGAATCCAGTGTCTCCGGTCATCATCCTGTTTGCTGACTGTGATCTTCTGCTCCCCCCCCCCCCCCCATGCCTTGCTGGGGACCCCTGGGATTCCAGCTGCAGTGGTCAAGTTCTGCTGCATCCTGTCAACAGCCACAGGATTCTGCTCATCTTTTGCCCATCTCGCGTTCTGGGTTTCTTGCTATCCAGAGGAGCACCGAGATCGGTGCTTTCCCTGTGAGTTTGTAGAGAAACTTTTTCCATCCACTCTGCTTTGTGCTCTTGGTCACATGGGAGATCTGAACCAGCCGGGACCCACGCCAAGTGCCTCCTGGAGCCACCGGGAAATCATCGCACCCGCCCTGCCCGGCCGGGACAACAGCGCCCCTGCCACTGGACCGTAACTGCACCAAAGGGGAGGATGTGTCTCGTGTGAAGCTGTCACTGGGTTTGTGCTGGGTTGGTTGTTGTTATTGTTGTTGTTATTTTGTTCACCTTGTTATAATATAGTAAAAAACTGTTACTCCTTTTACCCCATATTCTTGCCTGAAGCCCGTGATTTTTTAAAGCTATAATAATTTAGAGGGAAGGGGGGTCATATCCACCACTCCAAGGGGGGTCCCTGCCTTCATTGGCAACACCTGCCTTTCAAAACCAAGACAATCTGCATGATGAATATTAAATATGGCAGAAGTCTTGCAATACAGAACATATAGCTTCTATGAGTACCTTTTTGTTCTGTTATCAGTGAGACGACAGTATAACATCTTTTCATACCTAAAAACTGTTGATGATGTTGACTTTGGGCAATTATAGTTTGTTCAGCAGATGTGCCTGTCTGTTGACCACTTCCTGTGAAACCATCTGGAACTCCATCCACTTTCTGCACAGGCTTGTACCTACAAAATTATAAAATACAAAATTTTTCTTTTGGTTCACTTTTTTGTAAGTGCCTGATTTCTCAGTCTCAATATACAGTTTTGCTAGTTCACACAAAAGAAAAAAGTAACAACAGAATAATTGTAGCAAGGAAATGTAGAACATTGGCAACACATTATAAAATTCATAAAGCAGATATCACAGCACAATTACCAATTTCTTATGGAATTTGGTTTAAAAACGATACCACTAACATCTAAAGCTCATTTACACTAAACAGAAACACAATATTTCCTTTTCCAAAGGACTTTTCTTCTCAGGAATCAAGTAGTTAAAAAATAAAGGTTTAATCACCTAAAGAAGGGTGATTCATTTGTTTAAATACAAAGTAATTTAATTTTTTTTTTATGTAACAAACTTCTCATGAGCACAGGTCTGAGGAGGCTACTTAAACTAAGTAGCTGAAGCAGGGGAGGTTCAGACTTGATATTAGGAAGCATTTCTTTACTGAGAGGGTGGTCAAACACTGGAACAGGCTTCCTGCAGAGGTGGTCAATGCCCCAAGCCTGTCACTGTTCAAGAGGCATTTGAACAATACCCTTAATAAGATGCTTTAACTTTTGTTCAGCCCTGAAGTAGTCAGGCAGTTGGACTAGATGATCTTGAGTCCCTTCCAACTGAAATATTTCTATTCTATTCTATTCTATTCTATTCTATTTATTCTATTCTATTCTATTCTATTCTATTCAACCCTTCATCACAAAAACTTTTATAAAGGATAAAAAGGACAAAGATACAAATAGGAGTCCTGGTTTGGGTGGTCAGATGTTAAAACCATCACACTGACAGGCTGAATATTCTGCCTGCATCTTCAACACAACTGAAAATTAATTCTGTCACAGCTCTTAGTGATAAAAACTTGGAAACTTTGTCTTTCTGAAATAGCTTTGTAGCCAGAAGAAAACTAGAGAAACCTCAGTGCAGAAAGCAATGCATGTGAACTGCTGCTCATCTGAAATTGCAGATTGTTAAGCTTTGTATTAACTTCAGAAACATCAATAAAATTCCACTCTGAAAATGCTCCTCTTAAGCAGTTGAGTCAGATGTGAGCATGCTCCCATTTTGATCTTATTAAACAGATAATAGGAATGTCCTATGTAGCTATTTAGATTTTAGTTAATGAGAAAGTTCCCATAAGAAGCAAGCATCCAAGGTTCTGGTCATTCTAGATGCATATTTAACTATACAATAACATAGAACATGTGATATACAAGGAGTATACTTTTCCAAAAGACACCTCTTGGCCCAATTAACATAGAGTATGATAACTTTAGGAATGATAATACTTGAAAATAAAAACTTTTGTCACCATCTAAATCTCTATGACTTTTATATGAAGTTTTGGTATTGTAAAGGCCCAGGATAAAATCCCAAGCCTGTAGAAATGAATCGCACAACTGTAATCAACTTTAGGAAGACTAAAGTTTAATCTCTAGCATCAGAGTAGCATTGAACTCTTATGGATAAACTTCTCATCACTTGACAGATCTATTTGCAATCAAAAAACCTAATGTTTAAAGAATTTTAAACTTTATTCTCATTATACTTTATAATTAAAAAGGTCTAGAAGAAGATCAATTTATATTTTTAAGACAAAATCAGTATATTCACATAGTTCCACTAGTTTCTACAAAATTTATTATTTCACAAACTTTTCAGCTCTTTGAGTAGAATCCAAAGTGCCTTGAATGCATAAAAGTAACAGTCCTTTGAGTTAATAGAGTTTAAAAAGAACTTTCACACACAGAAAAACCCTAGGTGCTAGGAGCCAAGATTATCCTACCACTTGCTCCAATGTGCTTTTTGTAAAAAATCTGGGGGAAAAGTCTTAATTCTGCTATTATTACAGGTGACATTATAGGAGTAAAACAGTTTCAACAGCTTTTATAGGCCAGTTAGCCTCACCTCGTTCCTGAGAAGTTGATGAAACAGCTAAACCTAGGAATCATTTAAAAACACGCGAAGGAGAAGATGACAATTGGGAGTAGCCAGCATGGATTCACCAAAAGGAGTTAATGCTTGACCAAATTGATAAACTTCTACAATGAAATGACTGGCCTGGTAGATGAGGTGAGAAGTTGATGAAATATGGGCTGGATGAGCAGACACTGAGATGGACTGAGAATTGCCTGAATGCCTATATTGGGTTTATGTGGCAAAATTTTGGTAGTGGGGGTCTGCAGGGGTAGCTTCTGAGAGGAGACAGCAGAAGCTGTCCCCATGTCTGAAAGAGCCAGTTTCAGCCAGCTCCAAGATGGACCCACCACTGGCCAAAGTTTGAGCCAATCGGAGACATTAGTAGTGCCTCTGTGATAGCATTATTCTTAAAAGGGTAAAAAATGCTGCACAACAGCAGCCGGGAGAGAGGAGTGAGAATATGTGAGAGAAAACTCTGCAGACACCAAGGATCAGAAAAGAAGGAGGGGGAGGAGGTGCTCCAGGTGCCAGAGCAGAGATTCCTCTGCAGTCCATGGTGAAGACCATGGTGAAGTAGCTGTCCCCCTGCAGCCCATGGAGATCCATGGGGATGCAGAGATCATCCTTCAGTACGTGAGGAACCCCCACCATAACAGGTCGATGTGCCCTGAAGGAAGCTGCAGCCCATGGAGAGCCCACACTGCAGCAGGTTTGTGGGCAGGACCTGTGACCTTATGGGGGACCCATGCTGGAGCGGTCTGTTCCTGAAGGATTGCATTCCATGGAAAGGACTCATGCTGGAGTTCATGAGCAACTGGATTCTATGGGAAGGACCTACATTGGTGAAGCTCATGAAGGACTGTCTCTTGTGTGAAGGATCCCACACTGAAGCAGGTGAGGAGAAAGGAGAGGCAGAGATAATGCATTATGAACTGACTGCAACCCCCATTTCCCATCCCTCTGTGCTGTTTGGGGGGAGGAGTTAGAAGAGTTGGGAGTGAAGTTGAGCCTGCAAAGAAGCAAAAATTGAGAGTAATATTTTTTAGACTTGTTTTTATTTCTCATTATCCAACTCTGATTGACAATAAATTGAATTAATTTCCCCAAGTCAAGTCTGTTTTGCCTGTGATGGCAATTGCTGAGTTATCTCCCTGTCTTTGTCTTGACCCATGAGCATTTTGTGGTATTTTTCTCCCTTGTCTTACTGAGCAACTTGGTGGGAAATTGGCAATCAGCCAAAGTCAACCCACCACGATGGCCCGGCCCAGAGGATGATGATCAGTGGCAAAAAGTGTAGTGACTAGCAGTGTACCCCGAGGGTCAGTATTGGGTCCGGTCCAGTTCAATATTTTCATTAATGATCTGTATGATCAGGCAGAGTATACCCTCAGCAACTTTGCAGACAGCACCAAAACTGGGGAGAGTGGCTGATATTACAGAGGGTTGTGTTGCTTCCAGGGAAGGACCTGGGGGTCCTCGTGGACATCAAGTTGAACATGAAAAAACATTGTGCCCTTGCTGCAAAGAAGGCCAATGGTACCCTTGTCTGTATCTGGCAAAGCATTGCCAACAGGTGGAGAGACATGATCCTTCCCCTCTACTCAGCACTGGTGAGGCCACACCTGGTGTACTGTCTCCAGTTCTGTACAAGAGAGACATGGACATACTGGAGAGAGTCCAACAAAGGGCCATCAAGATGATTAAGGAACTGGAGCATCTCTCCTATGAGGAAAGGCTGAGAGAGGTGGGACTTTTAGCCTGGAGAAGAGAAGGCTTAGAGGGATCTTACTCATGTATATGAACCATATGTATAACGATACAAAGAAGATAGAGCCAAGCTTTTTTCAGTGGTGCACAGTGAAAGCAAAAGAGGCCATGGGCACAAGCTGAAACGGGAGATTGCCTCTGAACATCAGGAAATATCCAGTGATTGAGCACTGGAACAAGTTTCCCAAGGACATGGTAGAATCTCCCTCTTTGGAGATGTTTAAAAGCCATATGGACATAGTCCTGATACACTGGTCTAGGTGGTCCTTCCTGAGCAAGGGGGCTGGACAAGATGACCTCCTGTCGTCGTTTGAACTTGACTGAAAGCCAAAAGCACTGCACCCATGACATTCCCTCCCTTCCCACCGGAGAGGGCAGAAGGGAGGGCAAAAGCCCAATTAACACGAAAATTTATGGCTTTCAGATAAGATAGCATAATTGAGAGAAAGATACGTATATGCTCCAGAGAATGGTCAGACAGGCTGAATAACTTAAGTTGCAAAATAAATTTATTACTACAAACTACTAAGAATACTACCGCACCGGGGAGGGGAACAAAGATAGGGAAAATTTACAAGGAGAAAAAATAAAAACGGACATTTTAAGACACCTGTTATCCTTTCGGGACGCGTCTCTTTCTCACGTCGTCCCTCTCCACCCACCCATGTCTTCCTGCATACAAAGGGGCAGGAATGAATGTCTAACATAATCAAACCACTCATTACGGTATTGTCCAGCATCATAGGAGCAGCGTTCTTACAGCTCCAAGCTGTGGAAGGTCTTTTCCCAAGAAACAGTCAGTGTATAACTGCTGACGGTGAGGGATTATTTTCTTTACCTCGTAGGAGAAAGGAAAGAATGTTCTTCAAGGCCAAACTGCATTGTTTCGGCGCATAAGACCACTATCACAAATCTCCTGGCAGAAACACACTCTTCTAAGCATCCACTTATATTAGCATCACTCGCTTCAATGTCATGGTGGGTCAAGCCTCTTCCCTCTTTTTGGCTTCTAATCAGTTCAGTCCACCTCAAAGGCCAGGGTTTTTTTTCCTCAGAGCAGGCTCTCTCTTTTCTATACAGGTCTCTCATTGATGAAATAGTCCTTTTGAGAACAGCTTGTTTTCTCCATGCTCGAGAACCACAGCAACAGCACAGCAACCTATCCCATCTTCTCCTTACTGTGATCTTGGGTCTCCATTTTTCTTCTTACATCTCCTCACCCTCTGCTCTGTTTTTTCCCCAGTGCATGATAATACTAAACACTAAAAAGCTACAATGGCGCCGCCCCTATCTTTTTTGAATTCTTCTTAAGTCAAGACAATATGTCATCACAGAGGTGTAACTAGCCTGTGCAATTGGCCCAGGCCTGACCAGCAGCCTGCCATCAACCTCAGAACCATAATGGGTTGGCCTAAAACACAGGGGCAGGACTCCTTTTGCTGGAGAAGAAGGAGAAAGCTTCCAGAACTTCCTCACAGGAGCCACCTTTGTGGTTTTTTTGGTCCCATCCCCCACCACCAAAAATCGGACCAAGTAAAACCATTACACCTCCAGAGGTCCTTCCAACCTCAACCATTCTGTATTCTGTGATGCCGTGAATTCAATTATTTAAATATCCTGGCATTTCCTTCCCATAAACCATCTACCAGCAGTATGTCAAATGCAAACCAGACTTCCGTTTGGAAGTCTGAGCCATTACAGCAGCTCCAGTTGAAAGTTAGGCCTATTACCTATATAGGTGAGGCAAGTCCTTACCTGTGCATTTCTTCCACTCCAGCACAAAAGTAATTTAAATGTCTTGATCTGTGTCTGTTGTGTCCAGGCTACTCTCTCAACTGGGAGATGAGACTGTTAGCAACAATCATCTGTAGTTTACATTTACTGTTTTGAAGTTTTATTGGAATATAGAAGTAGCACTCCCATAGCTCATGTTGACCTCAACTGTGAATCAGCAACCTTTGAATTAGCTCAATGGTTGTTGCTACTCAACTGAAATTCATTTCTGATATCTCAGAACCTGAATTCAGGGCCATGTCAAACATGGCACACAAGCATACCTGTGTGGGTTTTGTTTGGCCCAGTTTTTGGTAGTGGGGGTGGGGGAGGCTACAAAATGGTCCTGTGAGAAGCTTCTGAGGCTTCCACCATGTCAGCAGAGCCAATTCTGATGGTCTGAGGTGATGGACATGCTGTTGGCCAAGCCTGGGCCAATCAGATGTTAGTAACACCTCTGAGACAACATATTTAAGAAGGAATGAAAACAATGGGGCAGGGAGTATTTTTACCAGAGAAGGAGGTGAGAATATGTGAGGAAATGCAGACACCAAGGTCAGTGCAGGAAGGGGAGGAGCTGCTCCAGGCACTGGAGCTGGGATTCCTTTGCAGGCAATGGTGATGACCAGGGTGGAGCAGGCTGTCCCCCTGCAGCCCATGGTGACCATGGTGGAGCAGGCTGTCCCCCTGCAGCCCATGGGGTCCACAGAGGGTACAGAGATCCACCCGCAGCCCATGGGGGAGGTGCCCCACACTGGAGCAGGCGGATGCCTGAAAGGGGGCTGTATTCCAGTGGGAGACCCATGGAGAGAGAGGCCTTGCTCCCGAGATGGAACAACCTGGCCTTGGGCCTGCACCCTGTGGACGAGGGACCCTACGGTGCAGCAGTTTTGGGATGACTGTCTGCCTGAGGAGGGGACTCACATTGCAGCAGATGTGTGTGGCTGCCGCTCTGAGATGGAACACATGGAGAGGTTCACGAGAACTGTCTCCTGTGGGAGGGGTCGCAGCCGCAGAAGATCTGGGTGATGAACTGAACTGACCACCCCCCCCCCACACACACACTGTCAGGGGGAAGAAGATCGGTGTCTTTAAGGGTTTTATGTTACTTCTCATTCTCCTCCTCTGACTTTGTTAGTAATAAATTCACTTTGTAACTTAAGTTGAGCCTGTTTTGTCCTTGAAATGTTTTCTCCTAGTTCTTTCTCAACTCATGAACCCTTTTGTTATTTTTTTTCCTTCGTTCTTCTCTGCCCAAGTGTGGTGGGGGAGAGCAAGTGAGCAGGTGTTGTGGGTGCCTGGCATTTGTCCAGCGTTGAAACCACAACAATGCCTCTAGCAGATCTTTGGATATATTCACATTTGTCGTGGTTTAGCCTTGGCTAACAGCGAAACTCTCACTTAGCCACTTATACCCTTCCTGCCCCAGTGGGTCAGATGGAGAAAATAGGAAGAAAAGGAGCAAGACAGATTGTAGGTCAAGATAATGACAGGAGATTGGTTACCAATCATTGTTACAGCAAAAAAAAATCAACTTAGGTAAAATTAATTTATCACCAATTAAAATTTAATTCCTAATTCAGGTAGCAGGAAGCAAAAAGACAAATATTAAAATACACTTCCTCCTTTCCCAGGCTCATGCCTTCATTCCAGACTCATCTTTTTCCCCCCTTGCCATTGATATAGGTTACATGCAACCCCTTCAGTGAGGCAATGAATAGCTCAGGGGTGTAAGGGTGTTATGGTCAATATATAAGAAATCTCTCTGCCACTCTTTCCTTCTCACACTTCTCTTCTCTGGCATGGATTCTCCATGGGCTGCAGTTCCTTCATGAAATGTCCAACTGCTCCAGTGTCGTGGGTTAAAAGGCTTCTCCTTTTGTTCTTTTTTCTTGGAATTTTTTCGTCCCATTTGTTGTGGGATACCTTGATGGCCGATCATCTGGTTAATGGCGGGTGATTGAGGGACAATGACACCTATGGCCACACTCTAAATGGGGAGACAGCTTTTGTGTGGTGGGTGGGGATTGGGAGAGGGGTTTTCCTGCTGGCGGCCCCCGTGCTTTGCTCTGCGGTGCCTTGCTAGGACTCCAGCTTCAGGAGGGTGAACTCTGCTCCGTCCCACTCGCGGCCGCGGGATTCCTGCTCGGCTCTGTGCGGTTCTGGGTTTCTTGCTGTCCAGAAGAGCACCGGCGTTTTTTTTTTTTCTCGCTGTGAGTTTTGCAGAGAAACTTTTTCATCCACCTCGCCATTTTTGTATCGATCATCCCAGCCGGGAGATCTTGGCTAGCCGACCTGCACCACCAGCCCCTGCATCTCCTGAGGAGTCGCGCGCCCTCCCTGCTCAGCCGGGGGCCAGCGCCGCTGCCAACCAAACGTATAACTCGCCAAGAGGAGACTGTTTCTATTAAGGCTGTCACTAGGTTTTGGACTGCGCTTGTTGTTGCATTGTTATTGCTACTTGCTTCACCTTGTTATATATATATATAATATTAGTAAAAAACTGTTATCCCTTTTTACCCATATTCCTGCCTGAAAGCCCGTGATTTTTTTTCAAAGCTGTAATAATTCGGAGGGAAGGGGGGTCATAGCCACCACTCCAAGGGGGTCCCTGCCTTCCTTAGCAAATACCTGTCTTTCAAAGGGGACAGATTTGGCGCCCACGTGGGGCTCGAGCGCACAGAGAGGAAAAAGGGGTGCAAAGGAAAACAGTTTTTGGGTGAGCTATCTTTGTGTTCAGCGTGTAGGAACTTTACTAAGCTCATCATGTGGTCTAGCATACCTTGGTTGGGTGGCACATACTCATGGGCCTATTTTTCCCATTTGCAGCTCCTTTCCTGAACATGGGTCCTTTGACTAAGGCCACTAGTGCCATTATTCAATTCATGCAATGGGTGATAAGGTGAGGATTTAGTGGATTTTTAACTGTCTCTGGACAGCAGGCACATGGATACAGGGGCTATCACACAACTAAGTGCATTTCTGGATTGGGTTAATGGTACCTACTGTGAGGAAATAACACCAGGGAATCATTTCTCCCACCTTTCACTCATTTATTTGGGGCTACTCCATCAGCATTCGAAGGGTCATTTTTCCCCTGATGCCAACTAAATGATAGCTAATATGCATATTCTGTTTAACATTGAAGGAAATGGTGAGACTGCCCTGGGCAACCACTCTAACATCTGCCCCAGAGACCAGGGATGTTGCCACGGAGACCACTGGATGGTGCCACGGAGACCAGGGATGCCGCTCCAGAGCTAGGGAGCCGCTCCAGAGGCTAGGACGCTGCTCAGAGGCTAGGGAGCGCTCCAGAGGCTAGGGTGCTACCACAGAGCCTGACCCATCACCCAAGCCAGACCCTGTTCCACTGCCTGACCCTGCCAACAACCTACATCAGAAACTAAATGCCCAGAGTGGGTGAAGGTAATGGTGGAGGAGGTGTGGGAGCTGCGCCGCCCAGAGTGGGTGGGTACTGATGGAGGAGATGGGGGAGATGCCCAAGGGCTGAAGGGAATACGTCTTCCCAGCTAGCGCAAACCCTCTCCCTGCTCCAAAGAGAAGGGGTGATGGCACAGCAGTGGAACCCAGGACGTTACACCTGTCCAGGTTCTGGCTGAACGCAAAGCCAGCCACAACCAGCTGCAGTAGCCCCTGTGCAGAGGAAGAAGTATAAAACCAAATCAGGTATGCTCAGCTAATGATGATGGGGAACCAGGGCCTCAACAACCAGCAGGGAGACAGAGCCAGAAATAATCACTTGAGACCCTGTCATATGACACCCTCCGCAAGGTGCGAAAAGACATCGAGAAAAAAGCGCGAGGCTTGTCAACCTGGTTACTTCGGGTTTGACCTTATGGGCTCAAGTGTGCAATTGGATAAGCGGTGAGAGCAAGGCATTTGGGAGGCTTGACCCAAGATGCAGGGTATTAATCAGGTATTTTGTGAGGGAGCCAGGGCCCCTTTCTCTCTGGGAGCGGCTCTTAATGAGTGTAAGAGAGAGTTTGTCCACAGAGACAGGGTGCAGGACTACCATCGTAGAATGCCCTGGAAGACCATGAGGAAGGGATCCAACGGCTCAGAGAAGTAGGAGTAATGGAGTGCTCTTTGGAAGGACGGGCAGCATCATAATGATCCTGATCAGGTCAGGTGCACCGGACAAATGCTATGGAATCTGGCAAGTCATGGGCCATCTCAGTATGCCACCTTCATTGCCACGATTAATGCTGATGAAAACCGAGAACAGTGGGTTCTGTAGCCAACAGGCTCCGGTATTACGCGAGTATGATCAATAGCCCAATGCAGGCTCACGTCTCTGCTGTGGTTAAAGACCTCCAAGAGGAGTTGAAGGAGATGAAAGAAGAGATGAAGGAGATGAGGAAGAACAGTGTGGCACCAGTGCAGGTCTCAGGCCCCAACACCAGAGCGACGTCCCCCAGCAAGGGAAAGAGGTACACCCCATGAGCTGAGACTGTGGTTCTTCCTGTGTGACAAAGGGAAACATGAGTAAGTGGGATGGGAAACCCACTTCTGCCCTGGCAGCCCGGGTACGTCAACTCAAAAGGGAAAACACTAGCCAGGCGGCCTTTCTAAAGGAAGTAGCCTCAGCTTCCCACAGCCAACCCACTAGATGCAATGGGGGGGGATGTATATGTCTATTCCCTTGGAGGAAAATCTCTCTCTTTTT
>VKON01002297.1:0-12537 GCA_009741485.1 Malurus cyaneus samueli
GCTTCCAAACCCTCCCCTGGTTTGGTCGAAACACACCTGAGCTGGGAGAAAGATGAGATGAGGAGCAGGACCTGACCAAAATCGGAGGTGAAGAAATGCAGAATTCCAAACAAGACCAGATCCTGAGAACTGCACAAAGTTGATCAATGAACATTAAGGCAATGAAAATTCTACAGAGTTTTGGACTGTTATAAAGTTTTGGAAAAATCATGTAAAATTGATAGTCCAGGTTCCTACAATGATTTTCTCTGCACATCCAGGCTGTTGTGGATGGAGTTATTTCTGTGCACATCCTGGCCAGAAAACATCCTGCCAGAAAAGAGAAAGCATGCCTTACTTTGTAACATTAAAGAAGTTGTTGGAGAGTTTTTGTTTTCTCTTAGTGTCAGTGGGACAGTGAACACACTGAATAATGGAACTCTGCATTCAAGACAGCACCTTCCAATCCTGCCTCTGGTGCAGTGGTGCTTGGATGAAATCAATGAAAAAGTGCTGGTGTTGAGTTCTAAATGCACTCCCAAGTCCTTTTCCAAGAAGAAAGGCTTTCTCACATTTGCTGCAAAAGAGATTTTCACAGGAACATTTTCTCGTTCCAGAAGTGACTCTGGAATGTGGAAAATTGGCCTACGCCCCTTTCCTTATCCAGCCCTTGGAGAATTCCTGCTATCAAAACCGCGAGAGGGGGAGTCACAGGCAGAAACAAAGCTCAAAAATGTGCACCCCTTGTGCCAAGAAGCGAGAATAAAACGTTCATCCCTCAGGCCCTGGAAAAAGTTACCACTGTTGATTTACTGCCTCAAAATGAGGTTAAGGTTGAACGCATTTAGCTGGCAAACGGGATAATGCCGTGTCCTTAAACTGTCTCGCGAGCAGCTCTTGTCACAGCGGGGCTCGGCAGATAACTTCATCAATGAGCTGCTGCCCGTTAAACCTCAACCGCTCTGCCCCTCGGGCTCTGGTCTTCCCAGGATGGATTTGCCTTCCTCACCTCAACGCTGTTGTGGCTGTTTTGATTCCATTTTGCTGTATTTTCTGGCAAGGACAGAAGTGGGTTACGACCCAACAGGATTGGGATTTTCCTGCTCCAGCTCCCACTCATTAGCCAGAGATGGGAAAGGGAACCGTGGGCTGCGTGAGTGTTGCTCGGGAGAGGAAATGAGATTGCTGGGAAGCCTGGCCTGGGCATTTTGATGCCCCGTGGAGGAGAATTTTCGTGTGAGTTCCCTGACCTTTCTGTGGGGCTGGTGCCACCCTTGTGCCCCTCCCTGTGTGGAACTACACCAGTTTAAAAAATTTTTTACATTAACTTTAGTCCAACATATATATGTTGGCCTTTGCCCAAGGGAAGGCGCTGAAAGTTTCTTTGCAGGGCATGGTTCCACCAGGGGAGGCCTGAGGAGCTTCACAGCTCAACAGAGCAGGAGAAGCACAAAAGTATAAAAACATCCAGTGACCATCTGGTGACCATCAATGACCATTTACAGAACATCCAGCCTGCACCTCCCCCATGTGTCATGGTCAGGGGCTGCGGCTGGGGCTGCAGGATGGCCCGCCTAGGGAAAAAGTGACCTTGGCAGTGACGCTGGGAAATGATTTTGCCTTTTTCTTTTATATTTGTACCCTTCTTCTGAAACTTTTCCCCCTGCTGGAAGAACCAAACCTGTCCAGGCTCTGAGCCCTGGGGGACACAAGGGTCCCCATCATGTCCTGAGACCATTTTCATAAAAAAATGCTCGTGGCACAAGGGTACGGGAGCTCCAAAGGAGAGAATCCATCCCCACTTGTCTCTTAATTGGTGCTTTTAATCAATTTATCCTTTCCCAGAACAATCGATGATTCCAGACTCCATTGATGGGTATTAATCTGGCCCGACCCTGCTTTAGATCCCCCTGGTGTCCCAAGCATTGGATCAGGAGCCTCCAGTTTGGACTGACAGGAATTCCCTGGGAAAGGGACAGCGGAGTCTGCGTGTCACAGATGGGGTGCTGGCACCGGGCTTTGGGGGCTCAGACCCAAGCAGCGGGAAGGCCCAGGACAGTGGACATGGGACAGTGGGACAATGGACAGCTGAGACAATGCGGCGCAATGGGACAACGTTGGACAATGGGACAATAGGACAGTGGGCAATGGGACATGTGACAATGGGACAAATAGGACAGTGGGCAAATGGACATGGGCAATGGGCAATAGCACATGAGCCATAGAACAGTGGGATATGGGGGACAGTGGGACAATGGAACAATTGACCTTGGACAATGGCGACAATGGACAATTGGGACAAAATGACCTTGGACAATGCGGACAATAGAGGACAGTGGGGCAATGGGGCAATTGGTGACAATTTTCTTGCTGTAACTTGCTCTGAATCCCGCTGAACTCCAGACACTGGGATTGGGATCTGGATGTGGGGCAAGGCAGGCCCCAGCCTGGGTGAGTGCAGACTCCCTCCCATTGGCAATTCAAGTCCCAGCTGCAGGGCAACATTTGGCACACACTCAAAGGGCTCCACTATATATATTCTGCCCTCCCGCTAAATTCATCCGTGGGACCGCTCACGGCAAAATGCCATCACTCTAAACCAAACCGCTGCTTCGAATTGTGCTCATTCTCCTACCGTCCAGCCATGCACAAGCGCTCTTGGGATTGTTTTCTTGCCTTTCCTTTTGCTTTTCTCTCTGGAGTTGTTTGCCCAGGCCGAATCCCCAGAGCACCTTTGGGGGTCTGGGATCGGTGAGGAAAGGCTGCTCTGACGGGCAGCGAGGGCTGTCTCTGAGTCCAAGGAGGCTGCTTGAGCCTGAGGATGACTGCTCTGAGCCCAAGGAGGGCTGCTCTCAGCCCAAGGATGACTGTTCTGAATGTGAGGATGATCTGCTCTTGAGCCCAAGGAGGGCTGCAGCGCAGCTCCAGAGCTCGCTGTCGGACTTGGGGCTCCCGAGCAGGCACCTAGGTTGTGAACTGCATTGAGTGCCTGGCTGCTTTACAGCACTGCAGGTCTGCCCTGCTGCAGCCACGGTGAGGAACTCCAGAGCATGGAGAACTGCAGGGAAACTCGTAAAGTGCCCTCTCAGCCCTGCCTGGGCTCCAGGAGGCTGAGGGAGGAGGTCCCTGTGCGGTGAGTGGGGATGCTGTGCCAGCACGCAGTGACACAGAGAACCCACCCTGTCCCTGTCCGCCCACCTCAGAGCACCCCACACAAATTCCCGGTCACACACAGCTCTCAAAGCCCGGCAGAACCTGCACCAATTCCTGGTCACTCACAGCTCTCAAAGCCCGGCAGAACCTGCACCAATTCCTGGTCACTCACAGCTCTCAAAGCCCGGCAGAACCTGCACCAATTCTACCTCACTCATGGCTCTCAAAGCCCAGCAGAACCTGCACCAATCACTTGTCCACACACAGCTCTCAAAGCCCGGCAGAACCATGCACCAATTCTACCTCACACACGGCTCTCAAAGCCCGGCCAGAACCTGCCACAATTCCAGTCACCACAGCTTTCTCAAAGCCCGCAGAACCTGTACCAATTCCTTGGTCCTCACAGCTCTCAAGCCACAGAACCTGCACCAATTCCTGGTCACACACAGCTCTCAAAGCCTGGCAGAACCTGCACCAATTCCTGGTCACTCACAGCTCTCAAGCCCAGCAGAACCTGCACCAATTCCTGTCACACAAGCTTCTCAAGCCACGCAAGACTGCCACCAATTCCCGTTCACACACAGCTCTCAAAGCCCGCAGAGCATGGACCTCAACTCCGTTCAAGGCAACCTCCAATTCCTGGTCACACACAGCTCTCAAAGCCCGGCAGATACGCACAATTCTGCACACAACTATCACTTCTCAAAGACCCGGTGAGTCAAGCACATTCAGCACATTCCTGGTCTCCACTCACAGCTCTCAAAGCCCGCAGAACCTGCACCAATCTACCTCACCATGGCTCTCAAAAGCCGGCAGAACCTGCACCAATCCGTCCACACAACAGCTCTCAAGCCCAGCAGAACCTGCACCAATTCCCGGTCACACATGGCTCTCAAAGCCCGGCAGGCCTTGCTCACACGTCCTTTGCTTCTGCTCTGGTCAAGGCCAAAGAGCTCAGGAGAGAGGACACTGCCAGCGCAGGGGACATGGAGCGGCATAGTGGAGGAGAATGGGGACCAGAGCTGCAGGCATCCCCTGTGCCGCAGTCCCTCCGTGCCTGTGTAACCCAGAGTCCAGTGCTGGCACTCCAGATCACCCCTGGTGCTGCAGGGAGGAAGGAGGGATGTGGATTTCACACATGGTATCAGCTCACCACCGCGTCACCTCGGACACTCGGTTTTTTTCAACAAAACGACTCAGCAGTGAATTTTGAGGGCTGCAGCCACCTCTCAAGGCCTCTGGGCTGCGGAGAACGGGGGGCAAAGCAACCAAGGGACAGGAAATGCACCTGCAGAGATCCCAGCGCTTGACACTGAGCTCAGCTCTCTGGCGTCACTCCAGAAGACACTCAGCTTTACTCATCAAACGAACCCAGCAGCTTGAACTCTGACTCTGCAGCCGCTGCCCCCAGCACATGCCAGCACCGTGCCCGATGCCATCGCAGAGCTCCCATCACAACCCTGCTCTGCTCCCAGATTACAGCACTGCAGACGGGATCGGAACTCGTGCTCATCCCGCTGCGCCTGGGCTGCTGGGAGCAGGAAAAGGGCCTGGTTTCAGCCCTTCCCCCAGCCATGGAAGGCAGAGCAGGAGGCTGCTCAGAATATTAATCCATGCTGTTGACAGCTCGCTGCAGCCCAGCCGTGACATCGCCTGGCTGTCTCCCTTCACAGTCCTGGAGCTCGCTCGGCATCGATCATGCTCTGCCCCAAAGCACGCACAAACTATGGGCACGAGGTGTAGAAATTGTCTTTGACGGCTTTCTCGGCCTGAAAACACGCTTCTGACATGAGGAAAAATATGCAGTAAAAAGATGCACCCTCCCCTTCCCAGTCCTGGGAGCACACTCACCATCAGATCATGCTCTGCTCCAAAGCACAGCTCAAACTATGGGGGATAGGGTGAAATTGCCTTGACCGGCTTTCCTCGGCCTAAACTCTTCACATGAGGAAAATATGCAGGAAAAATATGCACCCTCCCCTTCACAGTCCTGGGAGCACGCTCAGCATCAGATTCATGCTCTGCGCTCTGCAGCAGGCTCTGCTCCAAAGCACAGCACAAAACTGTGGGGTCCAGGGTGAAATTGCCTTGACTGGAT
This sequence comes from Malurus cyaneus samueli, assembly GCA_009741485.1. Taxonomy (NCBI): domain Eukaryota; kingdom Metazoa; phylum Chordata; class Aves; order Passeriformes; family Maluridae; genus Malurus; species Malurus cyaneus. The sequence continues at coordinate 5,231 of VKON01002297.1, forward strand.
TTCCTGCGGACTGAAAACCACGCTTCTACATGAAGAAAAATGATGTAGAAGCTTCTCTCTCTTTATTGGAGAGCATGCAGAGACAGGAGGAAAAGAACTGATTTTCAGCTCCTGCAAGATTATGGCTTCACCCACATCATGCCTGACAATTCACCCTGCATGCTGGAAAACCCTCCTGGAAATATACAGGCTCCAGGGCGCCCCAGGGGCAGTGGAGATCTTGCTTTTTCACCAGAATTTGCCTGCAGATTGCTCCTCCTCCCTTTCCCCTTAGCACAAGTGCCAGAGACGGCAGAAAGGAAAGCAGGGGGGTTCTAGCACATGCTCACGCTTTCCCTTCATTCAGGAAGCGAGCACAGCGAGCAGCAGATGGCAAACAGATGCCCAAGTTCTGCACATCAGCTGTTCCCCTGGAGCTGTTCCTGCACCTCAGGGGGCTCCAGGAGGGGAGCCTCGCTGCCGGGGCTGATGGCTTGGCTCACCAGCACCCACCTCCTGCACGGGGCCCACCGCTGCCCCACCCCACACCCTGCCCGTGCAGCATCCCCACGGATCACAGGGGTCCCAAAACCTGCAGGATTCCCTCGGGAACACACCCCAACATCAGGCCCATCCCGCTCCCCGCCTGTGCAGCATCTCCCACAGATCACGAGGGTCCTGGACAACGTTGGAAACCCCCCAACCAGGGCATGAGGCGGCCCCAGAAGAGGGCAAGAAGGAGCCCGGGCACTCCACAGCAGCCCTTGGGAGTGGCCACGGGGGCTGTTCTCACCTCCTACCCACATGGTGGATGTTAGCGGATGAGGCGCGACAAGCGACAGCAGGCGCAGCAGGCTCAGGATCTTGTGAAGCGCACGATGCGCAGCGCCCGCGCCGTCTGTACACCTCGGAGTCGATGCGCGTCTCCACGATCAGGAAGATGTGTATACCACAGGCGAGGAGAATAAACCACACGAACCACTCTTGAGGTACTTCATCTTGATCCTCTGCGGGTCCAGGATGATCTCGGTGTTGTCTCCACCACGATGCCCGTCCGGAAGTTGAGGACGAGTCGATGAGGAAGAATGTGTCCAAACACATTGAAGACGATCCACGGGGTGGTGTTTTCGTCTTGAAGAAGGTGATGCCCACGGGGATGATGATCAGGTTGCCCACCATCAGCAGCAGCATTGGTCAGGTCCAGTAAAACCTGCATGGAGGACAGAGGCACGTGAAGATCAGCCACGGGGAGACCGCGGGTCAGCAGTGCGAACGAACTCATCCATCTCCGCTGTCACTCGATCCCCCGGGCTCTGCCGCTCTGCCTGGCACGCACGCTGCACCGGCTGCTAATTGCTAATTAATTCAGAGCAGCACTCCTGCTCTGCCTTCCAGGGCTCAGGAAGGAGCTGAGCCAGGCCCGGGTGTACCCAGGGGAGAGAGTGACAAACCTGTGGTCACCACAGGGTTGCGCGGGGTAAGAGAGAACGAGGATTTGGGAATCCTCGGAGCCTGGATGTTCAATAAAGCATCTGGGTTAACCACTGGGTTTTTTTCCTGATCCTTCTTTAGGGAGCTTTGGATGAGGATGGAACTGGGAGCCTGTGCTCTCATTACAGCCTTCAGCTGAGGATCCTGCTGAGCCCAGGTTTTCAGCAGTTTAGTCCACACTCTGCGGGCTCCTGTGCTGGGCATCAAACATCGATAAAGCTCACGGTCACGTGCCTGGAACCTGTTCTGTTTCTTAAGGATGGTAACACCAGCATTTCACTCCTGCTCCATGAAGCACGGTCTCCAGGACCACTTCAGTGGCGGGCTCCGCGTCCTTCCCCCACCGTAACACTACTTTTGGTTTGAAGATGCATGAAAATGAAAACCCCTAATTTATTTGTTGGGATTTTTTAAAAGATTTCCACGACCCATAATAGAACAACTGCCCAGAGGGAGGATTAAAACCATTCCCAGTGTCAGCTGAGGACCCTCACTGCCCAGTGGTGGCTCTGCAATCCCTCCAAATGTATCACATGGAGATGCTGACTGCTCCACTGCCACGGTTTCCATCAGCCCACATTGGGTCAGCTACTCTAATATAGTCAGTTATTATACAATAATCTAATATTTATTATTAATGCAATAATCTAATATAGTTCATTATGGATACATAATCTAACATTATTAGTTATTAATACAATAATCCAATTATGTTAGTTATTGATACAATAAACTAATGTTGTTTAGCTAGTTAAGTACTATAATCTAATATTTGCATAGTTATTAGAGCAATAATCATATATAATCAGATTTAGTACCAATAATCTAATATTGTTAGTTATTGATACAATATTCTAATATCATTAGTTATTAATGCAATTACTAGTATCATTAGTTATGTACATATCTAATATCATTAGTGCAATAATCTTGAATAGTATCAGATATTAGTGACATAATGTCATTATGGTTAGTTATTAGCACAATAATTGACTATTGTTCAGTTATGATACAATATCTAATATTTTTAGTTATTAATACAATAATCAAATATTTTTATTAATCAATAATCCCATCTTTATTGCCCTGATTGATCACAGGGAGCTGTGGGCTTGCAGAAGGCATGAGGTGCTGTCCCCCTATCTAACACTGCGCACACCCAAATTCCTGATGTTTCAGGGCAGCTGGATTGCTTTGCAGACCCTCGAGCTCCACTTTGTCTGGTGGAACCTGGACCGGCCGAGCCAAGTCTGCTGAACTCTCAGCGGGGAAACCCAAAAGGGAGAATAGCCTTAAAGCCTTCTCCCCTGTTAAGAACCCTTTAAAGCACCTAAAAAAGCATCTTTAAGATTCCAGCTCCTGCCTGTGTGCGGCTGGGGTCAGCGCCCCCAGCAATTCTCACAATCATTCGCAGAGCTGATGGAGCTGATTTCACAATAAGCAAATTATTACTGAACCAAGCTTTCCAAAAGCCCAGGGCTCTCTCTCCCTGTCCCAGGACCCTTCCCAGTGGGTTTTGTCACCCTCAAACCCAGTGGGTTTTGTCCACCCAGCAGTGGTTTGTCCACCCTCTTCCAGAGGCCAGGCCCTGGCACCCAGCAGAGCTCCATTAATATACATCCCTGCTCCGAGCTTCCTTAATAAGAGCCTGAGATTGATGCTGCAGCTTTCCAGGCAATTAATCTGGATAATCGCACAAGGGCAGGGAAGTCTGGAAGCGTTGTGTGGGCATTATTACCGAAAATAAATAACCTCCAGCCGTCTTTGGGTGCCTCAGGGAATACACAGGAGGACGGGCACAAACAAAACGAGTTTGCCCAAGTTTCAAAATTAATGCATGAGCCTTGCATGGCCAGGCTGCAGAGAGGGAAGGTGAGTGCATTCTTCCGAGATCTGGAGGTTTTGTGCCTCTTTTTTGGCTGTGGTGGTGATTCCTACACTCAGTGGTACCTGGGGACACTTCAAGACAGCTCCCCGTCAGGGAAGTGTTTCCCAACGCACACAAGCCCAGGGAAATGCTTTTCCTGACTGCCTCTCCCTGTCCAGTGTGGTCAGCTGTCCCACACCGATTTCCAGCAATCCTGCTCTCCCAGCTCCTGCCAGCTCTTCCCTGCCCCTCAGGCTGCCCGAGCTGCCTCTGCAGAATAAGGGTGATGCCTCAGGATTTCAATTTCTCTATTCCATGTCTCTGTTAACCCTGTGATTCACTCAATAGATAACTCCAGGCTCCAACAAACAGTTCCCAGCTCCTGCTCTCCCATTTTTACACAAAAACAATTCCTCTGCAGCCCCAACTCCAAGGACACCTCACTGGGCCAGGCCCCAAGATGGAACAACAGAGAATTGGGGGAGCCAACATGGAGTTCAATGGACTGCATTGGCAGCAGCTGCAATTGGAGGATTCAGCAATCCCGATGTGGAAATGGACAAAATGAGAAGGGTGAAAAAAGCCGTGAGCCACTGTCCATTGTGGGTGCAGCCCCTGGGTGGCTGGCTGGGCTGCCCTGGATGGCCCCTGAAGCCCTGCAATAAATAGAAAGCCGCTTCAATAAATAGATTATTCTCTGAATTTGTCTGGCATCTGTGTTAGGTAGCTGGATTTAGGCATTGTGGGCAGGAGGTGAGAGCTGACCCCCACCGTGGCGTGTTCCCTACTGCACCCCTGGCTCAGGGCTGCGTTACTCACCCAGGTTACTGTTCATCGCCTAAACCACAGGAGGGGAAACTTTTGCAACTGTGATCCTCTCAATAAAGATGTCAGGAGTAGATACCTTCAGGCTTCATGAAGGAGGCAGAAAAAGCTGAGAACCCCCAAGAACTCGGTCTGCGCACCAACTCCAGCACCCCCCTTTCCCGAGCGAGCTGGCTGGCGAGTTCCAATCTCCCGCGTCGAAGGTTTCCCCAGCTCCTGCACATTTTCATTTCACCCACACATGAAGCACGATGTGCTCATGGGTGCATCAGTGAATTTAGGACTTAATGAGACTCTTGGGTCTGCAACACCTCGGAGAGCTGATACTATCTGAGTGTCATTTTGCGTTTGCTCCCAGGAACGCCTTTTCCCTCCCCGTAAATTACTAGGCCACGGTGACTAACGGCGCGTTGTGTGTACGGGGAGCAAGCCGCCGGCTATTATAAAACCTGTGTTTTCTGCATTTCTGCTGTTCCTTTCACCCGGGATTTCCACAGGGCTGACAGTGATGGAATTGGCCCGCGCCGCGGGAGGCAGAGTTATCCCCGTGTGGATCCATGTTGGCAAACTGAGGATTTGCCCACAGAAGTCTGGGGCTGAGCGTTTTTGAGTTTGATTTTTGAGTTTGAATTTTGAGTCTTAACCAGATCCGAAGCCATTCGTATGCTGTCCATGCAAAGAGCCTGACAGGAATGCCATCTGTCGGGCGTCTCCTATATGACAATCCTGCCTCCTTCTCACTTCTCTTCCTCTTTCAAAAGCCTGTCATAAAAATTAATAAATACGAATGTATTGTTTATTACAGTTGACTCAGTGCAACTGAGCAGCTGCGAGCACAGCGAGCAGGCAGCACTAAATAAAACCAGATGTCTTGCTTCTGGTTTTTATACTCCATCCTACCCTGCCGCACGCTCCCTGGATCTAAAAATCGCATTTTCTACACCACACCACGACCTCGGATCTTTAATTCCTGATCTATTATTTAAACAGAATGTGTCTGAGAATTAGTAGTGGCACAACATTTCAGAATCTGTGCCTCCTGCAGCACCTGCTTGTGTCACTCGCTGATGTGACAGCCCTGCACACTTTGCAGCATTGGTTGCGGGTTTGGTGTTGGACCTTCTTCCTCTATTCTGTCTAGAACAGCAGGCCAGCAATATTGCTTTTGGAAGTCATTTTTTACAATCAAATGACACTTCCTTCCAAAACCACCGTGGTGGCAGTGTGGGCAGTTCCAGTGCCTGAACCCAGGAAGGGAATATGTGGAATCGGAGAGAAGTCAGTGAACCCCAGGGTCAAGGTCCAGGACCAATACGGGTCACAACAGCCCCAAAACCGCTGCCCCTGAGCAGGGCACGTTTGTGGCTGCTGAACTTCTGGTGGTGTTATGCACCAATCTGGAAGAAAATGCCCTGAGTAGCCTCACCTCGAATCACGAAGGTTTTTGGGTGCTCACAGCTCTTAGGCTGGAGCGGCGCCGCCTCAAGGTGAAGCACAAATAAAACCAAACCTGCTGAAATCAGAGATTCCCCCAGCCCTGGAATTTGGTCCAATGGCGAGGCCAGCCCTGCTGACCTCCCAAGAACGGCTCCTTGGTGACCACAGCTCGCTCAAACCAAACCCAAGCAGCCTGCACTGTCCCGAGGCTCGGGGGCTGACTCCAGAAACAGAGTGCCACCTACTGAGCACGGAATCTGCATCCGGCGTTCTCCCTATCATGTCGCTGAGCTTCTCCACAGCTCCGCTCCTTCATCTCCCTCCACAGCTGCTCCTTCATTCCTCCAGATCTGCTCCTTCATCTCTCCACAGGCTCTGAGGCTCCTTCATTCCCTCCACAGACGTGCTCCTTCATTCTCCAGAGCTGCTCTGTCATTCCTCCAGAGCTGCTCCTTTCGTCTCTCCAGAGCTGATCCTTCATCCCTCCACAGCTGCTCCTTCGTCTCTCCAGAGCTGATCCTTCATCTCTCCAGAGCTGCCCCTTCATTCCTCCAGAGCTGCTCCTTCATCCCTCCAGAGCTGCTCCTTCATCCACCCAGAGCTGCTCCTTCATCCCTTCAACACTGCCCTTTTATTTCTGATGCCTTAGGATTCAGATTCTCTATTTTTTATGTATCCGTGTTCCTGTAATTCTCCAGTGTACAACGCTCAGCTACCGAACTCCCATTTTTAGAGGAAAATAATTCCTCTCCAGGGCCGAAACTCAAGGAGACCTCATTGCCTCAGAGCCCCAAAATATGGAAACAATGAGGAATTGGGGAAAGCAAGCTTGGGGTGGGTGACATCATCACCTGCAGATGTCATTGGAGAATTGGGGCCCGATGTGTTCATGAGACAGATCTTACAAAAGGGGAAGATCTCGTGACTCGGGGTCCATTTTGGGTGTATAAAGTTTGGGGGAAAATCTTGTAAATTTATGTGTCCTAGAATGATTCACTCTTCACACTCAGGCTGTGTGTGGACGAAATGATTTCTGTGGCACATCCTGGCCAGAACAACATCCTGGACTGAAAATAAAGTAATGCCTTGACTTTCTAACATCAAAATGTTGTTGGAGTGTTTTTGCTTTTCCCACAGTTTCGGTGACAACACCAGGGGACACCGAACCAGCTATGAGCCCGACAATTCCCCCGTGTGAGGAATTCAATTATTTATCAGGATTTTACTCAAATACCTGTGCCATGAAGAGTCACCAGAAAAAGACTCCAGCGAGTTACAAAAATATTCGGAGCACTGTGTAACGGGAAAGGACCCGGCTAAAGGCAAAGACAAACAGTTTTAATTCCTTCTGAGCGAGCTATGCAAATACTCGCTGTCCTCTGCCATGCCCACTTAAGCTCCCGGGAGCGCTGCTGATTAGCCATGCGGAGGAGAGTTCCAGAATTCCCGGGATATTTGCTTCCCCTGCAGCCGGGCTGGATCTCGCCTGCTCCTGGGCACGGGGGCACCAAACCCTGCGGCACTGCCCGGCGTGGAAAACCAAGGGTGGGGATCCAGCGGGATGGGAGGGGGCTGCACCCACAGCACCGCCCCCGGGAATGCTCCGGCACCTCCTCGGGATGGCAGCGGGGAGCGCGGAGCTCCGAGGGAACCTCTGCGGTCACCGCGGGCTCAGCTGGCTCCAGGGGCACAGGGATGGGATGGGATG
>VKON01002298.1:0-15145 GCA_009741485.1 Malurus cyaneus samueli
AGACCTGCCCCAGCAAATCACTTCAGGAGCCCAGAGAGAAGTGGCTGAATCGTGTCTACATTCCATCTTTTTGAAGGGACTCAACACCACTTCCCACCCCCTCCGCCCCCCCCCCCCCCCTTCCGTGAACCCGGGGTAAAAACACAAAAGTTCCATTTCCCAGGTTGCCGAGTCTTAAAGTGACAGTGTAGTGGGTTGACCTTGGCTGGATGCCGGGGCCCACTAGAGCCGCTCTATCACTACCCCTTCTCAGAGGGATAGGGCAGAGAAAATAAGATGGGAAAAAACTTAGTAGATTGAGATAAGGCAGTTTACTGTCAGGAAAATTAATCCACAATGTCAGAGGTTTACGTTCAAAAAGAAGATAGAGGAATCCTGTAACTTATATTCTAATAAAGGGAGAGGTCAGGGACATTTTCCATGGGGTTCTCAAATTAGAAGGAGGACGCAACCTCCTTTTTTATCCTAATTTCCTGTCTGCATTTCCCTCTCTCTTTCCCCATGGCTAGACCGAGGAGGGTCAGACTTCCCATAATCACCTAATATACGACCCCTCGTTTCTTTGTATGTTTGTTCTTTTCTCTCTAAGTCCAGGGATTTAGCACTGCCATGGGTAGTAACAGTCTGGTGCCAATGAGTGGAATTCCTATTGGAATGTTATGGTTCCTCCCTATTCGGGCTTCTTTCACCTATCAGTACTGGCTCTATCTACCAGCAACCCACAGTTTGTTGTGTAAAGACAACCTCCACTCTCATTCCTTTCAACTCCTTCCTCTTGCTTATTTTCTCAATAATTGTCTTTACAAACCTTAATTACCATTGACTTTAATTTTCTCTTCCTGATATTTTTTTCATTTCACGATTGTTTACAGTGACATGATTTTCTGATCATTTGTAGGCCATTTCTGGATCAGTAGGCATGGCTACCACATGCAATCCCCTTGATCACATGCTGAATGAGCTATGCATCTGGACAAGGTATCATGCAGGTGGTAAAGAAAGATTAGAGTCTGCTCATACACATAAGAGGAAAAAAAAGCATAGTCCACGAAAACATGGTCTATCACTTTCCCATGCTTTCCATGTTTGGACTGGTACATGAGCTTACTTTTTTATTTCTTTTTTTCTGTTTTACTACTTTTCTGTTGTCATCCATATTGCAAACAGCAATTTGAGTAATTTAATTTTCTAACAAGCTTCTGCTGATAACATCAATACTTGGATTTTCTAACCGATTTCCCTGAACTTGGTGGTAGCAACAAAGAACAATTGTTACCCTACATAACAATATCCTGACCAGTTTGGAGGTACCTGCAATAAGCATGTTGGCCACAAGTCCAATAAAAGCCCTTTCAAAGCCAGGTTTCCATTAGCAAGGTGGCTTTCTCTTCTCAATTTCATATCCGAATTGGTGGGTAAATACAGCTTCTTTTTCCTGGCCTAATGGTATCCCCCAACCAATAGTGCCCCCATAGAATCAAATATTTGCATTCAAGCTCCCACATGAGACTTCCACCTACAGGTTACAATTCCCAGATCTGTTTTGTTATATCTGGAACTTTTAAAAGGGTTCGAGTTTCCATTCTGGTGTTGCCACTTCACACCGATAGTCACGGACAGCCATGTGTCCTACTTGTGGAATTGTCTCAGAGGGCGTTAAAAGGTGGTCAAAAAAAAACTTGTCCCTACCCACGGCTTTCATGCCTTCAAATATTTGGTAGTGTGGTAGGAATACCTTACCCAGCTACCATTATGTGGCTTAACTATGTTGATCTAGTCTGCCCGTATTTGGCAATTAGTAAGGACGAGCAGTAGTCTAAACCCAAAGATAAATTCAGTCACAAACACTTTTTCTCATATACACCCCTCGTTGGGATAATTATAACAGTTTGGAAAGGTCTGAGCTGCAGATCAATGTGGTCAGGGACCACAGCCTGTATGATTGACAGGGACCCATGTGTCACATCCGCGTCAACACAAGCAAGTCATGATGTGTTCGTTAACCGATCTCAGAGTGCAAAAGAAACGGGAGAACAAGTATTTATTCAAAATCATAAGCACTTTTATTGGATTTAACGTATGATAGAAGAGGGTGAGAAGGCGTGTGGAGGCCGATAAGCTGGCTGTATGGCGCCCAACAATCCTGAATCTGAAACCAGCTAATTATAGTGTATGACTGAGCCCTGGGAAAATAAGGGAGTTTTAACAGCCTATCATGAAGGAGTAATGCTGTCTGTAAACATACCATGCCTTGGCTGCACTCTGGGAAAGGATAGAATGAATGTTGTACCGAAACAGCAGGCTGTTCAACCAGACAGAAACAATAACCCACCAAGTCAGTGCTGATGAGCTAGAAAGGTGACAACCTTCATTACATGACCATGTTATATTTGCCACAAAATGTATATCACTAGTTGCTAAGTGATAAAAGGGCTTGCCGCCGTAATAAAGTAGTGTTTAGTTTTTGTGTGTATATGTGTGTCTTTTGTGTCTGTTATTTTGTGTCGCTGTCCGGCCAACAGCGACATCTGGCACTCAACAGGTTGAAGTTGCCTACTCGGAACGCCAAGCAGCTACCTGGCCCCGATATTGCTGGGGCGCCCAGCCTTCAAGGCAGGGGGGTGCCGATCTCGCCACGAGCGAGGATTAGCTTTCGAGGCTGGGGATGCGGCGAAGGGGAACCACGGTTTACGCCTGCCAGCAAGCAGGAAAAGCTTGTCTTACAGATGAGAGAGGCGGCTGGGATACCGCGGATTTGCCTGCCACGAGCAGGAAAAGCCCGGGGGCATAGACGGTCCGGACCAGAAACCAGAAATTTGAACCCTGACTCCTGAAGTTGGGGTAAGCCTCCGGGAACTTAACCCATTATGGGGAATAATTTAACCACAGAGGAAAAGACTGTGTTATCTACTTGGAAAGCAATGTTACAAAGAAAAGGTCTAAAGATCGCAGTTATCTGCATTACAATATGTGCTACTCTGGGCTAAAGAGCGTGGTTTTCTTGCCGATTCCAGAGTGGCATTCAGTGATGTTCCTCATGGAAAGCTGTGGGAGACGCTTTGTGGGACTGCCTGTCTCTGGGGGACAAGTGCGCGCGAAAGTTAGCAACCACTTGGCGCTTGTTATTTGACATGTTGAAAGAGTGGAAGATGGAGCAGAATCAGAGAACGGGGGAGAAGCAGCTGGGCGGGTTGGAGCGGTCCGCGGAGGGTGGTCGTGCATCGGCCGGACACAGACTGTTCCGAGAACGCCGGGAATGTTGAGAATGCAGCGGTGCCTTCTTCCTCCCGGGGGTACCTTTCTCCCCACAGCTATGTTCAGCCTTTGTATCCAGCCCCTGGCGAGGCTGCGTTGCCATCTTACCCTTCCCCCGCCGACAGCTTGCGAAGTTGACGGCTGCAGAGCAGAAGGGGGGCTCTGGGGTGCTGCTGCCGGCGCCACCGCCTTTGCGACCGCCGGGAACGGGTGGGGGCTCCACGGCCGCACTGCCGCTGCCGCCGTCCCCCGGCATTGGATCGTCCGCCGAGGGGGTTCTGCACGCCCACGGGCCCGCCGCTGCTGCCCGGCGACCCCCCCATCAGACAGTCTGCGACCAGCCCCAGGAGGGCTCTTATCCGCCCTCCCTCGCGATTCGGATAGCGAAGGGAACTCCTGAGGAAGCGGATACGGAGAGTGGCTCGTGTGTTACTGAGCCCTGCGCTGGCCAATGCGGTATTTCGCGTAACGGTAAGCGTCATGGGACAGTTAGTCGTTGAAAAAAAAAACCAAAAAACAAAAAAAACCCCAAATCCAGAGTACGCTTTGCTGGACGCAGGCTTACTACAGCCAATTTAGAGGGAGAAAAGGCCACAGCCGGCGTGGATGTTTCCACTGACACAACAGTAACTCTGAACTCTCAGCAGGTGCACAAGGTTCCCTTAAATGCATGTGGGCCTTTGGGCCAGGGACTAAGTGCTATTGGCTTGTGGGAAGATCAAGTGCCTACTTGTTGCAGGAATCTTTGATACACCCCGGAGTTAATAGATGCAGACTTTACGGGCAAATCTGTGCTATGGTTTTCGTAACTCCTACATCCCCCAGTCCAATCCCAGGAAAAGACATGTATTGCTCAACTTGTGCCTTTTTAAGTCATGTGTTCCCACGAACACGAACAACGAATTTGGCGGAGACGAGAGTTTTGGATCACTGAGAGCCCAAAGTTTGTCTGGGCCAACGAACCTTTCTTGTCGGCCGAGCCACCAGATGACCTGTGATCCTCAGCCTTGACCGACGAGGCGGTACACAGCATCGCTACAATCAGCTGCAAGGTCTCTTGACCAGGTGCAGATGTATTATTGTCGCCTTTTCTGCATTGGCCACAAACCTGGCCTTCTAACTTCGATAATCGTCATCGCAGGATTAGGTGGAGTAACGCAAACAATTTGAGTGCGAAATCCATACTGATAAAAAAATGAGGAAGGACAAACAGCCACAATTCGAGCCACACATTGCTGCGGCTTCCTCTGAACTTTGAGGACTAAGATGTACTAGGCCTGGAGGGTAAGAATTGGGACTGGATTTTTAACTTGGGCGCCATTAGTGCAAAAGGGCGTCACACCCTACACTGCAGTTGCAATGGCTCACCGACCAGCCTGTGTGGGTCCCTAATGGCCCTGAACAAAGAAAAGCTGGCCGCCCTCCAGACCTAGTTCAAGAACAGTTACAGCAGGGACATATTGAACCTTCCACACAAGCCCGTGGAATAGCGCCTGTTTTTGTGATCAAAAAGAAGTCGGGCAAGTGGAGCACTGTTACATGACTGTAGAAATGGTCAATGCAGCAATGGAACTTTAGGGGCACTGCAACCTGGGGTGCCCTAACCTACAAATGATACGCTGTGGAGGTGGGAATCTTAATTGTTGAGTTTGAAAGACTGTTTCTCACCATTCTTTTACACCCCCAGGAATGTACATAATATTTGCCTTTACTGTACCCTCACTTAACAATGTTGAACCTGCAAAGAGGCATCAGTGGAAAGTTTTGCCACAAGGCATGAAAAAATGCCCTACCATTTGCAGATGGTATGTTGCACAGGCTTTGTCTGGGATTTCGTGAGCAATTCCCTGGTTCATTATTGTTTTGCTAGTTATATGGATGATATCTGGTAGCAATTCCAACACCAGAGGATTGGTTGAGGGATACAACCTCAATTGCTTGCTGCCTTGCATTCAAATGGACTGCAGGTAGCCAGAAAAGAAGCAACAGCCCTCTTGGAAGTATCTTGGGAGTCAAAATCCTGGGACAGATACTGTGTAGCATCAAGATGTGCAATTTCAAGAATTCCATAAAAACCCTAAAATATGCTGCAGAAATTTGCTGGAGTTTGGTAGAGAGAATGGCTGAGAGACCAAGGACATGTATATGAAGCCTACGTGCACAATCCGAGCTTCTGTAACCTTGAAGTGTCCTTGAAGGAAAAAAAAAGAAGAAAGCGATTGTAACCAAACCAGGGAAGAGGATGTTGAATGGGATACAGAACTGCTGAATCGTTTGAAAGTATGCTTGCTTAGCTGTATTTGCTGCTTGCTTTTGAACCAATAAGAAGTTACTAATGCCGCTTGAACACTGATGTTTAGCCAATCATAGTAAGTAACACAGCATGTGGTAGCTTGTAATCGATATATATGTTGGACCGTCAGACAGAATAAACGGAGCTCCACGATAACTCTATGAGTACGTGTGGTTCATCCCAGCAGCTCCCTACATGAGTTATCAGTTCGCTGCGTCCTTATTTAGGCCTAACCACAGCACAATTGTCCCCTTTGTTCAATATATTGAAGAGAGACCCAGACGTAAATTTGCCTCAAATCCCGACTCCTGAGGCACAAGAGGCACTGAATGAAGTTCGCCAGGCTGTTTCCATGAGACAAGTTTATACAATTGATTCTTCCACTAATACCACTGCTTTTATTACCATTCCAGACCTTCATCCTACAGGCATCATTGGCCAGTGGAATGACCACTGGCCTGACCCATTGCATGTTTTGGAATGGAGGTTTTTGCCTCATCAGCCAAAAAAGATAGCCCCTACGGTGTTTGAACTGATTGCCCAGTTGATAATCAAATGCCGTCAGCGATGTTTGCAGCTCATGGCTAAGGACCCTGAAAAGATTGTACTTCCAGTACAGCAGGAATATTTTGAGTGGAGCTTTGCTCACTCAGCCCTTTCAGGCAGCATTGCAAAATTTCATTGGGCAAGTGGTTTATCATTTGCCTAGCCACAAGCTGCTGCAATTGGCAAATTCCACCCCTTTGTCTTTGCGTCCAAAAAATAGTTCTGTGCCGCTACAGGGGCCCACAGTTTTTACAGACAGGTCAGGGAGAGCTCGAAAAGCTATTGTAACTTGGCAGGATGAGTCTGGGTGGCAGGTCCTGGAAGGCCATGAGTTTGGCTCTGCTCAGCTCGTTGAGTTGAGGGCCGTGACGATGGCATTCCAGCGGTTTGCTCATGTACCGTTGAAAGTTGTTACTGAATCTGCTTATGTTGCTGGAATTTCCCAGCGCTTAGATTGCTCATTGCTGAAAGAAGTTAACAGTGTGGCTTTGTTTACCCTGTTGAAATCTTTGTGGTCTGCGATTCAAGAACGACTGCATCCTTACTACATCCTGCATGTTCGGAGTCACACTATGTTACCAGGGTTTATAGCAGAAGGTAACTCTAGAGCTGATAAGCTCGCTAATCCTGCCTGGGTAGTACCGCAGCCTGACAGTGTGGCGCAAGCTAAGGCATCACATGATTTTTTCCATCAAAGTGCATGTACTTTGCAGAAACAATTTTCCCTTACACTCGTTCAGGCTCAGGACATAGCCAACTCATGTCCTGACTGCCAGGGATTTACTGCACCTTTGCCTGTGGGTGTCAATCCCAGGGGTTTGCAAGCGTTGCAACTCTGGCAGACAGATGTCACTCACATTGCTGAGTTTGGTCGTCTCAAGTACGTGCACGTCTCCACTGACACCTTCTCTTTTTCATACTATTGTGGACATCCTTGCTTCACGGGCAGGAGAGAAAAAGCCGTGATGCTATCAAGCACTGGCCAGTCGCTTTTGCGGTTTTGGGGATACCATCGTCCATTAAGACGGACAATGGTCCTGCCTCCGCCTCAGAGAAAACAAGGAGGTTCTTGCAGTTATGCGGTGTTACTCACAAATCTGGTATCCCTCATTCGCCCACAGGTCAAGCAATCATCGAACGTGCTCACAGTACATTAAAGCGTGTTTTGCAAAAACAAAAAAGGGGGAATGTCAGGGGAACCCCCACATGCCAGGCTACAAAAAGCCTTGTATACAATTAACCACCTTACGGTGCCTTCTGATTCTAACATTCCATTTTTTATGAAGCATTTTCTGTCTTTGCAGTTGGAAGCAGCAGTGACCCTTCCCCAAGGAAAGGTTTGAGTAAGGGACCTCATAACCAACAACTGGGAAGGTCCCTGGGACCTCATCACTTGGGGGCGTGGGTATGCTTGTGTCTCCACAGATACCGGACCTCGCTGGGTGCCAGAATGGTGTGTGAGACCTGATTTGAAGCAGAACCAACGCAGGAACGACGATGGCACGGTCTAGCTTTGAAGCAGCTTGATAAACTGGGCTGCTGGCTTGCTAAGTGTACTAATGCCGCTTCAGCAGCTATAGCAGGATTACTAGCTGATGTTAACTCTGTACATCATGCTACCTTGCAGAATCGAGCAGCTATCGATTTTTTGCTTTTAGCACATGGGCATGGATGTGAAGATTTTGAAGGTCTGTGTTGCATTAACTTATCAGACCATTCGAAATAAATTTTTGCAAACATACAGGAATCACAGGACGGCGTGAGTATGCTACAAAGGAGTGATAGCTGGATTGATGGGCTGTTTGACAAATGGGGTTACTCAGGATGGCTCAGGGATACACTGAAGACGGCTGGAGTCATCTTGCTTGTGATATTGTTAATGTTGTTGTTGGTGCTGTGTTTGCTGTCTTTTCTGCAAAGGGCCCTGCAGAGGACCGTGAACGCAGCATTTCTGGTTCAAAAACAAAAAACGCGTCCTCTGGAGGCTGAAAGCTGGTATTATGGCCCCACAATCCTGAATCTGAAACTCAGCTAATTATCGTGTATGACTGAGTCCTGGGAAACTAAAGGGAGGTTTAACAGCCTACATGAAGGAGTATGCTGTCTGTAAACACCACGACCTTGGCTGCCTCTGGGAAAGGAAGAATGGAATGTTGTACCGGCAACACAGCTGTTCAAAGACAGAAACAATAACCCACCAATCATATGCTGATGAGTGGAAAGTGACAGCCTCACTGACCAATGTATGTTTGCCACAAATGTATACACTAGTTGCTAAGTGGATAAAAGGGGCTTGCCCCGTAATAAAGTAGTGTTAGTTTTGTGTGTGTATGTGTGTCTTTTGTGTCTGTTATTTTGTGTTGCTGTCTGGCCAAACAGAGACAAGGAGGGAGGAGGGAGGAAAAGAGAGAAAGTTGATGAGAGAGGAGAGAGAGAGAGAGAGAGAGTGGGTTATAGCTACCAACGGCTCAGACAAAATCCTTGAGGTCCGGATTGCATGAATTTTTCTAGGTCCATGGAGAGTACTCATATGGGTCTTCTCAGAGAATCTCTTTATACTCTTTTTCGAAAGCATACGGCAGGCTGGCCAAGAGGTGCAGAAGCAGGGGGAAACTGGCCAAGAGGTGGGGAAAGAATGCCCATTGTTTTGTAAGGTGTGCAGCATGGGCTTGGGCTGTACTGTTCTACTCAGGAATGGTGCGATCATCCGTAGCTCACGTCCATTGTTCTCAGCAGCCTGGGAGCTGGAACTTGGCAGTCATCCCACCTCGATCTGGCTTGGTTTCTTTGAGCAAAAGTCCCCCGTCCCCCCTTGGGGTTTTTGGGTGTTCAGTCTCTGTCCATCTCGATGATCATGAGACAGATGAGGGACTTCCATACCGTCTCTTACACCACCCCGTGTCTCACGATCGTCGTCAAGATCACTCAGCACGATTCCGTAGTGTTGTTGCGAAGTCTTCAGGACTCGTCAATGCTGGTAGCATAACCCAGAAAAGACAGAGACAGGAAAGGAGAGGGAAGAAAAAAAAAAAAAAAGAAGAAAAGAACAAAAGGGATAAGTAATTTTAATCAAAATAGCACATAAAATTTTGATTAAATCCTGGTGAAGCAACAATTGCTTTACCAAAATAACGTTAAATGATTAGATCACAAAAGCAATACAAAATTGCTGACAAAACTAATCAGCGAATAATTGGATTGCAAAAGGTGATAAGAAATAACAGGGGCTAAATAAGAAAAAATCACATCCTGTGATTTTAGTAAAATTACAAACACAAAAATTTGAATGATTTTTAGTGTCTACTACTAAATTTTCTATGATTACTCAAATCACAAGTAGTTCTTATGCATATACAACCATTGCCCATATACACCAGCACTGTTTCAGGATTCTCTTTAGGATGAATTTCAAAATGATCAGATTAACAGTTTGCCATTTCAATAAGATAAAAACCAGTTTCACTATGATTTAGCCCTAATGCAGTGATAGGGAATATTGAATGCCAACTTTACAAAATTGTAATAGGATTATAGAAAAATTTACTTTACCTTTTCCTCAATTTGGCAATATATTTGATAACAACCACTGGTAGGTTCCTATGGCTGATAAGGACGACTGCAGTGGCTGTTACAATTTGGTTAAATCTCTAGTAGTGGCAGCCAATCTATTCATTAATACTTCTGAATCAAAGCTATTCAAGATTCCCAATCCTGTTCCCACAGCACCGATTATGTCTCTTTGTGTAAAAGGGGTTCTGCTTTTATGGGCAAGCTGGCTGTTTGCATCAGCAATTTGACTTGCTTAAGAGGCCATAACGAATTAAACTATATTTGTTGTTGGCCGGTTTTCCTGATTATATATGGTCCAATTTCAAAAATCTCTGGGCTGAGCATAACCGGTGGTTGGGTGGTATGTCAAGTTCGAGTTCCACCTCCCCCCAGTATTATGTATTGTTTTTACTACACATGACTTTATGTGAAAATTGCACAGCAGTTAAGTTTAGCCAACAGTCCTGATTTTCAACTTTACAGAAATGAGAAACGGCCGTGAGGTCCGATGCTATAACTGGTTACAGATTTAGTATCTGGTGTGCATGTCCCTCAGAGTTCTCCTGTGAAAAGTAAACACAACGGACCCTGCCAGCAAGAGGCAGAAAAGGTTAAACACAGCATAGAAATCGGTGTAAATACAAACAAGAGAAGTATTCTGTACCTCACGTTGGAAGACACTCCAGACAGCTATTAGCTGGGCAGCTTGGGCCACTTCAATGACCGAGGCAGGTCTGTCCTGGCCGCCGCCCAAGCCCGCCTGCACAGCTGGGTCTTGCACAGCTCCTTTGGTTATTGAAAAAGAGTTACAATAATGTTCAATCTGAGCATACCACTTTCTAACTGAGGCCCTCTGGGCCACCCCGTCAGGTGGGGGAGTCCTGGTAGAAGCTGCCTTAATAACTTTAAAAGGGCCTCTCAAAACCATTGCTCGTTTTCGTGTGATCTTTTCCACTTCTATGAGAGCTAAGCCAACCACAAACAATCCCTTTTCCCAGGTAGTGTATCTCTTTTCAGCATCTCTGAAACCACGGGAATAAAAACCAACAGGCCTCGTCAGACCCTCAGGGCCCTGCTGCCATATGTGTACTGACAGTTCTGAGAAGGCAAATCCCCATTCCACTTGAAAAGGGTCTGTAGGATGAATAGGGCCCAGGGCTTGGTGAGCTGTTGCTTCAAAAATCAACAATTGCAATGCTTTCACTTCTTGTGAGGGTTTTTGGACCTTTTCTGAGGGAATCTGCAAATTAAGGCTTTCTAAGTGGGAGACCACTTCCTGTTGGGTATCTCCCACCTCCTCTATCTCCCCTCCTCCCCCAAGGACATCATGAGCCAGGGTGGGGGAGTGTTGGTAGCCTTGGGGAAGCCTAGTGAATGTGTGTTGCTGTCCCTCCCATGTAAAAGCAAAGCGGTTTGTGTCCACTGGCTGTAAAGGTATCAGTGTTATTAGTTCAGCAAGGTTTGGGACTGCTGCTTGTATAACCGGTTTGATACCTTGTTTGGCACCCAGGGAAAGGGCATATTGTTTCACTGGTAAGAAAAGTGCAACTTTATGGATGCTTTCCAAAAGCTGATTGGGGGTACTAACTATAGCTAAAGGGTTTCCTCTTTCCAGGAGGATGAGCCCCCCCCGCCCAGCAAGCTGCACGCTGAGCTAGGGACCATACGCCACGCTTGTCTCCTGTTGTCAAGAAAACTCCGTGCCCCCAACAACCACCGGCCTCCTGCTCAGCCAACCAAACTTGGTCTCCCCCCGCAAGCGGGCAAAACGGAAAACGCATTCCACCCCAACCAAAGGTCTCGCAGGAGGACAGCAGTTTTCCCCACAGTTTTTTACTAGTGTTAATTCTTTCTGGGGGTAAATTGTTTCATTCTCCTTCTGTCTCTTTGATAAGTCAAACAATCTTTGAATCTAAGATATTTCCTCTCTCAAGCGCTTGTAACAAAGGAACATGATTTCTTTTTTCATTTAATTGTTTCTGCAAAGTTTCTACTGCATTTTGGAGAGAGTCTTGTAACAAGTGAACATGATTTCTTTCCTGATCTGTTTCTGCAAAGTTTGAACATGATTCCTTTCCTCATCTAATTGTTTCTGCAAAGTTTCTAACAAGTAAACATGATTCTTTTCCTGATCTAATTGTTTCTGCAAAGTTTCCACCGTGTTTTGGAGAGAGTCTTTAAACAAGTGAACATGATTTCTTTCCTCATCTAATTGTTTCTGCAAAATTTCCACTAAGTTTTGGAGAGAGTCTATTATTGCGTTCTCTCCGCTACACCGCTTAAAGTGGTGATCTATAGCTTTACGGTCTGAAGTCATGTTTAATTAAGGGATCAAACAACCACTTCAGGGAGGAAAAAAAACCCTTGAGTTACAAACCCTATAAGACACAGAACTGAGCTGTGTTTCCCTTCACTTCCCTAAAGTGGATGAAAAGACCAAAGAATGCCTGGGGGGTACACTTTTCGTTTCTAACAGTTGTCTCTTTGCTACACCCAGCAGGCCAAAACTATCTGCCTGGGGGAGCCCTACACTACACCCAGCAGACCAAAACTATCTGCCTGGGGGAAATCTTTTTTTTAAAACAGAAATGTTAACACACCACCTTTTGCACAAAGAGATTCTTTTGTGAAATTCTGAAGACAGAGCCCTCAACAGAATACAGGGGTGCTTTTTACCTAGGCATGTGCAGTTTGTGGGAAATTCAAGATGCCCCCTTGCTTTCTAGACACCGCTCACCCTTTCGGAGTGTCAAGCTAGGTGCAGTTGGAGCAAAATGGCCTTCCCCTATTACAGACTACACAAAACCTTGCAACCCCTTCTGTCTATCAGAATCCCTGTTTCCATTATGCCAATTTAATGTCACGATCCACTCAATACAAGCAGAAGTCATGATGGTTTGTTAATCGAATCTCAGAGTGCAAAAGAAACAGGGAACAAGTATTTATCCAAAATCATAAGCGCTTTTATTGCATTTATGCAATAGAAGAGGGTGAGAGAGAGGAAAAGAGAGAAAGTGAGAGTGAGGAGAGAGAGAGAAGGAGAGAGTGGTATATAGCTACCAACGGCTCAGAAGAAATCCTCGATGTCCGGATTGCAAGGATTTGTCTAGGTCCATGGGGAGTACTCATATGGGTCTTCTCAGAGAGTCTCTTTATACTCTTTTTCGAAAGTGTATGGCAGCTGGCCAAGGGGTTCCGAAGCGGGGGAAACTGGCCAAGAGGTGGGGAAAGAGTGCCCATTGTTTTGTAAGGTATACAGTACGAGTTGTGCAGCTCTCCTCTGCTATCGTAGCAAGAACAGTGCAGTCATCCGTAGCTTACACCTTGTTCAGCAGCCTGAGCACCGGCACTTGGCAGACATCCCACCTTGATCTGGCCCGGACTTCTTTGAGCAAAAGTCCCCCATCCCCCCTTGGGGTTTTTGGGTGTTCAGTCTCTGTCCATCTCGATGATCATGAGACAGATGAGGGACTTCCGTACGGTCTCTTACACCTGCCTCGTGTGTCAGGCTGTAATTGGGTAAAGCAGAGCCTGTGGATAACCAGAGATGTGATTGGATAAGAAGGTTCGGGGGGCAGTAGGTCTGCAGGGCAGACAGCCAATTGGTGTTTAACCCAGGAAGTTTAGTGTGAGAAGACAGCTTGTGGGAAACCAAGAGACTACAGTCCGTGTCCTTGAGTCTTAGAGATAAGCAACCTTGAGAAAAGAAAGAGTCGTGGAATGTGGACTGTGTGTTGACATTTTAAAACAAGAAACGGTGATTCATGACCAATTAGGAAAAGGAAAGAGAGCCCGTGTAATTCGTGTGATATGGAGAAAAAGTATAAAAGGTTGTGCTGTGAAATAATAAAGTGCTGACGCTTGACACCTTCCCCCCCCCATTTGCCCATGTGTGAGGTCCATGCCAACGTGGTGACCCTGACGTGATACATGTCAGCTGCGAGACCACAGTTCAGTGGTCGCCCCCATTTTAGAGGGCCTGGAACTGTGGAGGATAGCAGCCGGCGGTGGCGCCAGCCTAGCAGAAACGGCAGAGAGAGCCTAAGGGTCCAGAAGGTCTGCAAAAGCAGGAAGGATGCCTGTGCACAGGTGAGCAAGTGGGGAATAAAAAAGCCCAACCTAGCAAAAGAAAAAGAGAGAAAAAAGAAAAGGCGCACAAAAAAGAGGCAGGGAGAGCCTCAGGGTCTGGACAGACTGCAGGATACCTTGACCTCTAGGTGTGAGGCTGGGGACTGAAAATATAGGGGCTAAAGTATCAGCAGAAGAAGAATCCATTTTAGACATTCTGCTGTGAATATTACGGAAAATAGGTGTGAAATATGACAAGCAGTCTTTGCACACCCTTCTTCTCTGTTGCAAAAGAAACGGGGTAAAAGCAGATGTGCAGACTGCTTTTTTTCCAGAAACATGGGAGAAAGCAGGGCAAGCTCTGTGGGATCCGAGTCGAAACACAAGAAATCGCATTTCACAATCTTAAACTGTTCCAGAGTGAATTTCGCAATACCTTTTTGCCGCTGCTGCTTGGGAAAGCCTGACATCGGGCCACATCTTTTCGGTGTTCGGCGGGACGGTTTCTTACTCCTCACAACGCAGCAGTGTCTTGGAACTGCAGCGCCGACACCAACTGGGTCCAGTCAGGCCAAAAGGAAGCAGGGAGGCTGACACCGCAGGCCTGGGACTGCCCCAGACAATGCCAGTATCCCCCATCTACTGCTTGAACTGCTTCGTAAGCTCCTACCTTACTATTCTTTTGTTCTAGGAGGAAAGTTGAGCCGAGAGAAGCTTCTCTGCCATATCATCTTTATCTTCTGGTTCACCTGGTCTGCTACAGTGGTCGCCATCTTGGGAGGAGGGGGCTTCTCTGGCATCTTGTTTTGTTTGCTCTGAAAGGAGTTAAACAAATAATTTTGTATGTTTGCCTAGTTTATTAGTTTGTTTTTATTTGTTTTTGTAGTTGGCCTAATCATTGTAAGTTTCATTTTATAATTTAGCTTTACTTATTTGATTTTGCTTAAACTTTGTAACTTTCAACCTATAGTTTAGTTTTACCATACTTGCCATTTGTAGCTTTAACTGCTATTTAGACTATTAGCTCGTAGTAGACCATTGATAACAAGAGACTGAGAAGATGAGCAAACCTCCCCAGCTGTGGCTTGATTACAATGACCTAAGACCTTCAGAACATTAAATAAGTTGAAATCTATCGAGATGAAAGACTCATAAGTTTTGCCTTGCTGAAGCTAATTGCACGAGTCTCACGTTGTGATAAATAAAGTTTGGCTCATGAAATCACAATAGAAACACACATAATAATGTCAGTGGGTTAAACTTCTCCTTTTGTTCTTTTTTTCTTCGGGAATTTTTTCGTCCCATTTGTTGCTGGGATACCTTGATGGCCGAGTCATCTGGTTGATGGCCGGGTGATTGAAGGGACAATGACACCTATGGCCACACCCTAAATGGTTGGAGACAGCTTTTGTGTGGTGGGGTGGGGATTGGGGA
>VKON01002320.1:0-21002 GCA_009741485.1 Malurus cyaneus samueli
CCACCTACCCCTTCTTGCTTTTGCAGCTTGAGTGACTCTTTCTCACGTCCCTATAGATACACTTAACACATGTTGGAGCAGGGAGAGGGATGAATTTCTGCCAGTTCTTCCTCCCCCCTTTGGAAAGTTCATTCTTTTGCACCTTCTTTGCAAGTAGGCACAGTTTGGGGTTAAGACATACATCATCCACACCTTTCCCCTTTGTAGTGTCAATTTGCATTTCTAAGGCTGTGCTCCTGGCTGCTTGGAATGGCAGCCCCTGGGCAGCCACATACACACACACACACAAAAGAACCTCCAAAACAATACTCAATAGCACACACTAGAACCAAACAGACACTTAAAAGTTATGTTTCAACACTCTTTTGGCAAATTACTTCTATTTCATGGGCGTCCCCACACTGATTTTATGTGTCAGTGAAACAAATTAATAGACACAGGTAATTCGCATACAAGCACACGCAAATTCCTAGAAAAATTCAAAAGCACCTGAGCAAACCCTGCTCAAAAACATGCACAGTACACTTTGCAGGACTAAAACCTGCTTTTCCTTATAGTTGAGACTTGAACTCAATGGTTTCATGCAACAGCACAAGGGGGACTTTAACCCCACAAAACACCAGAGAGAGGAATTGAAGCCCTCAAAACACCATAGAGAGGGCTCGAACCCCTCAAGGAATTGAACCCCTTGAATAACCAAAGATCTTTCTGACAATTTTCCCCCCTTAGGGATAAAGTTCAAAGTGGATCTAGAGGTCCCCATGTCCATCAGGAAACACACCTCCTTCCGATCCGGACCCATTTTAAAAGTTATAAGAGGCTCCTGTGTGGTGGGTCCCTGGTATCATGGGAGCCCCTGACATTCTTAACACTCCATCATCCCCTGGACTTCCTCCTCCTGGGGATCCAGCTGTTTCTGTGGACATTCTCGCTTGCAGTGTCCCTCTGCCCTGCAGGTAGCACACGGATTTTTCCCAACCACTGTTGGGGTTTGCTCTCCCCTGCCGAGGAGGGAATGCCTTTGCCACATCCTTGTGGCTGACCCCGCCCCCTCTCTCTCAGGTGCCCCTTTGCGTCCTGCAGTTTATTTTTCCGGGGCTGTAATAACTCTGCCATCACTTTCCTCCGCCGTTCTCACCTTGTTGTGGGTTAAGGTTTCTCTTTTGTTTCCTTTCTTGTGGGATTTTTCTTTCCCATTTTGTTGCTGAGATACAGTGATTGCCAAGTCATTCTTTTGATGGCTGGGCAACTGGGGAAAACAAAAAGAACCTACACCCCACTCGCCCCTCGCCCCACACTGGGATCTCGCTGACCTACTGCAAGTCACGTTTTGTGCGTTTTTTTTGTTTGTTTTTTTTCTTTTTTTTTTTTCATTCCTCTCATTTGGAGAGAGGGGAAGTTCTCGTGGAGTTTGGGGCCTCAGGATGTGTGGTGTGTGTGGGGCAGGGGGAGTAGCTTCACTTTCCTTGTTGGCTTGGTCAGAGGGAGAGAAGGTCGGCTTGCTACCTGCAAGGGCAGACCTCGAATGCTCTTTTCTGCAGAGCCCAGCAGCTCCTTGGTTCCTGTTTTGCTGCACTTTGATCTCTCCCTCTGTGCTTTCTCAGGGACCCTTGAAATTCCAGCGTTCAGGGGTTTGAGTCCTGCTCCATCCCGTCTCGCAGCCGCGGAATTTCTGCTTGTCTCTTTGCTGTCCTGGGTTTCTGCTGTCCAGCAGAGCACCGAGATTGGCGTTTTCCACTGTGAGTTTGCAGAGGAACTTTTCTCCATCCATCCATCCACCTCTGCCGGTTTGTGTTCACCATTGGTGACGCTGGAGATCTGAACCTAGCCAGGACATGCGCCACAGCTTCCCCTGCAGCCACTGGGGAATCGTCGCACCCTCCCTGCTGGGAGCCAACAGCGTCTCTGCCGACTGGGACCGTAAATGCACCAAAGGGGAGGGTGTGTCTCTGCAAGACTGTCACTGGGTTTGTGACTGGGCTGGCTGTTGCTATCGTTGTTGTTACTTGTTTAACCTTGTTACATATTAGTAAAAACTGTTATTCCCTTTTACCCATATTCTTGCCTGAAACCCCGTGATTTTCAAAGCTGTAATAATTCAGAGGGAGGGGGGGTCATATCCACCACTCAAAGGGGGGTCCCTGCCTTCATTGGCAAACACCTGTCTTTCAAAACCAAGACACTCCATTAGCTCCCTATTCACCTATTAATATCAGGCTTTATCTACCAGCAGCCCCCATATTTGTTTGTAAATACATTGATCATTCCTTTCATCAATATACACAAAGAAATAACTCTAGACAAACACAGTTATTACTTCAGTAATCCCTGACTCTTCCCTCGAATATGTTTGTTGAGTCCATTTTAGTCCATCACTGGTGTAACTTGAACAGTTCATGTTCATTGTCTAGGATATTTTACAACATATGGTGGGAGTGTCATTCAACAACCAATATTAATACACAATTCACCATGAACATGGAAAGGTATGTGCTAATGTCTTTACAAACAATTCAGTGGGTGAGGGTATGGGTGTTAATGGCTTTGAAATGGGTGTTAATGTCTCTACCACCCTCAAGCTGCAAGTTTGTTACAGAGCCCAGACAGTTTGACTCCTGAATTTAAGGGTAATAGACAAATGGGTCCTCACAAAGTCTGTTGCAGAACCCAGACAGCCTGAACTTGTGAACTTTGAGGGAAAATGTCATGTTCAAGGGAGGAATATGGGGTAGGCGGTTTGGGAAGACTGTACCTTCCTAGTACCTCAGCCAATGGGGAAAGGAAGAGGGCAACATGTGGGCAGCAGTTTAGGATAAAAGGAGGCTGTGTCCTCCAAAACCTTGAGAGAGAAACCCCTCAGGGTATGCCCCAGTTGATACTCTCCCTTTATTCGAACAAAGTTGTAGGACTCCTCGGTCTCCTTTATGGACACTGGCTTTTCATATCTTGATTTTCCACACAAACATTACAGACGGTTCTCACCCAAAACCTAATCCCTCTGAGGTACACATCTTCCACATATTTCCCCATCTCTCTGCATTACCAACGAAGTGCACCCAGATCCTTGAGCAAAAACAATCCCACAGATGGGTTTGTCTTTGCTTGAGGCAGGACTGATCCAAACTGCCTTTCCTAACATATTCCTCATATGCACCACAGGGACTTTATCTCCATTTATGGTACATCTGGCTGAGCAGGGTCAGCTCTACTGGTAGAGCTTTGAGTGTTAATTAACCAAGTGGCCTTCTCTAAATGCAAATTCTAATGTTTAAAGGTCCCACTACCCATTGTTTTCAATATAGTTTTTAACAGTCCATTGTACCATTCAACTTTCCCAGAGTCTGGTGCATGATAGGGAATATGATAGACCCACTCAATCCCATGGTCTCTGGCCAAGGTGTCTATGAGGCTATTTTTGAAAAAGTCCCATTGTTGGACTCAATTCTGTCTGGGGTACCATGTTGCCACAGGACGTGCCTTTTGAGGCCAAAGATTGTGTTCTGAGCAGTGGCCTGAGGCACAGGGTGTGTCTCCAGGAATCTAGTGGATGTCTCCACAATTGTCAACACATAGTGCTTGCCTTGGCAGGCTTGTGGGAGTGCGATGTAATCAGTCTGCGAGGCCACCCCATATTTATATTTTGACCATTGTCCCCCATACCACAGAGGGTTTACCTTCTTGGCTTGCTTGATCACAGTGCGCATTTCATAGTTACGGATAACCTGGGAGATAGCATCCATGATTGTGTCCATCCCTCAATCACAAGCCCATCTGTATGTTGCATCTCTTCTTTGCTAACTGGAGGTGTTATGGTGCCATTGAGCCATAAATAATTCATCCTTGTGTTGTCAGTCCAGATCTACTTGAGACACTTTAATTGTGGCAGCTTGATCTACTTGTCCATTGTTGCGATGTTCCTTGTTACCCCAACTCTTAGGTATGTGTGCATTTACATGACATACTTTCACATTCAACTTCTCTATCTGGGCAGCAATGTCTTGCCACAGTTCAGCAGCCCAGATGAGTTTTCCTCTGCACTGCCAATTGGCTTTCTTCCATCATTCCAGCCACCCCCACAGATTTTATGATGGAGCCTCCTAAGGACATGCCACCTGCTCCTCTTCCTCTTCTGATGACAGTACAAAATTTTCACCTTTGGGCCAATTTGTGATGACCTCCAAGATCCTAGGGCAATTAGGGTAACACACCAGTGTTTTGGCTACTGCTGAGCAGCGCTGGTGCAGCATCAGCACCGTCTCTCAACATCTCTTCCCCCCATCAAGAGGCTGGGAATGGGCAAGATCCTGGGAGGGGACACAACCAGGCCAACTGACCCAAATAACCAAAGAATATTCTATACCATATGATGTCAGCTCAGATATAAAAGCTAAGGGAGGGAGGAGGAATGGGGGGCATTTGTTATTCTACAGTGTTTGCCTTCTGGAAGAACTGCTAAGTGTGCTGAAGCCCTGCTTCCCAGGAAGTGTCTGAACCCTGCTCTCTGATGGGAAGTAGAAATTAACTTTTCCCTTTGTTTATGTGCCCACAAACTTTCACTTTTCATTTTTTGCTTTAGTAAACGGCATTATCTCAACCTATGAGTTGTTTTCCATCTTATTTTCTCTCCCCTGTCCCGCTGGGAAGGGGAGTGATAGAGGGGCTTGGTGGGCACCTGGACTCCAGCTAAGGTCAACCCACTCACTACAAAGCCCCAGAAGTAGCAGCCCAGACCAGGATAGGCAGACAACAATGAGTACACATCTGATACATATGATCTATATCAAAGTGGCCAGGTGCTTATGAGGCCTATTAATTGAAAACTTTCTATAGCCTTTTTATACGTTATCAATATAAGAATGTAATAACTTTTTACATATTATTATAATACAATGTAATAGCTTTCAATATATTATCAATGATAGCTTTATATATATATAGCTATAAGTTTTTTTTAGTAGCGTATTAGCAACATGTAGTATACCAGCTGCACATAATCTAACCAGCTGGATTAGTACATAGATAAGTGAAATCA
Source organism: Malurus cyaneus samueli (assembly GCA_009741485.1). Taxonomy (NCBI): domain Eukaryota; kingdom Metazoa; phylum Chordata; class Aves; order Passeriformes; family Maluridae; genus Malurus; species Malurus cyaneus. The sequence goes on from VKON01002320.1 coordinate 5,033, forward strand.
CCAAGAGGCATAAATCAGAAAAGTTCTGAAGAAAGTAGTCAGGTGGATGCTATAACAAGGAACAATAGGAAGCACTAATGAGAACTTGGCAGAAGCATGGGCCAATCAGCAAAATAATTGGAAATGACGACTTGGAGGACTAGAAAAAACCCATGAACGTCACAACTGCGCATGCCCTGAAGACAAAGGTTAAAAGTCCACCATGATGAAGAGGATGGTATCTCATTAGAGGGAGACCCCCACGACCACCGAATTGAGGATGACACATGCGCACTTGTAAAACTATGATTTCATGTATTTCCGTGCCCATGTATCGTGGTGGGTGTATGGTGGGCGTATGGGGAGCAGTGACAATGTTCATGTTACACCATGCTTACTGTATAAATATGTGCTAATTTGAAGCAAAGACAGGTGGGTTAGGAGGAGACATCCCCCTCACCTCCAGTGCTGCAATAAACAAATACCTGCTCTATAGACAACGGTCTATGGAGTTTTATTTCCAGGACTTTCGGGAATCACATCCCAAATTATCTTAATTGCCTTTGATGTTATAATTCCATAAATTGATATCACAAAGTGCATCAACAAAACAATCTTGATTCCTCTCCCTGATTTGAAAAAGAGCACCATGGTGGGCAAATAGCTCCACATATACAGACACATATACAAGGTTAGGTGCCACACCCCCATGAATAGACTGAGCAGCATGTTGACCAGGGAGTTCTGTACAAATGCTTTAGCCAAAATTGTTATTTTAACTTATCTGTCATGCCCTACATTGGGCGACAATAAATGTGTTGATTTCAACAACCAACGGGGAACTAAATTCCGAATAAGCCACCCCCCTTCTCTCTGTCACAAAGGGAAGGACAATAAATGAGAGATGACAAGTTAAAATAACAATTTCCTAAAACCACAAAGCAATGGAATGAGACACACAATGAAAAGAAAACTGTACAGAAGAAGGAAATGTTCTAAGCAACAAAAAGCAAGGTGTTATGTAGACCCCTACAACAAAGACAGAATGGCTTCTGCTTCCCAGGCAGTCCATGTGGTCATCCTAGAACAAAGACAAGATGGCTGCTGCTGGCCTGGGCATTTCCTTGTGGCCCAGGAGAACAAAGACAAGGTGGTGAAACAGAGAAATAACACCAACATTTGGTCAGTGTTAAGCAGGCATTCTTCATTAGAGGTGCCTGAAAAACACTGGAGGTTTTCCTTCCATCAGTGCTCCCCACCACTGGATAAATTCATGCAGTTTTTATTTACAAGACTGTTACATATTCATTACACAGACAAAAATCAGTATAATAAAACATGCTTATTTAAAAAAAAAAATTATTCTAGGATCATGAGTTAATTATTTCACTGTCTTTGCTGCCATCTACTGTCCTTTTGTAAGAACACGGTCTGGTGGTCACTCCATAGTCTTCATCACTTGCCCTTTAATTGAACTTTCTTAATTGACGCATGCTCAGTCTCTGTTATCCTGTTTTCAAGATAAAAAAAAAACTGGTGATGCCGGAAAAGATAGGCTAGAAATAAAACCCTCATAGAGCAGGTATTTGTTTATTGCAGTGCTGGAGGTGAGGGGGATCTTTCTTCAACCACCTTTGTCAAGTGTTGTGGCTTATTTATACAATAAGTATTGTTTCATATTGCTATGTCAGCATAATATCATCATATACGTGTCCGGAACTAATTTACATAAGGTTACCTCATGGTTATAAATAGTTTTAGGTGGTCTTGGGGTCTTCCTCGATGAAGGCTCAAGGTCTCCCTCGCATCTGAAGTTTTCAAGTTTTTCTTCGGAGCATGTGCAGTTATGGTGTTCCTTGGGCTTTCTGGATCTAACCAGTCTAAATTCTTCATCTTGTGGCTAACTGGCTTTACATTTGCCAATTTCTCATTAGTACATCTTGCTGTTTTCCAATTAGCTATACTTATCTATTTTTGAGGTTATCCACCTGGCAAGTTTTTGCTTAAGACATTAAGCAACTAGTTAATTGCATTTGGCTATTACATTGTATAGAAAGTTATGATTCAGGTTATATAAGTATTAAAAGCTATAATTCAGGTTATATAAGTATTAAAATATTAAAATTCAGGTTACATAGGTATTTTATAAATCCAGCTATATAAGCATCTTGTAACTTTGACCCAAGTTATAAAGGCATCAAGTCCCCCCGTTCTTTACTCTTTTGTGAATTCTTTCACAAGTTATATTGTGATTCTGATGCATTTTTGTGTTTTTTCTATTCTGTTCTTAACTGGTAACTTTTCTAGTCATCATAAGAAGTCGTAGCCCATTTGCAACACCACAGAAAACATTGACTGAATACACAGGTGCAGAGAATAATTATTTCTAAAACCAAAATTCCCATGAATAACTGTTTTAACCAATTGAAATTTGGGAGCTAAGACATGTTTCCCATAAGTGGGTTGTCTAAGAAGTGTCATCTTTTGTTACTTCATGAAGTACTCTTGCATGCTGCCAGATTGTATGTATATCTGTTGCTATTTGCCTTGATTGATTTACATATGTACAGCAACTAGTATTTACTAGTGTACAAACTTTTCCCATTTGTGTTGTAATCATATCTAATACTATTTGATTTTGAAATACCACTTTTTTTAGAGAATTGACTTCTGTTTCCAACTGTCCAATGGCATCTGCTGTTGTATTTGCAATTATTTCCATTTCTGATGAGATGTTCACTATTGCCATTTTTAAGTGCACTATTCCGAGAGGAAATAATAAGGCCCTGATGAAACTATGAAAACTTGTGTTATATCTAATTAGAGGGTTGGACATTACACTTTGACTGAATCAATTTTTTAAAACTTTTCTCCAAATTCCTTTAACAATCCTTGTAATTGAACCAGTGTGATTTATCTTTTGTATCGGTGGAACAAGATACCCCATGGTACATTGTCCTGTTCAATTTCCAGGTAATTGCTTATGGGCTATTCCAGTTCTGCACAACCATCAATAACCATCTGTCAAATCACAAGTTACTGGAATTTGTATTAAGAGGTCCTTGGCATGTTTGGCATGCAAATAGTTATGCCATTGTTGTGAGGGGACAAGTAAAGTTATGTTGAACCAGGCCCATGGTAGGGGAATAATTTTGGTCTTATTGCTAGTGTTGTTAAAATAATCAAAATTGGGTCCTGTAAAATTTGATTCTATCTAAGTAACAGATTGATTGACAAATGTTAATTGAAAAGCAGGCATTCCATAGGGTAGACTGGCCACTAACATTGGTGCCTATGTTCATACAAGGAATTTGGGCTTAACTCAGTCTAATTACTAGAGGGTATTTTTAAAAACAGTAAGCGCAATTGTTGTACTTCTCTACATAACTAACAATTTCTTATATAAATACGGTTAGTTATTGATTCAAGCAAAGCAACATAATTATTAGCATTGAACGTTATAGTAACTTGCCACAAAGAAACAAACCATAGCAATGTATTCATAGTTACGGCTGAGTTTCAGTTTCTGTCCTTCAGTATTAACAGCTGTTGCAGTCCATGATTTAACAGGAGATTTCTTGACTTGGGTATAATGGATTTAGGTAGGTCTTTCTTTTATGCCAATCGCAGTGAAAGTTGTCAGAAGGACTTGAAAAGGTCCGTCCCACTTCTCCTGTAGAGGCTCACCTGAAAAATTCTTAACATATACTCAGTCATTAATATCAATTTTATGAAATTTATGATTTGGTTGCTTAGGTTGATTTTCAAACACAGTATTAAATTTCTGATGCAATTGTTTGTTTATTGCTTTTAAATATTCACAAACAGATTGATCGCTTCCTTGAGCTAAATTTTCAGCATGAGTAGCATCTAATCCATAAGGTCTACCATAAAGAATTTTGAATGGGCTAACCTTTTCCTTTGATCTAGGTTTCACCCAGAGTCGCACAAGGGCAATAAGTAGAGCTTGGTACTAATATAAATTGGTTCCCTGGCAAATTTTTGGTATTTGCTGTTTAATCATATGGTTCATTTTTTCTACTTATCCACTAGCTTGTGGTCTGTAGGGGGTGTGAAGTTGTCACTGAATTCCTAACACTTTGCTGATTGCTTGCACAATGTGCACAGAGGTGCATTCCTGTATCAGAGGAAATTTCTCTGGGTACTCTGAACCTAGGGATGATTTAATTTAGCAATGCAATTTAGCAATGCCTTTACTACTTCTGGAGCTTTGTTTGTTCTGCAAGGGAATGCCTCAGGCCACACAGAAAAAGTGTCAGTTAACACCCATAGGTATCTGAAATCTCTCTTGGGAGTTTAGAAAAATCTATTTGCCATACATCCCCTGGAAAAGTTCCCCTGTCAATCACTCCTTGTTTTAGCCTAACTGTTGTATTTGGATTGTTCTTTAAACAAATGTCACATTGTGATGTTACTTCCTTAAGGACTTCTAACAAATGTAGGCCTGCAACTTGTACTTTGAGACGTTGTTAGAAGGGGTCTACTCCCCAATGAGTTTTATCATGTTCAGATTTCACATCATGTTTTAAAGCTTTTTCAGGTATTACTAATTGGCCTGTTTCTAACTGTCCCCATTCATTTTTTAGAAGTTTCCCTTTATTATTTTGTATCCATTTGTAATCTGATAGCTGATAATTTCCTGGTTGCCCAGTATCTACTTCAGTCACTACTGACTTAGTCTTTTCGGTGGCCAGCCTAGCTTCATAATCTGCCACTTTGTTACTTTCCTCAGGGAGAGTGTTACCTCTAGAGAATCCCTGACAATGCATACTTGCCACCTTTGATGGGAGTTTCACTGCTTTAAGGAGTCTGAGGACATCCGTTTCATATTTGACAACTTTATTCTGAGCTGTTAAGAGTCCTCTTTCTCTGCAAATTGTGCCATGAGCACAGACAATCCCATAAGCATATTTGGAGTCTGTCCAAATACTGATGATTTTTCTTTTGGCCAGCTCTAATGCTCAGGTTAGAGCTATCAGCTTTGCTTTTTGAGCTGAAATACTTGCAGGTAATGAATTTGACTCAATTACCTCAGAGACAGTGGTCACAGCATACCCAGCCATCCGTGTCCCTTGTTTCATGAAGCTGCTGCCATTGGTAAACCAGTTGTCAGCATCTGGGAGCAGTTCTTCAGATCTGGGTGGCTAGAGTACACAGCCTCAATGGTTTCCAGGCAATTGTGTACCACTGGTTCAGCTTCAGATTTTCCTTGCAGAAAGGAAGCAGAGTTAATAATGTTAGTTATTTGAATGTCAATGTCATCAGATTTGGCCAGAACCGTTTGGTATTTCAGAAATCTTGAAGGAGACAGCCAGTGATTTCCTTTCTGCTCTAGGACAGCTGACACTGTGTGTGACACTAGAACAGTCATCTTTTGTCCTAGCATGAGTTTTGTTGCTTTCTCAATGTTTATTATAACTGCTGCAACTGCTTTGAGGCATGCAGGCCACCCCTTGCTCACAGTGTCCAGTTGCTTGGAAAAATATGCTGCTGCTCTTTTATAGGGGCTTAACCACTGTGTCAAGACTCTGAAAGCTGTCCCCTGCCTCTCATGTGAGAACCACCAAAAAAGCTACTCACGTCAGCAAGTCCGAGGGCTGGAGCTTGTAGGGAGTGTTAACAGCTTGCATGTGAGAAAAATGCCACGTTCTTGAGAAAAGAGATGGAATGTAAGAATTGATAATGCAGGTGGCTTACAATTATAAACATTACTAATACTGTAGCTTTTGCAAACCTACCAATCCTATGCTGTTGAGTAGAAAGTGACAGCCTCACTGACCAATGTATTGTGTGACACAATGTATGCACTGGTTACTAAAGTGGATAAAAGAGCCTGTCCCAGAAAAAGTGGTTACTTCTTGTGTGTGTATATGTGTGTCTTTGTGTCTGTATTTTGGTCGGCTGTCTGGCCAACAGCGACAGGAGCTTTTATAAGTTCATGCTTCGGTTCTCTGAAGGTCTTATCAGCTTCAGGAGTCCATACTACAGCATTTTTAGAGATTTTTACCAGTTCATATAAAGGCTGCATGAGTCCATAGTTGTATATCCACAACTACACCAACTGGTCATTCCAAGGAAAGCATGAAGTTTCCTTCCAGTTTGTGGCTTAGGTGTTTGGTAAATTGCTTCTTTCTGTGCGGTTCCCAGAGATCGTTGTCTTGCAGAGATCTTGTACCCGAGATCACCTGTTGTTGCACCAGCTGAGCTTTCTGTTGAGATACTTGATAACTATTTAGTCCCAGAAAATTCAACAGGCTTACTGTCTACTCAAACATTCTTTAATTTTTGTAGCAACTAACAAGTCACCTACATAGAAGATGTACCTTCCCGGGTGGAGATTGCCATTGCTCTCATTCTTTAGCCAATTGATTTCTAAAAAGCTGGGACAGTTTTTGACCCCGAGGTAACACTGTCCAGGTGAGTGTTGGCTTTCTTTTCTGTACTAGGATTTTCCATATAAATGCAAAAATCACTTGACTCTCTTCTGCAAGAGGAAGCAGAAGAAGGCATCTTTGAGATCTGTGATTGAAAACCAGATGAAATCTGTTAATTTTGTTAACAGTGTGTAAGGTTTAGGGACTACTGGATGGATACTTGTAGTAATTCTATTAACTGCTCGCAGTCTTGTACTAGTCATAGGTTCGTTATAAAGGCATCAAGTCCCCCGTTCTTTACTCTTTGTGAATTCTTTCACAAGTTATATTGTGATTTCTGTATGCAATTTGTGTTTTTTTCTATTCTGTTCTTCAACTGGTAACTTTTCTAGTCATCATAAGAAGTCGTAGCCCATTTGCAACACCACAGAAAACACTGAATACACAGGTACAGAGAATAATTATTCTTAAAAACAAAATTCCCATGAATAACTGTTTTAACCAATTGAAATTTGGGAGCTAAGACATGTTTCCCATAAGTGGGTTGTCTAAGAAGTGTCATCTTTTGTTACTTCATGAACTACTCTTGCATGCTGCTAGATTGTTTGTATATCTCGTTGCTAATTGCCTTGATTGATTTACATATGTACCGCAACTAGTATTTATTAGTGTACAAACTTTTCCCATCTGTGTTGTAATCATACTAATACTATTTGATTTTGAAATACCACTTTTTTTAGAGAATTGACTTCTGTTTCCAACTGTCCAATGGCATCTGCTGTGTATTTGCAATTATTTCCATTTCTGATGAGATGTTCACTATTGCCATTTTTAAGTCACTATTCCGAGAGGAAATAATAAGGCCCTGATGAAACTATGAAAACTTGTGTTATATCTAATTAGAGGGTTGGACATTACACTTTGACTGAATCAATTTTTTAAAACTTTTCTCCAAATTCCTTTAACAATCCTTGTAATTGAACCAGTGTGATTTATCTTTTGTATCGGTGGAACAAGATACCCCATGGTACATTGTCCTGTTCAATTTCCAGGTAATTGCTTATGGGCTATTCCAGTTCTGCACAACCATCAATAACCATCTGTCAAATCACAAGTTACTGGAATTTGTATTAAGAGGTCCTTGGCATGTTTGGCATGCAAATAGTTATGCCATTTGTGAGGACAAGTAAAGTTATGTTGAACCAGGCCCATGGTAGGGGAATAATTTTGGTCTTATTGCTAGTGTTGTTAAAATAATCAAAATTGGGTCCTGTAAAATTTGATTCTATCTAAGTAACAGATTGATTGCAAATGTTAATTGAAAAGCAGGCATTCCCATAGGTAGACGGCCACTAACATTGGTGCCTATGTTCATACAAGGAATTTGGGCTTAACTCAGTCTAATTACTAGAGGGTATTTTTAAAAACAGTAAGCGCAATTGTTGTACTTCTCTACATAACTAACAATTCTTATATAATACGGTTAGTTATTGATTCAAGCAAAGCAACATAATTATTAGCATTGAACGTTATAGTAACTTGCCACAAAAGAAACAAACCATAGCAATGTATTCATAGTTTACGGCTGAGTTTCAGTTTCTGTCCTTCAGTATTAACAGCTGTTGCAGTCCATGATTTAACAGGAGATTCTTGACTTGGGTATAATGGATTTAGGTAGGTCTTTCTTTTATGCCAATCGCAGTGAAAGTTGTCAGAAGGACTTGAAAAGGTCCGTCCCACTTCTCCTGTGGAGGCTCACCTGAAAAATTCTTAACATATACTCAGTCATTAATATCAATTTTATGAAATTTTGATTTGGTTGCTTAGGTTGATTTTCAAACACAGTATTAAATTTCTGATGCAATTGTTTGTTTATTGCTTTTAAATATTCACAAACAGATTGATCGCTTCCTTGAGCTAAATTTTCAGCATGAGTAGCATCTAATCCATAAGGTCTACCATAAAGAATTTTGAATGGGCTAACCTTTTCCTTTGATCTAGGTTTCACCCAGAGTCGCACAAGGGCAATAAGTAGAGCTTGGTACTATATAAATTGGTTCCCTGGCAAATTTTTGGTATTTGCTGTTTAATCATATGGTTCATTTTTTCTACTTATCCACTAGCTTGTGGTCTGTGGGGTGTGAAGTTGTCACTGAATTCCTAACACTTTGCTGATTGCTTGCACAATGTGCACAGAGGTGCATTCCTGTATCAGAGGAAATTTCTCTGGTACTCTGAACCTAGGGATGATTTAATTTAGCAATGCAATTTAGCAATGCCTTTACTACTTCTGGAGCTTTGTTTGTTCTGCAGGGAATGCCTCAGGCCACACAGAAAAAGTGTCAGTTAACACCCATAGGTATCTGAAATCTCTCTTGGGAGTTTAGAAAAATCTATTGCCATACATCCCCTGGAAAAGTTCCCTGTCAATCACTCCTTGTTTTAGCCTAACTGTTGTATTTGGATTGTTCTTTAAACAAATGTCACATTGTGATGTTACTTCCTTAAGGACTTCTAACAAATGTAGGCCTGCAACTTGTACTTTGAGACGTTGTTAGAAGGGGTCTACTCCCCAATGAGTTTTATCATGTTCAGATTTCACATCATGTTTTAAAGCTTTTTCAGGTATTACTAATTGGCCTGTTTCTAACTGTCCCCATTCATTTTTTAGAAGTTTCCCTTTATTATTTTGTATCCATTTGTAATCTGATAGCTGATAATTTCCTGGTTGCCCAGTATCTACTTCAGTCACTACTGACTTAGTCTTTTCGGTGGCCAGCCTAGCTTCATAATCTGCCACTTTGTTACTTTCCTCAGGGAGAGTGTTACCTCTAGAGAATCCTGACAATGCATACTTGCCACCTTTGATGGGAGTTTCACTGCTTTAAGGAGTCTGAGGACATCCGTTTCATATTTGACAACTTTATTTCTGAGCTGTTAAGATCCTCTTTCTCTGCAAATTGTGCCATGAGCACAGACAATCCCATAAGCATATTGAGTCTGTCCAAATACTGATGATTTTTCTTTGGCCAGCTCTAATGCTCAGGTTAGAGCTATCAGCTTTGCTTTTTGAGCTGAAATACTTGCAGGTAATGAATTTGACTCAATTACCTCAGAGACAGTGTCACAGCATACCCAGCCATCCGTGTCCCTTGTTTCATGAAGCTGCTGCCATTGGTAAACCAGTTGTCAGCATCTGGGAGCAGTTCTTCAGACGTGGTGGCTAGAGTACACAGCCTCAATGGTTTCCAAGCAATTGTGTACCACTGGTTCAGCTTCTAGATTTTCCTTGCAGAAAGGAAGCAGAGTTAATAATGTTATGTATTTGAATGTCAATGTCATCAGATTTGGCCAGAACCGTTTGGTATTTCAGAAATCTTGAAGGAGACAGCCAGTGATTTCCTTTCTGCTCTAGGACAGCTGACACTGTGTGTGACACTAGAACAGTCATCTTTGTCCTAGCATGAGTTTTGTGCTTTCTCAATGTTTATTATAACTGCTGCAACTGCTTTGAGGCATGCAGGCCACCCCTTGCTCACAGTGTCCAGTTGCTTGGAAATATGCTGCTGCTCTTTTATAGGGGCTTAACCACTGTGTCAAGACTCTGAAAGCTGTCCCCTGCCTCTCATGTGAGAACAGCCAAAAAGGCTTACTCACGTCAGCAAGTCCGAGGGCTGGAGCTTGTAGGGAGTGTTAACAGCTTGCATGTGAGAAAAATGCCACGTTCTTGAGAAAAAGAGATTGGAATGTAGAATTGATAATGCAGGTGGCTTACAATTATAAACATTACTAATACTGTAGCTTTTGCAAACCTACCAATCCTATGCTGTTGAGTAGAAAGTGACAGCCTCACTGACCAATGTATGTGTGACACAAATGTATGCACTGGTTACTAAAGTGGATAAAAGAGACCTGTCCCAGAATAAAGTGGTTACTTTCTGTGTGTGTATATGTGTGTCTTTGTGTCTGTTATTTTGTGTCGGCTGTCTGGCCAACAGCGACAGGAGCTTTTATAAGTTCATGCTTCGGTTCTCTGAAGGTCTTATCAGCTTCAGGAGTCCATACTACAGCATTTTTAGAGATTTTTACCAGTTCATATAAAGGCTGCACAATGAGTCCATAGTTGTATATCCACAACTGACACCAACTGGTCATTCCAAGGAAAGCACGAAGTTCCCTTCCAGTTTGTGGCTTAGGTGTTTGGTAAATTGCTTCTTTCTGTGCGGTTCCCAGAGATCGTTGTCTTGCAGAGATCTTGTACCCGAGGTAGGTCACCTGTTGTTGCACCAGCTGAGCTTTCTGTTGAGATACTTGATAACTATTTAGTCCCAGAAAATTCAACAGGCTTACTGTCTACTCAAGGCATTCTTTAGAAGTTTTTGTAGCAACTAACAAGTCACCTACATATTGTAGAAGTGTACCTTCCCCGGGTGGAGATTGCCATTGCTCTCATTCTTTAGCCAATTGATTTCTAAAAAGCGTGGGACAGTTTTTGAACCCCTGAGGTAACACTGTCCAGGTGAGTTGGCTTTTCTTTTCTGTACTAGGATTTTCCCATATAAATGCAAAAATCACTTGACTCTCTTCTGCAAGAGGAAGCAGAAGAAGGCATCTTTGAGATCTGTGATTGAAACCAGATGAAATCTTGTAATTTTGTTAACAGTGTGTAAGGTTTAGGGACTACTGGATGGATACTTGTAGTAATTCTATTAACTGCTCGCAGATCTTGTACTAGTCTATAGGTTCCATTAGGTTTCTTTACTGGCAATATATGGGTTTTAAACTCTGACTCATATTCTTTTAATAATCCTGATGCTAGGAACTTATTAATTATGTGGTCTATTCCTTTTTTGTCTTCCAGTCTTAGGGGATATTGTTTTTTAACTACCGCTCTGGCTCCTGTTTGTAATTCAACTTTAATAGGGTCAGCTAATTTTGATCTTCCTGGAGCATCAGTACCCCATAGTCCTGGATACACTTGATTCAATATTTGTTCTAAATAGGTATCATTATTTTCTGTCTCTGACTCAACTGTTAATCCTAATGCTAAAATTAATTTGTCTTCTGGCACTTTGAATTTTATTTCCCATTCTTTAAATTCAATTATGGCCACTAAATTTTCGAGTAAATCTTTTCCTCACAAAGATTTAGGTGAATTTGGTAAATAGAGGAATTGATGTATTTCCATTCTGTGGTGGTTTTGCTTGGTCCAGTTTTTTAGTGGTGGGGGGAACCACAAAGATGGCTCCTGTGAGCAGATTCTGGAAGTCTTCATCATGTTGAGCAAAAAGCCCTGCTCCCCCCCATGTTTTAGAGCTAATCTCTGATGGCTCTGAAGGTGATGGACATGCTGCTGGCCAAGCCTGGGCCAATTGGAGATGCTGGTTACACCTCTGTGATGACATATTTAAGAAGAAGTTCAAACAAGTAAGAGTTGCAGCTACCATTAGCCCTTAGCCAGAGGTTGGGGCGGGGAGAGAGGTAAGGAGATGTGAAAAAGAAATGGAGACTCCAAGGTCAGTGGAGAAGGAGGGAGAGAAGCTGCTTTGCAAGCTGTGGTGCTGACCACATCATGGGGGAGCAGGCTGTTCCTCAGGCAACTGTCTCCAGTGGGAGAACCATAGAGAGAGAAAGACCCTGAACCCGAGATAAACAACCTGGCCTTGGAGGACTGGACTGATCATAGCCCGTGGGGGAGAGGTGCCCCCCCCCCCCCCGCCACCTGGAGCGAGTGGATGCCTAGAAGAAATTGTGTTCTGGCAGGAGACTCGAGAGAACGGCCTTGCTCCCAGAATGAAGGCAGCCTGGCCTTGGGAAGACTGTTTCCCTTCTAGTGGACAAGAAATCCCACTCCATCAGCAGGTTTGACAGACTGTTCCTGGGAAGACCCCCAACAGTGATGCTGAGCAAAAGGAGGACCCTTCCTGAGCGATTGGAATAGACCTGTGGTGATGAACTGACCAGAAAACTCCCACCCCCTGCTCCTCCTGTGCACAGGAAGGCGGGAGGGTGGGGGGCTAAGATAAAGAGTGTCTTAAAAAAGTGTCCTTTTTTTTTCGTCTCCTCATGATTCCCTCTTACCCTGGGTTAGTCTTAGTAGTTTTAGTAATAAATCTATTTTGCAACTTAAGTTACAGCCTGTTTTGACAAACACAGAGCGAAAAATCTTCCTTTCAAGTAACTCTTATCTAAAATCCATAAATCATTGGGTTAATTAGGTTTTTTCTCTCCCCTCTGCCTCTCTTGGGCAGTGGGGGGGAGTGTCGTGGGTGCCTTGGCATTCGGCCAGGGTTCAAACCATGACACATTCTTTTCCCAATTTTGTATTCAAGTGGTTTTAAAAAGAATGCATTTTCTGGTTGGCCCATGACTCTCCTGACTTTAATGTACTTTTCGCTTTTAGGTACCAAAGCTCGATTCAAATCTGAAAATGTGGCTCCAGTAGGTATTAAAAATTTTATTTCTTTATCATTCCCTAGCTGCATTTTAACCAGCGGGTCGGCTAGGGTAAGATCTGTCGGTCTCTGTCACTCACTATTATCTACGGCTGTGTGCCAATCTCTTGCATTTGATTTGCCAGCTTAGGGCACTGGTGCTTCCAGTGTCCTACTTCTTTACAAAATGCACACTGATTCGGTCCCAGTCTGGGTTGTGATTGATTTGAGCCTCCTCTGCTATTTCCACTCCTGCCTCTGCCTCTGATCTGTCCCTGGCCACGCCCACCATTCTGGTTCTGATTCAGAGCAGCCACTATAGTTGTGGGCAGCTTTTTCTGTTCCTGCTTGTCTCTATTATTATAAACTCTCAAAACTCCTCCCATTCATGCTTCCAGGTCACTAGTTTCAGGTTCTTTCATTTTGTGTAGCTTAAATCTGATGTTTGGGCTTGATTGCCCTAACATTAGAGAGACTAATTGCTACTTTCTCATGTCTGATGAGGGATCAGGTTGTGTATTTGCGAAAGGCTGCATGGAGTCTGTCCACAAAAGCAGCAGGAGACTCCTGCCATCCTTGTTGTGGTGGTTTTGCATGGTCCAGTTTTTTAGTGGTGGGGGATGGGACCAAAAAACCACAAAGATGGCTCTGGTGAGAAAGTTCTGGAAGCTTTCTCCATTATGTCCAGCAAAGGAGCCCTGCCCCCTGTGTTTTAGGGCCAATCCATGATGACTCTGAGGTTGATGGAGAGGCTTGTGGCCAGGCCTGGGCCAATTGGAGATGCATGTTACACCTCTGTGATGACATATGGTCTTGTATTTAAGAAGAATTCAAAACAAGTTAGTTGCAGCTGCCATTAGTTTTAGCTTTTAGTCCCAGCTCCCTGCACAGGGGAGGATGGTGGGGGAGGAGATGTGAGAAAAAATGGAGACACAAGGTCAGAGGTAGAGGAGAAGAAGAGCCCATGCCGAGAACATGGGGGGAAACAAACTGTTCCCGAGGTAACTGTCTTCAGTGGGAGACCTGGAGAGAGAGAGAGGCCCTGCACCCAAGATAAACAACCTGGCCTTGGAGGGCTGGACTGATCATAAGCCCAGGGGAAAGAGGTGCCCCCCCACTCCTCCCAAAAGCCTGGAGAGAGTGGATGCCTAGAAGAAACTGTGTTCTGCTGGGAGATTTTGAGAGAGCAGCCTTGCTCCCCAGAATGAAGCAGTCAGCTTTGGAGGACTGTTTTCCCTTTTCATTTTGGGCAAGGTAAAGCATAGATCACATGCCACCAGCAGTGATATTATACTGCCTGTTCTTGGGAACAAGAACTCCAAGCTGTGGAGGTTCTTTGGAACCATCTTTGTGGTTTTTTGGTCCTATCCCCCACCACTAAAAACCTGGACCGGGCAAAACTACCACACTTGTTTAACCTGGAATATTAACCTGGACCGATTCACTGCCTTTGGGATCGCATTTTCCAACCCCACTTTAATGAAATTTCGGTACCTAAGCAGCAGTGCATAGTTTCTTTCATCATTTGGGTTCCATTGGGGATTGGAAGTGGGAAATACCTGTTCTTTTTTTATCCTGCAGGGCTCCGCAAGCAATTTGTGCTTCTATGTGCACTTTGCCTGTTTTTATTACAAATTCCTTTTCTGTTTCTGTAAGCTCTGACAACATTAAATCAATTTCACTCCAATCAGTGTTCTGGTTTCTTACAACTAACTCAAACCTTTTTGCAGCTTTGCTGGGATCCTCTCTGTAATTTTAAACATCTTCTCTCCAGCTATTCAGATCACTAGTGGAAAAGGGAACTTTCACTCGCATTGCTTCTCCCCTGAGACCTATTACTTCCCTCAGAGGGGCTATTAGAGGCAGGACCTTTTTTGCTTTACTTCTCGTTCATGCTGTTATTGGAGTCTCTGAACTCGTTCCCTCACCAGGATTATTTAGCTCATCCTCACTACTGCTTGGGCTTGACAAGGGAGGGGGGTGGTTGGAGAAGAGTGTGCAGCTGGCCTTGCATAGTTGGGCTGTAAATCCTGAACATCCATAACACTCTCTTCCTCATGTTTATCTACCAACTTTAAACACCTCTGCCCTGTACTACAGGCAGAACAATATCTTTTAATTTTCTTCTTGTTATTTGTTTCTAATGCTAAAGCCAAATTTATGCCACATTCCCTCTGCCAATTCAGTGTATTTCTCAGAGTCAAAACCACATCTGCATACATGACCTCATCCCATTTTTCTTTGCTCTTTAAAAATAACGTTAACTGCAACAAAGTATTGTAATTTAAAGTTCCATTTACAGGCCATTTTCCCCCGCTGCCCAATCGATAAAGGGGTTGCCACCAGGTGGAAAACTTAATTAAATTACTTTTTTTCAAATTACCTCTTGAAATACTTCCTAAAACCTGCCAATGGGCTAAAACACACCCTAAAGGGCTCTTTTGGACTATTTCTTTACTGCTAGAACTGCCCATCTTAATGTAACCTTAAAAGGTAATGATTGCACTTTATAGCAAGAATACAAATCTTACTTTCATCAGCTTACAACTCTCGAGAACAACTCCTCACACAGCGGATATCGGAGGGGTAACTGACTCCAATATTTTCCTTTACAATCAAGACACCCAAGATGCACCAAAAGATTGCACAACCAGGATATACTAAACTGACACGGTATTCTACACTGAACAAGGAATTGAGGTAGGACATGAATTAAAACTGTAGCAAAGCAGACAATAAAAGCTTTTGGCAGACACCCAAACAGTAACAGCTGTAAAAGCACTGATACAGCGAAAACTTTTGGCAAACACACAGCAGCCAGTAACAGCTGTTAGTACACACAAAGACAAGAAACACTGATTTTATACAAAATATACAAAACAACATATATAACAATTAAATGATACAAAATACACAAAACAACACGTACAACAATTAAACTCAAAATTACAACACACACAACATAACACATACAACAATTAAACTACAACATTCCAAAAACAAGGAGGGGACTCTAACCCCTTCTTTCGGAAACTAACCCCTTTGTATACATAATACACAAATAACAAGCATTAAGCAATTGAACACCTTGCCTGGGCTGTCCGAAAATCCTTCTGCAGTTGGACTTGTGAAGGGGGAAGAGCAACGAGTACCAATTGCCAC
>VKON01002320.1:29768-40645 GCA_009741485.1 Malurus cyaneus samueli
TTTCAAGGCCTAGGATGGTGCTACAGGCAGTGGCGTGAGGCACAGGGTAGGTCTCCAACCATCCAATGGTTGCCTCTACCAGTGTGAGTACATAGAGCTTGCCTTGACGGGTTTGGGGCAGTGTGATATAGTCAACCTGCAAGCCTCACCATACTTGTAATGGGACCACCTTCCCCCATACCACAGGAGCTTCACCCGCTTGGCCTGTTTGATCGCAGCACATGTTTCACAGTTATGGATAACCTGGGAGATACTGACCGTGGTTAGACGTACCCCTCAGTCTCATGCCCACTTATAGGTGGCATCTCTGCCCTGGTGGCCTGAGGCATCATGGGCCGAATGAGCCAGAAACAACTCTTGGGAAAATGAGCATCTACACGGTGGACTTTCAGAGGTAGCTTCTCTACTCAGGTAGTGATGCCTTGCCACTATTCAGCAGCCTAGATTGGTATTCCCCTCTTTTTATTTCCCCTCTTATATTAAAGAGGCCAATGAGCCTCTTTCTACTTTTCCAGCCAACCCCTCAGGGCATTGGCTACCATCCATGAATCAGTATAGATGTAGATCATTGGCCA
This sequence comes from Malurus cyaneus samueli, assembly GCA_009741485.1. Lineage (NCBI taxonomy): Eukaryota > Metazoa > Chordata > Aves > Passeriformes > Maluridae > Malurus > Malurus cyaneus. The sequence continues at coordinate 30,344 of VKON01002320.1, forward strand.
CTTTTCTCTTTCAGCAATGTTCAGGGCCAACTGAACAGCTTTAAGTTCAGCGAATTGGCTTCATCCACCTTCTCCTTCAGTGGCTTCTGTGACCTGCTGTGTGGGACTCCATACAGCTGCCTTCCACTTTCGTTTCATCCCTACAACGCGACAGCAACCAGCAGTTGTGCTTCAGTGCCAATTACTTTTGAGGTGGCGTGGACTTCTTCATAGGCTGCCAAGATCTCCTTCCCTATGGGAATGTAGTTGGCCTCAGATCCTCTGTAGCTTTGACTCCAGAATCCCAGTGGCCAGCCTCGAGTCTCGCCAGGCACCTTCTGCCAAAGGCTCCAGGACAGACCATTGCTCCCAGCTGCAGAGTAGAGCACATTCTTCACCTGTAGTCCAGTCCTGACTGGGCCAAGGGCTACCGCATGAGCGATTTCCTGCTTGATCTGGGCAAAGGCTTGCTGCTGTTCCAGGTCCCAGTGGAAATTGTTCTTTTTGTGGATAACTAGGTAGAGAAGGCTTACAATCTGTCTGTACTCCATAACATGCATTGTCCAAAAGCCTATGGCACACAGGAAAGCTTCTGTTTCCTTCTTGTTGGTTGGTGGAGACATTTGCTGTAGTCTTATTGATGATGTCGGTGAGAATCTGACGCTGTCCACCTGCCACTTCACTCCCAGGAATCAGATCTCTCAGGCAGGTCCCTTGACTTTGTTGTTTTTGGTGGCGAAGCTAGTTTCTAGGAGAATCTGGATGATTTTCTCTCCTTTCTCAAACACTTCTTCTGCCATGTTCCCCCACACACAGTAATGTCATTGATGTACCGCACATGTTCTGGAGCCTCACCCTTTTCCAGTTGCAGTCTGGATCAGGGCCATGGGCAGTGGTGGCGGCCTGTGCTTCCCCGGGGCAGTCAGTTCCAGGTGTACTCCGACCCTCAGATGAAGCAAATTGAGGCCTGCACTCTGCTGCCAGAGGACTGGAGAAACTAGCATATCAATGGTGGGCGTACCACTCACGCTGGACTCCAGCTTGCACTGGGGCTCAGCATATCCGGCATGCAGCGCTTCAGGCGGGTGAGTCACTTTCTTTACAGCCACATACTCCACAGTCGATTCTCCCCCCTTTCAGATTTGCACACAGGCCAAATGGGGCTGCTTTGAAGGGTGATGCTGGGGCAACAAGTGGTTGACCAACACACCTATGGTTCTCAGCTCACAGATCAGCTCTTATGTGGATGGGATCTCAGAGCATCAGTTGTTGTGCATATAGCCTGCTCGCGGCGTCTTACCGGCTCGCGCAGTGTCCCGGCATCGCGCTTCCCTTCGCCGACGTGCTTGCTAGGACAAGAGGTGGCGAAGACGGAGCACAGGGCTTGGGCAATCCGGTGGCATGGTACTCGTTGCTATTCTCCATCACAAGGTCCACTGCCGACAGGATTTTCGGACAGCCCAGGCCTAGGTGTTTTAATTGTAATGCCCTCTGTTCTCCACAGCAGCTATTCCAAATGCCACTTGAATCCCTTTGCAGCTCTTATTGAATGACGGGACGCGCTCTAGAAGAAGTCTTATTCCCAGATGCATGGGGCTCTGGGCCAGTGACAATATTGGGGTGTTTCTTCCACTTCTTTTCTGTTCCTGGGCTCACCTCAGGCTTCCACCAGAGTTCAGGTGTTACTTGCGATCCTTTCTGTCACCTGACTTCACCATAGAAACAAGGTTCTGCCACACATATCTCGAATGGAGGGTTAGCACAGATAGACTCTGACCAACTAGCTCGTTTCCAGGCTCGTATTTTCATGGTTTCATTTGGGTGCTACCCGGTCACATGGGAATCCACACAGTCCTTAAACGCGCATGGTTTTCTCATGCTCTCCCTGGCTTAGAGGGCAGGGCCCCCTGCACTGGTTATCATTCCCTCCCTGGGCATACATGCGAGGTCCTTCAGGGGATTGGAATGTCATTCTTCCCTTCTGTTATTGCCGGGTCAGTTGGCTATGGGAACTGGAGCCTATTCCCTGACGCTGTTGCGGAGCTGAGACCATCAAAATAACGACAGAAAGAACACATAACACACAAGTAAACACTTTATTCTGAGACGCCTTCTTTATCCACTTATAGCAACCAGTGTATACATTTGTGTCAGGCATCATTGGTTAAGAGACAGCTGTTTAATTACTCTAAGTATATGATTGGTGCGTTTGCAAAGAGCTGCAATGTGCTCCCATGTTTTTCAGTTTGGGCCACCTGTGTTATCATTCTACATTCCAATCTCTTTTATCTCAAGGAAGCCAAGGACTTTGGGGTTTTTCTCCCGGACTGCAGGGCTGTTAACACTCCCTACACTTCCTCTTCTGGTGAACTTTCCCTCTGGAATATTGCCTCCTTTCAGTTCACACACCTGGGCTCCCAGGGCAGAAGTGGGGTTTTTCATTCTCATCTTCTCATTCTTCTTCATGCTCCCAGGGCAGAGAAGTGGGTCTTCCAGTCCCATCTTCTTCATGCTTCTCCTGGCAATGGCACACGGAAGACTCCCAGGGTCAGCTCCGGTATGGGTTGTTACCCTTCTCCTAGCTGGGGAGAATCTGCTTCTGGTACAGGGCCTCTGGCATTCTCACTGTCAGATTTGGAGAAGGCCTTCTGAATCCTCTTTCCTGAGTTGCTGATGGGTCTCCTCAATTGCTTCTCCTCATTTCTGTATGCGCTCTGACAGCTTTTTTCCACAGCTGACTGATCTGCATGTGTTGGGGCCTCGCACAGGTCCATCTGCCAGACTTATGCCCAGGCCATTCTTCGCCACAGCAGCACAAATTCTCATCCCCCCCTCACTGCACTTCATTCGTCTGCGCTGAAGCAAAAGCGTATTTCCTCGATGGCCCCAAGTCCTTATACCAAGTTTTAGCATCACTGGGTGTATTATTTTGACCTTTGTCTCGCGACCTCTTAAAATTACCGGTAATTTGACGAATAGTGATCTTCCACACTGCCCTGTCTCTCAAGCATTTGAATCCCATTGTTTCTTATGGTCTTCCACGGTTGCTGTCTACCTGGAGATCTTTTTGGGCACACCGGCTATCTTCTTCACACTTTTTCAGGAGCCCTGTCCAGAGGGTTGAGAGCTTCGTGCCCCCTTGCCGATCGCAACTTGGCCATACTTGATGCACCTGCTACAAGGAGTCGCCACATAGCCCTCACTTCGACCCCATCCCGACGATCACCATTTATCACCCTGTGGCTATCCCAGATGCAGACCAGCCACCTAATATTACATTTCACACCATCGGGTCTGTAATCCTTTTTAGGTGATGCCTTGGATTCTTTTCTTTCTTATTTTCTGCATCTTTATTCTTGTACTTCTCTAGTAAGCACTAACTACTGTTTGTCGGGGGGCCCTGGAATGTCTGGTCTTACACGTGTGATAGATGCGTGTGGGGCCCAGGACTTAGGCTGACGCAGTGTAGGCATGGACTAGCTGACGAGCCAGCACGGAGGTGAATGGGTTGGTTGAAGTGAAGCTAGCCCACACTTGGACAGGGGATCATGGCGACTGTTGAAATTGGGGTGCTGGCCGTGTTGAACTGGTGAGGCGTGTGGATTGGTGTTACTGCATGTGCGGTAGAGATAGAAATGTCGTCCCTCTCTAATGGTTAGCTAGTTATGTCTGGTCAGGGCATTAATTAAAGAAGACCGTGGACCTGCTTGACACTTCGGAGTTCCGAGCGTTCGTCTTTCTCTGTGCTCATGGCATTTGGTGCCTGACGGCCTACGGAGCAGTCTGCAGCGGGGACCAGCTCGGAGACGTGTAAGCGCCGCTGGCGGAAGCGCGCGGCCGCGAACTAGGCGCGCGCGACCGGCCTAGGGTGCCACAACGGATGGCCGTGCAGAAGTGCCAGGTGCGGTCGGCGGGCGCGGACCAGACGGGCGCCAAGGCGGTCAGTCTAGCAGGGGCAGGCGGCGTACGAGCAGCGTACCCGAGCGCCGTTGCGACGAGCCGCGGACGGGGGAGCCATGCGCACGCGGGGGGGCATTATTTCGTGGTTAGTCGCGCAATGAAGCCTAACGATCCATATGCAGGAACCGGCATGTCACGGAAAGAGACGGACCGTCAGGCTGCCGTGTGCCTAAGGAGAGGGGAAGGTGCAGGGGCCAGGACGCCGTAATCGGGGGGCAAACCAGTGGAGTTACCAAATCAAATATTACCAAAAAGGGATTATAGACAGGAGCTGGAGAGGCTAGGAGGGACGCGAGTAAGGCAGGGGGGAGTGATACTAACAGGAAGAGAGGCTGGGACCACAGGAAGGCGCGGGTCGATTGTGGGACGGTGGGGAGATCGCTGAAGAGTCAGGCTGAAAAGGGCGTGGAGCAACGTTTTCCAAGGTGAGGGGCTGAACGCGCTTAATCCACAACCCGGTCCCTTATTACCAGACCGGGCAGAAGTGGGGAATGCTGCTCTGCAATTGAACAAGCCACATAGAAAAGCTGCTGAATTAGCCAAGGAGTTAGCTAACCAGGACGTTACGAGACACGGCGGAATTTCACAGACCTTGCCTTTATTGGTGGTATGATAACCCACAGGGACTCTTGAATTATGATCATCACACCAGATTGTTTGATGTGAACTTGGTGTGAGCCAAAGGATTGGAGCGCGAAACTTTGTCGCGCTAAAAGTGCAGATAGGTTCGCCGTTTCTTAGACAAGCTAGACAGCTAGGCAGAGCGTTTTATTCCTCTGCTCAGCCGCTAGATGTAGAGTCGATGGTCATTGGTAAATCACCGACCAGATGATTGGGTCACTCGCCAGACGGCAGCTGTGGAGTTTCTTCTATTAAGTCGCACCAGAACCAGCGGTACACAGGACTGTTTCAGCATGCCCTTACAGGTTAGGTTCCGAAGCAGACAGAACGAAGAGAACCACTTGTTACCACACAGTCTCCAGGTGAACTGTCAGTGTTCTTACCGCTGAACAGTAGATCGTCCGTGGTGGACAGGGACCGCATGATGACCTCCCTCCATGGGGGACCTTAAAGAGCGAAAACGATGAGGCAGAACAGGGACAGAGACGAACGGGCTCTCTGCCCTCCACCTTCGGACCCCACTCAATCATTCTGCCTAGTGCAGCTCCCCCCCATCTGACAACCTGGAAATAGTGCCTCCTACAATATGTTACCAGATGACGGAGAAGTAAAGGTCGCGCTTGGTCCCTCCACTTTATTCAGGTCTTGTCGATGTAAATTGCAAAGGAACAAAAAGAAGCTATTGACATCTTTGCCTCGCAGTGGCACGTCTCGCAAGGATTCGAGCCCAAAATGGCGCTCATCCACAAAAGTGCTTACAAAAGGGCTCATAAAGCTTATGTGGATAGAGGACATTGACAATATAGAAACACCCTTTGATTCGCTCGCGAAATGAAGAAGCACGACAGGGGTGCTGACCCATCGGTGTATGGATATTCAAACAACATTTGTAGTACAGTGATTGCTCATCTCCAACGGGGGATTAACAGCAGACGCCAGTGAAGGGGCTCTGCTGTGGGGGGCTGGAGAGAAAATTAGAGGGATTGAAAAAATGGTTAAGTGATTTGGGTTTTGCACAAGGGAAGAACACAAGGGGGCCAGAGCTTTACCAGGGTTGGATCCAAACCTTATTAACTCAGTACAAAAGATTATCAATAGGGGCTGGTACAGACCTTTGTCTAGATTGTAGAACCGCGGAACTCTCTGCTCTTTCTCCACTTGCATGCCCCTGTGACCGCGTACTGCACGCGCTCACTGCGTCGCAATGTGAATCTGCTATACGAACCCCAATAGACTGCATGCCAACCAGTGTGCAGCGTGGACCCTATCACAGAAAAACAGTTTGCAATATGGTCACGGTATCCGATTTGGTACCGAAATCAAAATCACTGTGTTAATTAATCCTCCAGATTTCGGTCCCATGCCTGGACTCTCCAAAGCTTATGGAACTGTCATTCCCTCTCCTCTCCACTACATATATGCTATTGGCGTCCCGCAACAGATGCAGCGACACCTGTTTTGACTGGCTTCACAATCGTGGAAACAACTTACCTGAGTTGCCCCAAGCGTGATCCGCTTTGTGTATTGTTACCATAGACATCAATATAGATGGGGCCACCTGTGTGACATCTGATTAGAGCAGATTTTCACGACGGCTGCTTCTGGTGCTTCACCAACCTTCAGGCCCGATACTGCAAATCTAAAAAAAATGCGGTCAATAGCATTGCTCGGTTTTTTTGCTCATCACCACCACCAATGGGACGACAAACTTCCCCTCCATCATTACAAATCATGCAGAAAGCTTGAAGCCCTCGGAATCCTTTTTCCATTTTGTAGATGTCTTAAAGAGGCATAGACAGGCTCCTACAGTGGAAACGATCACTACAGGGGTCTGTGCAAAAACACTGCGTGATCACTACTATGCGCTTCGCACATGAAACCCGTATGCTCAGCACATTCATTGCCTTAATCCCATCCGTTGCAAGTGGGCCTCCACTCAGACAAAAATGCTCGCCTTTGCTCTCGTGCCCGCTGTGCCCGTGCCCAATGGGTGACCTTGCAGACATGACAAGCATAAACTTCGCGACAATCCTTTATTGACACGCCCTAAGGAGCACCTAAACATTGGGAGTGAGAGAATCTAGAGAAAAAAGGCGTCTCACCATTTATTCTATGCGGCCAACGTTGGTGCAATATGAAGTGCGATTGTCACCTACTGCGTGGGGGTGCAAAGGATCCCAGGGGCCGTAAATGTGGCTTGAGTTTTTGCATCGATGTTAAAAACTTGGACACAAGGCCGCAGAACTGTCGGTCAAGATTTAGAAGCTGGGACTCCTTACTGGACCCCGGCCTAGGGAACGGATGGGCGCGTCAGAGGGGCCGCGCGCCCCCTACAACACTATCCTCCCCAACAATGGTCACAGCCCTTGGCATGGCCTCCATACCGAGAACCCTCGTGCTTGCGCGCAACGTGGAAGTGCAGGAATCGTTGGGCTGTGGGACCCATCACTAGTAATTACCAAGATCCTCCTAATTGTGCACGTCCTAAATCCGTATCAGGACTGGTTGGGACATGGGTTATCGGCACTCTTGCTAGGAGATTGTCCATCTAAAGTGGAGAATTTAGTTTTTACAGGTGTGTTTTGATGCTGGTTTATACAGGTAATATTGGTATTATGCGCTTAAGTGTTTTCTTCCCCCTGTTACAATTCCTTTGGTTGGTAGCTGATTGCCCATTGTACCGTTTTCACTCTGTATTCCAAATATAGGTCAAAGGCGAACCCGAAAAACTTATGCCAACGGGCTTTGATCCTACAGGAGCTCCACTTGTTGCTTTTTGTAGGGTCTGGTCCCGAGCGCCCAAAAGTGAGGTGGTCACAATCGTGGGTGACCTCGCCTAAGTCAGCAATTAACTATGTATGTGTCTGAAGATTCGGATGTTGGATACAGGGTATGTTCCATTAATGCCTCGTGCTTGCTTGCGCCAGATAATTGGAGATTGACAAATGCTGGGGGGCCATATCCACTGGGTTATTTTTTCAGAACATGGTGGCGATCAACAAGCAACAGACGTACTTGGTTGGAGGGTCACCTGGTAGGTCCGAGAGCTGACGTGTTGTACCTTCCCTGCCATTCCGTCTCCTTTAGTAAGATTACCTGGGCAAGAGTCATCTGGAGGGAAAAGACACCGATGTCGCTGAGACCGTGAGGTAGAACAGGCCGAGAATTGGATGGAGCACAATCGAGCACCACACAGTATCAGTAGAATGCTTCTTACTATTTGAGGACTTGCGGAAGGTTGGGGACCAAGGCCTGGGTCATTAAGCGCCTTTACTCGCACCAGCATCCCTCTATGCGCTCAACTTGGACGTGGTTTGTTTTATCTGTTTGGGTTTTTTGATTACAGACACCTTTTGATTGCGGCCACTGCTGAGCCAGCTCGTCGGCCCTGATAATGAAAATTAAATGGGTCACTGAAAAACCCGTAGGGGTCGGCGTAGGCGTGTCTTAAGCCGAGGCAGCTTTTGACATGTTCACGACCTGGTTCCGCGCTCGCTCGGGCAATCGACTATAAACCTCTGTAAGTCCTTGATACTCCCATATTTACAGTTCAAGATACACAGAGGCTGGGCAGGAAAGACTCGCGAGCTTTGCTACACCGTTTAAGAGCGGTAAATGCCTGTTTATGGAGGACATGGGACATTCACCGCGGTTTCCATTTCTCCAATCTCTAGCTCGTCGTCTGCCAGATACACTGGCACCGATGGATTGAATCACTTGATTTTACAGGCTTGGACTGTGTGTTCTCTTCTACTCACTTTCGTTTTTGGGAATCTGATGGATAGTTGATTACATTAAATGCTTTTACTATTTCACCTTACCATAACACAGCGGGCGATTTTGTCCGCGAAGCACAGCGATGAGCGCGTGGGTTGGTGCTTCCAAAGGGGATGAAAAACTTCCAGTTTTCCACACCCTTGAGGGCCATTTTTGTCCCACTGGTAGTGTCGAACCTGGCTTGAACCTTGGGAGACAAAATATGTACATTTTTTCGCAACCTTTTTATTTATGGGATCGATTGTCACACTCTTGCGATTGCTAGTGACCTTGACTACGTCCCTTACATATTAGGTTCGAGAGCCTCAAGAGGCCAGTAACTGCTATTATCATATTATAGCAGATTTACGGGCTGGTGGATAGCCCTCCAGGGAATAGTCCAATAAAACACGAGTACTCCCAGTGCTGGGACTTTTAGCCTTTAAGCCGTATGCAAATTACAGGGAAACCGGGTGAAACCCACCTAAAGGGTTGCTGGGCATTTAAAACTGAGTCACACAGTGAATGGATGTCAAATGAGTTGGGTAGGTGACCTGTTCAGTGGAGCTGGACCGTACATTATCAGCTGTACGCGCTCGTTCAGCAGTAATTCGCGACTTAAGCTGCCTGGTATCTTTGGACTGGGTTGAAAAATCTCGTCCCAGCTGAACGCCCACGCAATCCCTCACACCACGGCAAAAAATGCTTAGATTATGTGGATTCAATAGATTTCTCGGCCTCGGTTTCAAGAGTTATGGAATTGTGAATTTGGCCTCAATAATATTATAATAAGGAAAAGGGAGGTAGTGGCTCTGATATCTCAGATTACGCCTCAGAACTTGGGCCTAGTACATAGCTTATGGAAATGGGTCTCTATTTGCCCGGATGATTACGAGCCACCCATAGTGACGATTGGTTGTTTTGAGCACTTGGTCAACTTAATACTTTGACGCAGCGGGACGACTTGTGCGCTCCCATGGGGCAGGAGTTCTTTGTATCCGAGAAAAAAGTCATATGTGTTGCCTTCAAGATACGTGTGTTTACTGAATGACTGGTGTGCCACAGCCATCTCTTGACTACGCTTAGGCACAATTTGCAGTGCAGGTACACAATGGGCGAGATGTGTGAATATCAATCCAATTTTCCCCAGCCACCCAGGTGTTTGCTTAACTAACCTCCAAATTTGATAACAAGTTAACACGCCTACAGAGCAAACAACCCTTGAAGGAAGCTTAAACTATTTTACAGGATTGCAAGTAGTTAAAACTAGAGAAGTATGGCTCATTGGTTTATGCGAAGGTGATAAGATGGACACAAACACAAAAGCAGTCACTGCAAGGGTCTGGTTCAGTGGGCAATGGTTTGCTGGACTACAAGCCCTTTGTTTATAGGGGCCTTTAGTTGGTAGTCCATGCTGGACAGAACAATCAATCTCGGTAAGACGGATCCATTTATGTGGTAGGGGTGGTGGTTACCGTATTTCTCGGTCTCGACAGATTGGCCCCGTAATACGCTCCTTTCAATTAAGAGGCTTGTTTATACATATTTATGGAACCTGGTATCCCAGGGAGCACAAGTTACCAATGAGTAGGGTTATCACATGTCGCAGTGTGATCACAGCGATTCTCCTGGGAGGCCTTAGTCAGGGTAATTCAGATATATCCTGTGTTAATAGGTGGTCTGTCTAAGCAATGCAGTAGAATCAGAACAGGTGTTCCAAGAATGCTCGCGAGCTCTTGTCACATAGACTCATTTTGCCTTTCAGTCGTTTGCTCGCGCTAATTAACACAGTCGCATTGTGCTATTAAATGACTCAAAGGTCGGAAGCTAGTGGCAAGTTGTCGCTAGCTCTGTCAACTGATTCGTGCTCGATTACATACTCCAATTGGGGTTTTTCCCAGAGGTCTAGCGGCCCCGTCATGGGCATGTGCACGAGTATGTCTTCCACTCAGTTCGCACCTTACTTTGGACCGCCTGAACTATCGT
>VKON01002321.1:0-22759 GCA_009741485.1 Malurus cyaneus samueli
GAAATTTGAGCAAAATTTCTCCATTTTCCCATCGTGATGCTCCAGCACAGGAATGTTTGCTCCCTAAAAATGAATATTCTGAAATAAACAGCAAAATGGGCAGGAAAGTGGAGCAGGGGTTTTGCTTTTCTTTAAAAAACAGAGGTCAGATACCTCCAGAAATTCCCTCTTTGTGGGTTCTGCTGCTGAATTATCACCTCAGAACAGTGGGGTTGGGAGAGAAGGGACAGGGATGGGGTGCAGGACAGCAGCTCCTCTGAAAGGCTCCCAAGGAGGGGCAAAACCTCTGCCACTGATGAAAATTCACCATTTCTCAGAACTTTGGAGCCCAAAACTCAATAATTTGCCGCCTTCGAGTGCTTTTTTAGGATCAGAGACTCCACGTGGGGGCAACTTCAGGGCTTTGACCTCCCTGATCCCCATTCCATCCTTGCAATCCAACCTCCCTTTGTGATTTCCTCAGTGTGTTGAAGGGATGTCAGCACACCCTAATAATTAAAAATTCATCTGAGCCCACCCTCAGCCCTTTTCCCTCCCTCCCATCACCCCTTTTAATTTTTTTTTCAGTCTTCCCGATTCCCACGTTCAAGGAGAGCTGTATTATGGCACAGGAAAATCAACAGCTGCCTCACACTCGATCAAAAAGCAGCGTTAAAACAGAAGGGAAAGATGATGAGTTTGTGAGTTTTTATAACAGCTGAGAAGCAAAAAAAAAGAAAAAAAATAAAAAGCAAACTCCAGCCCATTTTCTTGCGGGAACAGCCGCCTGGTGGAAGTGGAAGAAAACATTCCTGAGAGCAACCTTGAGGCCTAAATCACTTTGTCCAGCTTAATTTTGTTTTTTTTTTAATCTTTTTTTTAAACCTTTGTGGAGAGCGGGAGCTGGAAACGAGGATTTATCCCTGGATAGATTTCCTTCCTTCCATCCATCTGCCAAGGTCACTTCCAAGGAGCCTCCCCTTCCCTATCTCGTGCAATATTGAGTCCCCTCGCGATGGGTTTAAAAATAGAAAAAGCAGCTGCTTTGTGAGCAGGATCCTGAGCTCTGTCCGAAACTGGGAAATGGACTTTCCTTCCCTGGATCTCCCTCACCCCAAAATTCTGTCTGCAGAAATTCCAGGCTCTGGGAGAGTTTTAGGACTGCAGAGTCCTGGTTTTATCCATCCCCAGCTTTTTTTTTTTTTTTTGCTTTTGGAACTGCAAAATTGAGCTGCAATGTGGGATTGTGGGTGGGTTCGTGCCTGGCACATCGAATGAAGATTTTAATGGAGAATTTTATTTTCTTGCTCAGATTCCTTCCATTTCGGAGGGTGTTTTCCTCATTAAACAAAAAAAAATCTGCTTTAATTCATCATTATCCCTCAATTTGGGCAGAATATGGGTTGAGCATGAATAAGAAGTAAGCGTCCCTTCACGGTATTATAGCAGGATGTGAAATGTGTAGCCTAAAAAGAGCTAAAAAAACACATTTATTTGTAAAGATTTTGAGGTTTTTTTGCTAAACCAGGAAATGCATGAGAGGAAGGATTTGATGCTGGACAAGATCAATCTGGAGCCTCTGCTCCTCCAGAGTTGGGTTCGTTGTGGGTCCCTGCAGGGTGCTCATGGACAGAATTTCTCCAAGGGAAAAAGGGATTTTGTAGCCTTTCCTGGGTCAGAAAAACAAAGAGCCCTGGGATGGGCACAGAGTGTCTGAGGCTCTGCAGGGAGAGAGCAGAAGTTTTTCATCTCCCTGGAAAAAAGTTAAATTCAGCAAATCTTGAATTTCTCCTGGCTTGGGACAGCAGCTGGGGGTGAGCTGGGATCAACTTTCCAGGTGGGATTTGGCAAAAAGCACTGGAAAATGGAATATGGGTGTAAAATCTGCTCTGGAAAATGGAAATATTGGTGTAAAATCTGCTCTGGAAAATGGAAATGTTGGTGTAAAATTGGCTCATTCTGGGCTGGGGAAGAGGCTGGTTCTGCCATGGGCTGCTCACTGCAATCCCTGCCTGTGGGAGAAGAGCTGAGCAAATATATTGAAATATTGGAATATAGAAATAATATTGAAATATTGGAATGTTGGAATATTGAAATCATGTTGAAATCATATTGACAGAATATTGAAATATTGGAAACGAAATAGGAATATGGAAATACATATGAAATATTGACATATTGAATATTGAAATACTGAATACTGAAATATTGAATATTGAAATATGAAATATAAAAATATTGAAATATTGAAATATTAAATACGAAATATTGAAATATTGAAATATTGAAATATTGAAATATTGAACTATTGTAAAGGCCCCAACTTCCAGCCCACGTGCAGGAACCATTTCCATCCTTTCTGTTTCTCTGGTTCCCGAGGCTGCCCCTGCTGCTCTGGGGTGGATCCAGTTCATTCCCAGGAGATTATGGGCTGGGGAAGAGCCAGAAAACCCTGGTACAATACAATGAAAACTGCCGATTCCCCACGCAGCCAATGTGCTGAGCTGCAGGAGGTTTGTGCAAAGGTCTGCAAATCCTTTCTTTTCGGGCTTTTCTTTTGCTTTCATTATTATTTTTTTCTTTTTTTTTTTTTTTTCATGGCTGTTTGTTTAGCTGCATTCCAGAGCCCTCGTCGGATTGCCTCGAGAAAAAAAAAATCAACTTTGTTGGGTGGATATGGAAAGGAAGGGAAAGTGGTGTTTGGAATGGTCCTGGTTCTTTTGCAGAATTGTTGGAGTTGTTTGAGTGTAGAATTGTTTGGAAAAGATGAGTGTATTGAAATAATACAAGGATTGATTTAATTTAATCTCGAAGGCGGGCAACAACCAGCTCAAATCAATGGAGCGAAATTTTGGTTCTGCTTCTCATTTTCTTAGTTATTTAGAGATTTTATTTTTAAATATGTATTATAGTTATATATTAAATTCATATTAATATATCATAATGTTATATTTTTATATAGAATTCAGGGAGATGAGGTGAATTGGGTGACAGTTGAGCTCCGAGGGGCTGCTGGATGCAGGGGATGCTCCTGGTGAGGGAATGGGGAAAAGGATGGGATGGATGGAGGTAATATCACTGAAAACTATGGGTAAAACAAAAACTCTCCAACAACATTTTAATATTAGAAAGTCAAGGCATTGCTTTATTTTCTGGCCAGATGTTGTTCTGACCAGGATGTGCCACAGAAATAATTTGATCCACACAGAGCCCGGGTGTGCAGGAGAATCATTCCATGATACATGGATTTTACAGGATTTTCCCCAAACTTTACACAGTCAAAACCTAGAGAACTTAATTGGTTTAATGATTTAATTGGTCTCTGTTAATTTAATTGGTCCAGAGTTGAGCAGCCCACAGTGTTCAATTCCCAGTTGGACCCAAATCTCTTCCCCTCTGATGTTAATCAGGTGCTCCTTCTTATTTTTTCCAGTCCTGGCTTCTAATTTTTTCCCAGAAGAAAATTCATGTAGAAGTAGAAAAATAATGAAAATTCAGGCACAGCGACTCCAATTAATAATTTCTCATTGGGATGAATAAGAAGTTGAAGTGTCCAGTGTGACTAATGTGTTTTTGTTTTTCCCTGATTTTGCTGTTCCCAAGCCTTTTTTTCTGGATTTTAAGGTCTCAGGCATTTCAAAGCTGGGCCCTACCACAACACATCTGAAACTCTGCTTTATTGCTGTACAATTTCACTGCACTCTGCACAATATGTGGGTACTTTTGGGATAAATTTTAAACCTCCCCCAAACCCAAAGCCGTGGTTTTGCAGCAGATGGGGTGTTTTGGGGGCAGAAACTCTCCCTGCACAGCCAGGCTAATCCTCAGCTCTGGATGTGTCACCCTGAGTAGGGCAGAGCTGCGATCAAAGATTTCAATAAGAAATAAATTCTCACTCTGAATTTTGGATGGGAACTTTTCCCACTCCTGTTCTCAGAGGCCTGGGAGCTTCTTTGCTGAAATTCATCCACCTCTGGTGTGAGATGCTGCTGCTGCTTGGTAAAAGTTTTCCACAGGTGCTTAAAAATGGATTTTTTTCTTATTTTCCCCATAAAAATTCGGTTTTCCTGATGCTCCTTCATGCCCACCCTGCTGCCCCCAACTATTGATTCGGAGCAGGAGGAACCTTCCAGAAGGTCAGGGAAAAGAGGGATGAGAGCACTCGGTTTTAATGCTGCTCTCAAATGATTTGTTTCCATTTGCCCTCCTCCTTGAAAGCCTGGCTGTTATTTATGACAAAACAAGGAGAGGGGGAAAAAAAATAAATTAAAAAAAAAAAAAAAATTGATGTCCAGGATCTAAGGGCCAGGATTGAGGATGAGGTTTGCAGACATGACGTGAGGCCTTTAATGGGGCTGCATTAACAGGGGATCCTGAGCCTCCTGGAGGAACCCGAGATGATTTTTCCATCCTTGGAAAGGCAGGAGAGCGTTCAGCAATGAAATCACAAACCCAGGGCGAAGAGAATGAAAGGATTTCGTTCATCTGTGCTCTGGTTCAGGCTGGGAGGCTCAGTTGGACACGATTACAGTGAGCTGATTTTGATTTTTTGGTGCTAAATCAGGGTTTTCTGTGTGTTTTCAAGAATCCTTGCAGGAGATGAAGTCAAACCTGAATTTCTGGATCAGGTTTTGCCTGAGTGTTGAAAATAACAACAAAGGGGTGATCAAACACACAGCAAAGCTGGGCTAAAAAATAAAAAAAAAAGAGCTGCAGGAGCCTCTTGTTTGGTGGATCAGATCTCCCTGGATTCAGGAAGTTCCCAATCTCTCAAACTGAAGTTTTGGTTTATTTTTCATGGAGCTTCACCAAGTTTTATTTCATTTCTGGCGCCGCGGTCTCTTAAAGCATTAAAGAAGAGAAGAAGCCTTTGGAGGTAGGAAAATTTCCTTTGTCAGCTGGGAATTCTGGGTGTGGAGAGGAGTCTGTGGTGATTAAAAAAAATAATTTGTGGTCTGTGATTACAGCAAATTTCTGTCATTATTTTGTCATGTTCAGCTTGGGGTGCAGAGTGAGCAGTTTTGGCAGGGATTGCTCGGAGGAGAGGAATCCTTGGGATGAAAATCCCTGGAAATATTTGGTTTTTAGGCATTGAACTGCTCTGGGGTGGAGGGGTTTGGACTTACAGAGCAGTCAGTAACGGGATTGCAGCCTGCAAAATGGGATTTTAGCCTGCAAAACCTGCCTGAGACCTCAACTTCACCCTCCAGATGCTTTCCAGGAAATTTCCAGGGTGGCAGGAACCTTGAGTTTCTCTTTGGGAGATCAGTGGAACCTTTCCCATAACCCTTTAACATTTCCAGGAGACTTTTTCCCTCCTCAGGGCCGGGTGAAAGTAGTGAAAAGAATTCCTGGAGAATTTTTTAATCAAAAAATGGCTTTTTTGCCCCATCTAGTGGGTGCACTTTGTACTGAGCCTGCAGTTTGCTGTATTTTAATTCCAACATCGAGTTTATCCGAGGCAGCTCGCAGTTCCCGGGTTCTGTTTCACATCCTGGCAATGTTTGGGCAATAATTGTGCGTGGAAAATGCACAGAGAGAGGTGGAGCTCACACAGGAATAGCTCAAACATTTGTTGTCGACAAAGGAGAATAATTTATCACCAAAAAAAAGCAGCCGGAGAGATCCACCCAAACTTCTCCCCCCAATTTTCTTTCTGTTGTTTTTTATATTTTGGGGCTCCGAGGCCGTGAAGTGTCCTTGGGTTTTCCAGCTGAGACCAATGTTTTGTCTAAAATGCCGGGAGCAGAGGATTTTAGCACTTTGTGAAGCCTGCGGGTTTCAGGCACTGCTCTTTTGCATTTTTTTGAGTAGGACTACACCTAGATTGCACATCAAAGCTACAAATTCTTGAAGAAAAAAATACTATAATATTCTGACGGATCTGCTCTGACAGGAGGAAAACTCAAAATGTTTCTGACAGAAGGCTCCGTGGCTCCACACTGCAGCTCTGCCCTTGCCTCACCCTGACATTTCTGAGCCTGCCTCACGCTGGCAGCAGCGATGAGAAGTGACCTGCAGCAGAGGTGACACATCTGCCATGCTCTGAGGCAGGGAATTTTTATTTATTAATTTTTTTCCTGCTGTTTCTGTTGTTTTCTGCAAGTTTCCACTGAGCTGCTTGGGCAGACAAGGAGAGATTCCATCCCAGCACTGTGTTCATCACATCTCTCCACCTCAGACCACCCTCCAGCCCCGTGGAAATCCTGAAATGTTATTTAATGCCTACATCAGCCATGGGAGGACCTCAGGATGCTGCCAACAGCACTGATTCCTCCTCCCATTTTTTGGAGCAGTGCTTTATGTGACTTTCCCACTTTCCCCGTGTGTAACTGGATATTTTGTGCCTGATGAGGAGTGAGTAGATATTCTCAATTCCCATGTCCTGGAGCTGGCTGGGAGTGTGAGGAACTGAACTTTGACCAAGGAGATCCCTCGAGCCCTGTCTGTTTGATCAGAACATGAATCACCCAGGGTGTTGTTTTTATTATTTTAACCTTCTCTGCTATCTGGTTTCAGTCCCCCTGCGAGTGCTGGAAGCTCCACAAGGATGGCTGAGGACAGAAAAGATGCTCCAAATCCTTGTAAAATCCCGACAGATCTCTGGGGTAGCCTGAACCCCACTGCCCACCAAAACAGGGTTGGTCCCAATCCAGAATGGCTGCTCCTAAATGCAGAAGAGCCCCTCTTCCCTGATGGATTTATTTCTTTCCATGTATTTCTTTCCCTCCTATCACAGAGAGGCCATTTGGAGGTGGCAGCTGGGCTGAATTTTGTATTAATAACTTTCATTGAGAAATACCTTGTCAGAACTAAAAAAAATAAAATAAATTAAAAGTAATTAAAATATAAAAGGGTTGTGAAGGATGGTGGGTCAGATATTCCCTGTTGGAACCAATCACAGGGTGGACCATGGAGCCCATCCAGCCAAATTCCCTTGGGATTGGGGCTTGGTTGGAAAGGTTTGGAGTAACCTGGGATAGGGGAAGATGTCCCTTCTCATGACAAGGGAGTGGAATAAGTTGAACTTTGAGACTCCTTCCAACCCAAGCCATTCTGTGATCCTTGAAAATGCCATTTTTAGGCTCAGATCTGATTTCTGAGCCAGGCTTGGAGCAGAGCCTTGCACATCCCAGGTGAGAACACGGCCCCCAGGGCCAGCAGCTGCTCTGCTAGAGGAATCTCATTTCCCTGTGGAAGTTTCCTGAAAAAAATCACAGCTTGGGCTCAACATCTGGATGAAAGGAAGTGATAAAAGCACAGCTTTTCTCTCAGCAACCTGTCATCCTTGAATTCCAGCCAGGAATGCACAGCACCAGGGAGAGTTCATCACCTTTTCCAGCAGAGAATGTGTTTTAAATTCCACCCACAGTTTATTAACACATCCCTGCACACACACACAGACCAGCAGCTCCAAAATCTCCAGACAGGACAAAATTTTCCTTCCTATTTCAAACTTCCAGTCCAGGAAAATGATTGGGTTTGCATGCAAGGAATGGGAGATGGACAGAGATTTCCTTCCACGCTCGCTCTTTCCAGGGATTTTCTCAGACAGAGGTTGCACCAATTGAAAACTGATTTTTTTTCCATTAAAGGAAATCAAAAGAGAAATCTAAATAATAATATAAATATAAATATAAATATAAATATAAATATAAATATAAATCCAACAGATATCCAGCTGAAAAGCCTTTTTCAAGCCTGCTACTGTCATTGCTGCTGTCCCCTTCTTCATTCATTTTAAGAATAAAACTTCAGCATCCCTAAGAAAGGTTTTGAGGCTGTTCCTCAGCCCTTGAGAAACAAAACAATTCCCTGTGCTCAGCTCTCAGTCATCTTGCCATCCCAGGGCTGCAAAGCCAGAAAAAGTTTGGTTTACCTCAAACCTCACTCTGAAATCCTGGCTTTCAAGCACAGGACAGGGCTGGGTGATGACACCTTGTGCACTGAACATTGGTGAAGCTTTCTACCCCTTTAATTGAAGCTCTGTGCACAAAAACTGGGCAATGGGACCTTTGGAATTTTCGGCAGAAATCCAGCGTAAAGCTCTGCATCTGCTTGGAACTGTTTCCGTGCAGAGGGGTCTCACCCTTCCTGAAGACTGAGGAAACATCTCTACAGCAGAAAAGGAGCTGGAGTTGTAAAACAGACTGACAAAAACATCAATAGAAAGAAAAGGAACACATACTCGAAACACTGGAGATATAGATTTATCTGAAAATTATTTTAAGTCCTTTGCCAGAGACTTATCACCCGGAGAAAAAAGACCGATCAGACAACCTACACATTGGTTTGTGATTGGTATGGAAAGCTTCTCAATTACTTTGATTAAACACCTACACTTGTTGTAGTGGTTCTGCAAAGCCTGAACTCACACTGTGAATTTTTTAACACCTACTATCAGTACATGGTGAATTTTACTCTGTGCCTCAACTTGCCCGATGTGTAGCGACTCCCAGAATTCATTGGATGGTAAACCGCCTTGTGGAGGCAAGTTTGCTCTTTCTTCACAGCCCAGGAGGGAATGGCCCAAGACGGACTCGGTGCTCCTGCCTAGAGCCATCACCTGGGTGCAGCTTCACCAAACTGCCAGGTTGGGGTGGCTCCAGGAGAAACACTTGGAAAGAAGGTGTCAAAGCACCACAGCTAGCCATTGAATCCAAGGGTTTCGCTTCCCACAGAAAGAAGGAAGGTAAAGGATGCCCTGAGAAGCTCATCCCCCTGCCACAGGCTGGAAGTCTTCCAGTGATGAAGTACGCAGGTCGGGAGGCAGCAGCTCTGGAGGCAGCTCTGGGGCGCAGCTCATCCCCCCTAGAGGGCAAACTGAACAGGTCAGTGAGCTGCTACCTCATGGTTGCTCCAACACAGATGTGGACTGGGACTCAGAGGCCAAAATCCAGGCGTGGCCGGTGGATCTGCTGCAGGCAGGAACCAGGTGCTGCTCAGTAGCGCTGGTCAGTAGTTTCAAAAGCCGCATCCTAGAGAGAAGGGGCTGCAGATGGTGGCTTTTTCACCTCGGTACGCTTTCCCTCTGTCTACCTTCAGATTTCAAGGCTGTGCTTTGTGCAGAACTGTAAATTACCCTGTGAGTGATCTGTGCTTGAAACCGCAGCTTTGTTGCCTCCGCAGGAAAGCACCTGGTGAGGTTGAGATGTGGCTCCGACGGCTAAAGCAGCCGGAGTGGCTGGGGCTGCCGAGCCCCAAGCTGAGTCCTGCTCATCTCTGAGGCATCTGGGTTCTAAGATGAAGACTTTGCTGCATCCAATAAAGATTTTTCAATCGTGGTGGGTAAATAATCAACTGTGGCAGGCGGCTCAGCTGATGGCTTGGGCAGGCAGGCAGCAGTGCAAAGGTGGATAACATTATCCTGAGTCCTTCTCTGTTGGCCGTTTGTTTTCTCATGCTGTCTATCAGAAACAGAATTACCGGGCCCATGAGCTGTGTCCAGTGGTGTGTGTGGGATATAACTGCGGGGGGAGCGCCCTGCTGTGGAGACTCGCTTGTGGCAGGTGTTCGTGCCAGGCATTGAGAGAGGGGTGCTGTTAACACTTTACTGAAAAAGAAGGAGATGGGAAAATAAGCCAACGAGAGCAGTCTCAGGTTAGTGTTTGCATGACCATGGCACCCGCCAAGAACTCCTCTCCAGTGGCTCAGGCTGGGTTGCCAACACACGTCTGGTCAGCAAACATCGCAGAGGGGCTGGGGGCGAGACAGAGGCACTGGTTTACACTGGAGGAAGTGGATCCCCTTCCTTCATTCTGTGGGGCTGAGACGGAGAGTCATGTTATAGTGTGGTGGAACCAGTGGCTGGGGGGGGTTTACATTTAGACCACAACAGCATGACTGAATGTTGCTGTATACTGTCTTTTTCTCATTTAAACCATTGAAGTCGAGCCATTTCGGCATCCTGACTGACTGATGCTGCTGAAATTTGATGGTGGGGAAGTCAGTACCAGGGTGTCTGGATCACTATGTTCTCTGTATATTCAAACTCTATCTGTTAGGGGGATCTATATTCATTTTTGTTTCTCTGATTGACTTTACAGAACTGAAGGACCTCGAAACAATGAGCAGAGCAATCCGAGGCGATGTGCAAAGGTCTGGGGCCTCCTGGCTCCTCTGCCCTTTCCAACTAAAGAGCTGTGGAGGCTGATGAAATCCAGGGAGTTGTACTGTGCACTCCGCAGGCTGGTGAACTTTCGGTGCCCGGGCCGGCATCACTCAGCTTCCCAGGGTCAGCTCGGGGCTGGTTGGTTGATGGCGGGTGCCGCCAGGTCTCTGCTGTGTGTGCTCTTGTGCTCTTGTTGATTGTTTGTGCGGTGTGCACCGCGCTCGTCGGGTTCTCAGACTCCGAGGGACGGGGTAGGGAAAACTGGAGACATGAAGAGCCTTTAAGGAGAAGATTGTCTCAGCTGATGATTTTAATTTGCAGGCAGGTCTGAGATTTCACAGAGCATCTTACTCTTTCACCCAGCTTCAGCAAATGGAAGTTTCAAGACTATCAATTCCTTCCCTGTCCTCAGCATACAGGGGCCTGGACGTAAGCACAGTTTGACAACCAACACTGGGGGCACCCCAGCGATGGCTGGAGGATGTGGCTAGCCCAAACTCGCCTCCTGCCAGCCCCTGCAGGTCTGCCTGGGAACAGGGGTGGCCAGCATGTCCTGGGCAGCTTGCTGCCTACCAACCCGGGAAGCTGGTCTCTCCCACAAAAAGGCTCAGGTTGAGGGATGCCTCTGAGAGGAAAGTGAGAACATTGACCCCTCTTCCTAGTTGTAGCTTTGCTCCAAAACAGCTCCTCACCTGTCCAGGCAATGTGCCAACCGGGGAGGGAGGATACTGCCTTCAGCATGACCTGCTAGCAGACCTGTCCCGTGATTTGGGTGAGTCCTTCTTCTGGTGCAGTACAGACAATCATCAGCAGATCCCACCCCTCTCTCTCAGATTGCTGGCTCCAGGGAAACGAGGGATGGAGAAAGCAGCAACAACTCTAGCGACTCACAAAGCTGAAATGGATGCAACAGAGCAGCTGCCTTTATAGAACAAAAATGAAAGTTTCCTTGTCACTATCACTCTCTCTTGGAAGCGGGGACAAGTATGGAATAATGCCTTCTTGCCTCTCAGCTTGTATATCCACCCCCAGCCTGGCCCCGGCCCTGTTCCATGGTTTATTGCAATGTTTTTGGCTGCAGTTTGGGTGAGTGAGGGGGATGTCCGGGACATAGCTGCCCTCCACCTGGTGGTGGTGACCCCACAACAGTCTCGTGTCCTGGCTGTGGCACCCCAGGACTGCAGCAGAAAGGCAGTGTGCTGCTTTGAGCCTGAGCTCATTTGCTGTGGAGCAGGAGAATGAGTAATCAAGGCTCTGGTCTGAGTGCCCATGACCCTGGTACCTGCCAGCCTAGAGAAGAGAGGCCCACGCTGACTTGGTTCCCTGGCCCAAGTAAAATCAGTCTCAAGGCATTGGCTGCCCTCTTGGGTACAACTTTACGACCAAAAATTACCCAAAAACCCCAAAATGCGAAACGTGATGAAAACAGAAAAAAAAATTCAGCAAGTTTTCCCCACTTGGAGCTGTTAACACGTTTTTTGTGCACAGCGCCGTTGTACCCCTGTGCCTGAAACCACCTATCCTGTCGCTTTCCAACCAGACTCACCCTTCAGCCCTGCACCAGAGCAGGAGCTGGTGTCTCCTCCTGGGGCTGAGCCCATCCAGCTTGGAAGGCTGTGCCATGGCAATGCCTGTGTCTTGGGAGGGCTTGGCCTCACCTGTGGCACTTTGCTTGCACTAAGGCATCATTTTACTTCTTCCCCTTCGCAAGTGGCCTTGGCTGGGAGCAACAAGGGCAGCCCCATCTCCATTTGACTGGGCAAGGAGGAAGAGCACCAGCCCACCACCCAAAGCACACCTCTCCATCCCAGCAAGCTGCACCACACCCCTCAGAACCCTTTTCACTGCCCAACCACACGGGACCGCTCTGTCCCTCCACTCCCGAGCTGTGGTGGGGCGCTGGGGTAACAGACCTGGACCAGATCGGGGGTGAGGCGCTTGCCCCAGCATCTGGAGCGCTGTGGGCGGCGCAGGGCGCGCTCCAGGCTGCACGTCTTGTTTGAGGCAAGCGAGGTGCAGATGCGCTTGTAGGCCCGGTCGGCTGGTACTCTGGGTCAAAGCCGGGTGTGTACATCCAGCCGCCAGCTCTGTGGCATCGTCCGGTAGTTGCCCCGAGCAACTGAAGGCAGGGAGCTGGGGGGCAGTTAAATGAGAAGAAAGCCAGGTTGTCAAACTGCCCAAACCAAAACGAGAGCCCACGAGAAGGCGGGTTAATCGGCTGCACGATACTGTGCAGCTGCCCGCCCCGCTGAACTGCTCCAGGCCAGACCATGACCTTTCCGTCATGGCTGAAGCTGCTCCAGGAATAGCCCCGCATTTGCTTCCCTGTCATCTCCAGGCTTCCCCCAGGGCCAGCTCAGGGCCTTTCGCCATGGCTGGGCTGCTCCAGCCAGCCACGGCTTACTGCCATTGAGCTGTCTTCCAGGCTGGCCAGAGCCTTTTTCTGCCCATGGCGGCTGCTCCAAGAGAGCCAGACCCCAGGTGCCTTCTGCCATTTTCTGAGCTGCTCTCAGGCTGGCCCCAGACCTTCTGTCCATGGCCGCACGAGCTGCTCCAGGACAAATTCAGGGCCCTTCCGGCCGGCAGCTGCGAGCTCGCCCCCAGGCTGGCCCACAGCCTCCCGCCATGGCTGAGCTGCCCCAAGGACAATTTGCCGCGACGTCGCCTTCAACTGTTCCACATGTGCTGAGAGCTACTCCAGGACCAGCACGCGGGGCCTTCCCTGCCATCACCGGGCAGAGGCCACAGAGACCCCAGACCCCAGCAAGTGGCAGCCCAGGCATTGGAGTGGAAGATGAGCAGGCCTGAAAACCCCCAAAATCAGAGGAGGAAAGGTGTTTTGGTAAAAAGTCCTTCTTTTCTTCCCACTTAACCATCCTTGTGGTGCTGTGAGCGAAGGGTAAAACACCCAAATGTGGCCTTTGAGTAGAGGGAGGGAGGAAGGGAGAGGGTTGCAGAGTTTGATTCACAAAGAAGTTCCCCAGTGTTCTCTTATTTCTTTTATCCTGTATATAGGGAGGTCGCAAAAAAGGAAATCTGTGGAGCACTTTAAAGGACCCTCGAGAGAGCCTCCTCGACAGAGAGAGAATTATCAAGAGAGAGAGAGAGCGATATTATTTGGGAATAGTACAAAAGACCTCTTGTGAGAGAGGGGTCCACGTAATCTCTGCGCAGACATTCCAGACGCAGCTGGGATTAGTGAGCACCTACCGAGACAGCAGCAGAGTTTGGGTGGGATGAGGACGGGGTGCGTATGCCTGGGTGTGGCAGTGCGCGGCTGTTAGCCATCGAGAGTCATCCGCACTGGGTGGAGAGCAAGCACAGCAGGGGGACAGTAGGCTGGTAGTAGGGAAGTTTTTTTTTTTGTTTCGCAGCCCACCTTCGGGCCGTCTGCCCACGAGCTCAGCGTTGACACTATGCCCAGAGCTGAGGAGCGCAGGAGAGGTAGTAACTGGCTCTTGGAAAATGGACCCTACACGCTCTGACCTTGGTGTGTGGCATGCTCCGTATCGCTCGCGGGTTGCTCTGCAACCTCTGCCCCTAACTTCGCTCGAGCCTCAAGTGGCGTAGGAAAGCTCATCCTAATGGAAATATCTGATAAGATTGAAGAGGCCAGGAGTCTCAGAGGATGAAACAGAGAGAGGTTCCGGAGGTTGGCCTAAGCTGGAAGTTACGTGAAAAGACACGACTGAACAAGGAGACATTGAGATATTAAGATGGTTTGAGAGAGAGGTAGGCACACGAAAAAATACCTGGTGTGTGTGGATGAATCATAGAGGTGATTTTCAAGCATAACCTGACTCAGCGACACGAGCCACCATCTGCAATCATGAGACTGATCAGATGATCCCTGCTGAAGGCAGCACCGTCATCCCCTTCTCCACCAGACCCTGTCAGGTCAGCCCTGGTGCAAGCCATGGGCACCCAGGTGGGGGAGACCTGGTGATTCCTTGGCTTTCAGCTCTTGCCATGTGCTCCTTCCAAAAATTTTACCATGGAGCTGACCAGACTTGGGGAGTCCAGCCCCTTGTGTGGAACAGCTTGGTGGATTTTACAGCATTTCAGCTCTTTGGGTGTATAAACTAATAGAAACTAAGATTCCTCACAATTAAGGCACAACTGATATGAAACAAACATCCTTGTTTGGGTTTGGGGTTTGTCGGTTTTTTTGGTCTGGTTTTGAAGCTAGGACTAAAGAAAAGAGAATAATAACTGTGTGCCTTGCTGTGATTGTTGTGCATACAGACCCTCCCAGTGCCTAATCTGCTAAAGGTGGGGCACAGCGTGCCAGGCACGTACAGGGAAGAGATGGCTCTGGCTGGGCTTCTCTTTCTTTTTCTTTTTTTTTTCTTTTTTGTTTTTAATTTTTTTATTAAAGTTAAAGCTCAAATATGCCCTGTGATTGACGGTGAGCTTGTGTGTCCAGGCAGAGGGCAGGAAAGTGCCACCTCCTGCATGCAAGCAGCCGCATGGATATGAGAAAATCCAGGCTGAGCATTAATTTTAAGGTGGATTGGAGGTGATTTCCTCTGCATAGCTCTTGGGGAGAGCCACACTGGCTGGGAACCCGGCATGGTGCAGCAAGTCTGTATTTGGCGCATTTTCTGGGCAGCGCAGGGCTGGCCCTGGCACATGTGCTGATACTTTCAAGATTCACATCAAGTTGTGCTGTAACAACTCCTCTCATGTGAAGTTTTTAAATGCCTCTGAGCCTTCAGAAGATCTATGTGAATAAGGTGAGTCACAGATTGAAGGTTTTTGATCACCCAGAAACTAATGCTGAAGAAATCCAAACTGGTTTCCTTTTTTTCTGACTGAAATGAAAAATATTTTGTTTTCAGCAAAATAATTTGCTTGCTTGCTTTGTAATTTTTACATTAAAAAAAAAAAAAAAAAAGCAAGTCAGCTTAAACAAAAAAAAAAAAAAAATAAAAAAAAAAAAGCCATGAAACCCCACAAATTGAGCATTCTACTTTTTGGGTTTCTTCCTGTTATTTTTGGTCAATGCTCAGCATTGCATGAGTCTGTTGAATAGTTTTTGGTCAGACCAGTTCTGTTGGTGTTTTGAAAATCAATATTTTACAAAAACTTTCACTGACTCTGCTCTCCCTACGTTGGTAGGCAGGCCTTGGTAATTCTCTTTACAGATGGGATGAAGTTGGGCAAACGATAAGGGAAGTTATTAGGAACTTAGAGCATGGATAGTCACAGTCATTCTGGACAAAACCCACATCTCTTACAGTGAATGCATGTCAGAGCTCCCAGAAATTATGAAGAATTAATGAAGTATGTTTAATGTGAATAACACAGAGAAACCCAAGTGCATCCACCTTTGCGAACATGTGGAAAGGTACTGAAAGGGTGGATCAAAGAGCATAAGCACAACTGAAAATTCCCTATTTTAACACTCCCACTTGCCAAAAAACGCCCAGTTTTTTCAAGAAATCAAGTGGGAGAACAAGTTTTACCCAGTAGGAGAGCCTGAAGCTGAAGTGACTGCTTAGAGGACAGGAGAAATTTTTAAGTTCGCCTTTCCAAAGCGCTCAGAGCAGAACTGCACCGTTATCACAATTTGGGGAAGCCGACTGCGGGCTGGTGGGAGAGAAAGAGAAGTGGTCTGGCTCAGGGACCCCCTCTGTCCTCCTGGGGGCAAAACTGTGTTCCCATTAGGTTGTGGGCTCTGCACTCATGGACCCCAGCGGATGTCCCACACCCTGTTCCCACTGTCCCCTGAAGGAAAGGCATCCCCCTGCGCAAAGCTCTCGGCTGCTTGGCTCACGTAAGCGCGTCTCCCGTAGCCCGGGCTCCGTGCAGCTGGAACCCCACAAGACAGAGGCACGCTGCTGCTTTTGGCAGGGCTGAGGGAACCTGCACGCCCCAACTCCATGGCCAAGAGGGAGTAACCAAAAGGGAGCTGCAGATCCCTAAAAACCCACACAGCTGGCAAGGCAAAGGGATGCAGCAAATGGACAGGGCAGGAGCAACTACAGTGCCATTGCTGCTCCAGGGAACAAATGCAAAGCAGGCACTACCTGAATGCACCTGCAGACCACACAGTCTCAAGCTTCCGCTGACTCAAACCTGGGCTGCGTTTTGGAAGGGAGTCCAGGCTGGGGTGAGAGAGCCCAGCACTCAGCCCTGCAACCTCACTTGCCGCTCGGCATGTTGGAGGTGGAAAGGGGAAAAAAAAGTAACAAGGACTGGGACCCCCAATGGTGCAACAGGTCAAGTAGCGCTCTGGGCTGAGGGCAAACTGGCTTTTTCAGCAGCAGTGGGGAAAGGAGGAATAATCTGGTATTTAACATAAGTCCATCCCAGACAAAAACAATATGGTTTTACTATGGCTGCGTTTATAGGATAGTTTAAATAAAAATGGTGATGTTCTAATAAACTAATACTGCTTACATTAATAGCATTAAAAATACAATTTACTATAACATTTCTTCTCCCGCAGGCTTTTATATCTAATAAAGAAAGTGCATATGGCTCATATAATCATAATCAGACCCCAATAAACCCTTCTCCTCTGCCGATGGCATTTTATGCCTTACTTTCTCCTCAAATACAACTGGCAACAAATTTCCCGCTATCGTAAGATACACTACTTTTGAGCCTAAAAAATAATTGGATTGGTTCTGATGACCTTCTTGGACAGTGTGTGTCTCATCAACACGAGGCAAGATGCAATTCTGCCTTCAAGTTCTCACACAAATCTCCCCAAATAGTCCGGTATTGTTGGCCAAGTGCTATTTTCAAATGTGTGGGTTACCTCAGGTGCAGAAGTCCTCATGCCTCAGGCAGGTTTGGAATCAACTTTTGATCTAGTGCAAATGCACGTGAAATTCTAGCACATTTAGTTGTTGCACCTGGCACAAAATTATATGGCATGTCTTATGATGTTTGTATGTTAAATAGGTTGTTGGGAGCACACAAAGCTAAACCTCTTTTGCTTTAGAACTGCTGCTCATAAATATTTCCGATACTTCTAAACAAGCTGATTCCTTCCTTTCCTCTTCCTTCTTCCCAGCACTTTGATTTTTTTCAGAGCCGCTCTCTCAGCAGAAAATTTATGGCATCATTAACTCGTTGCTTTCAAGTTATAGTTCAGGCTGAATTTTATCATGTTTGCTTTAAAAGAAAAGAGACAAAGACCATCATCTTGTAACACACATTAATTAAAACACTAAGTGCTGTGATGGCAACTAAGGAGCTAAGTTGCTCTCTTCATTGTTTATCAAAAGTACCTGGAAATTCTAACAGGCAGCTTTCAAACTGAATATACAGAATACTTCAAAAATTACTAATGCTGAGTTTTCTTGACCTTATTTCCTCTTTAAGAACTTCTTGCATTATGATGTCCCAATCAAGGCGTTGCAGGTGTTTTGCGCGCGGTGGGATAGTGGGGCTTTTTTATCAAGTCCCAGGAACGTCGCGGCAAGCTGTAGCTGGGTTTGACGTGGGGCCAAAGACGGAAAGCTGTTGCTGCTGTGGAGGGTTACAGCTCAGAGCCAAAAACCAGGAAGCAAGCATCAATGGATCTTGCACTCTGGACCAAAGAGCAGCATACCAGTGCCCCCATCTTACAGTAGCGAAGAGCCTGCTTTTCAAGTTGCCCTCTCTAAGGATTCAGCCTCTTGGATTATTTAGAGTGGTGAGCTGAGAACAGCAACACCTCTGGGTGCAGGACGCTGCAGTCCCCATCCTGCAGCTGGTCACTGGTTCTATTGGCTGAAGGCTGTGGGAAAGATATGCTGCAGGGTTGGGAGAGGAAACTACATGGAGGATGCAGATGAACTTGGGTGCCATGAGTTATCATCTTCCTTGGTAGCTGTGCAGTGCCTTTGGCCTGCTGACCCTCGCAATCAGCCGACTTGGAAACACATGAAGAAGTGCTCACGTGCTTCGGTAGCAGACAAATGAAGGATACCTGTCCGCTGGAGAAAAAGAAGGCACAGTGTGGACACTTAGTGCAAAAAGCGATTGGAGGAGAAAGGTGGCCATGGCAGAAATGCACAGTTTGATCAGAAGCCAAAAGACCATTAGGAATGTGCATGCCACACAGGAGCCCGGACGTGTGCAGGGAAGAATCATTCATCGAAAATGAGATTGACTCTCTTGGGGTGTATCATGAGCGCCATTGAATGTATCTCGTGACCGAGTGTGTAAGCGCTTTGACTCTTCTATTCACATTGCCATTGTCTCTTTGACAAACGGCTCGCTTCACTGTAGCTCAAATCAAAGACTTGAGAAAGTTTGGTGTTACAGGTGGAATAATGAATGGTTATATGTGTTGGGTTCTCCTGTGGATAAATAACAAGTCATTTTGAGGATGATGAGCGGTCACCAAGCAGTGTCTGTGCACCGACCATAGTACAAGCAGGGACACAGTCGCTTGATGGCTATTCAATATAACCTCGCACCCCTCAGTATAGTCCGGCACCACAGGAAAATCTGTGCTTTTCCCACGCTGAGACTTAATCCAAGAGTTAGCTCTCTGTACTGCCTTTTCTTGATGGCTTCCATGGCATCCTGGTAAGATCACGCTAGAGTAAGCCTGGCATGGTGGAGGCATATACTCAATTGATCACCGATCAGAGGAAGATAATATTTCATAAGATTACAGAACACTGCTAGAAGGAAACTAACAAGAGATTGGAGATATTACAGGCAGCACGCGAGATCAGTGCTCAATTTTAATCACACTTTCTAATAGTGATAGGAGAAATACTTGAAAGGTACGTTGGTAGAGATATGGGTGGTCGCACTACGCCTATTGAGTTAAGTCGTGGGTCTGTCTTGTGTGTGGTTGGTCAACAGGATCCCGATATGTCTCCTAGCTGTTTCCCAAGCTTTTTTTCTCATGTGAGGGCACTGTCTTGCAAGGAGTCTCAAGGACGACTTCTATCAATAGCTTGAAGGTCGCTCGGAGAGCTGGTCTAACCCACACAGCCCACAGACGAATCGCACAGAAATAACGTCGCTGTCTTGTGATCTGCATGTACTACGCTGTCCCCGACCATGTACATTCTGTCATTTCCACTGCTGGACACTTGAGGCTCACTCAATACTTTGGAGTGCGATACTTTCTGTGAGCACTACATGAGAGAAGTTATTGTACGACTCCACCAACATACCACCACGCGCCTAATAGTGGATTCGTTCTTTATCCTCGCACCGAGCCACAGAACTACGGCGAATCAGTTATGTTGGGGCGCAGAGGCCACGATAACTTCTCCTTCGCCAGTCAGCTTATTATCGAAGAGGCACAAGGGGTACACCTATTGTATAGCCATCTTTGCACTTCAGATCCGCAGCTCTCGTCCATGGATTTGAATCGTCCTGAGACTCCGTGGGAACCATTAGGAGAGGCATGAGCACTAGGCGCGGATGCATGCTGACAGTGAACGTGGAGCGCCATATACATTGTATACTGGAAGTAAAGCTGCCTGCGCTACTCTGACGCTTAGTACAATTTGTTTGGAGAGAGAAGAGGAGCAGTCTTGAGGTGGGGATATCTTGCACGTACCATGGTCTTTGGCACGTAGTGGGGACGGTGGGTACGCTTTTCTGCTTTGGTGGAGCCTATGAAATCTACCACACGATATGTGGGAGACGGTGACATTAGGGCTTTTCTGTCACGCACGCGTCTATATGCAGTCACAGGATGCACGGGACAGGAGGTATAATGCACGTGCCCTGCTGGCTAGGAGCGACAGTGTGGGAATATTAAGATGTGACCCTGAATGAATTTGCAAAGCAGAGGCACACACAGTTGCTCCATGGTACCGAGCAAGTGTATTCGAGCAGTCAATACATACATAGAAGTCCAGCGAATGTGTGCATTTTGGTCCTTATTACTCTATTGGATACTTTGTGTGGAAAGTAGTATCAGAGTGCAGAGCTATAACACCAGTATTTAGCGTGTCCACTTTCAGAATGTTATGCTCTGGCTTTTATATTTGCACGTTTGCACAGTTTCCTTCCCCTTTCCGCAGCGAGATCGCCTGAGCTCATAGATTATCCTGCCACAAATGCTCACTGCGAATGTCCCGTGCTCACAGCTTTCTCTGCTCGCAGCTCTTACTCGGACCTAAATGGCATCCGCCACCCTCTCAAAATATTGTCCCAACCCTGCTGCCCCAACTATTGATCTCAGCAATCTGTCTTGTGTCTTTTCCATGAATGTAATGGTCGCCGCAGAAAGAAGGGTCCATCCATTTGGGTGTTTCCTAACTTATGTCAATTGCGTTCCTCCTGGTTTCATCCATGTGTGGTGCAGAGTTATACACCGGTATTACCTGACGATAGAGAGAGAGAGCAGGGGGTCCGAAAATCTAGACCTGGGGGTCTGCTCAAAGAACTAGGCTATAGTGCTGCACCCTATCGAAGAGGGGATTGTTTAATTCAGCCTCTCTGGGCGTGTGGTATCTCAGAGGAGCTTCGTCAATGTGTTCAACACCACACAGCTCTTGTGAGAGCACACATATGCTTGTGAAGACTGCTTGCTATTGTCTAATGCTTGTAGTTTGATTCTCAATAACAACTTCACGTAGTAGGGGTCAGGCAAAAGGTAAAAGCGCAATGGGTGTTAACACTCATAAGAGAACGATAGCAACGTGTAAATGTAAGAATGCTTTTGGTGAGGCAAGATGAGACAATATCACAACACCTAGAGACCACCATGATTTGATTGAAGTCGTGACGCAGTGCGATAATCCCCCACGCTCCACTACCACGCGCCTCACAAGAGTGGGAGCGATGGTACCCACCTATATCCACCGCAGAAGACATTGCGCATGGGCTGGCAGGTCTATGGAACCACATTGTAGTACCGAGGTGGATCGGTGACGCGTCCCTCCTATTACTGGCGCTCAAGCATCAGTCCATGCTAGACACTAAGTGTTGGAGAGCAGGCGCGCAGAGTCCACAGCACATTGAGTGTGTGAGTTGAGACACACCTGATGAGAGAGAGGAGCACGCACCGGAGTGTGTAAACCAGCGCGCAGAGTGGCATTGCTATATAATGATCGATCAGATTTCAACATCGTGAAGCAGAAGAGGCCCGAGCACGAGTTCAGGTGAGAAACCACGTAGAGCTGAGCGGTTGTGAGAGGAGCCGCGTCGCGTGAAGCAGACAGTTATTTGGCTAGAGATCCCTTCACTGGTATGTCGAAACACTTGGGATTTTGTTTTCCTTTCCTACTTCTTGGTGACTGGCTATGTAGATAATTCTGGTCAGATAGTGAACAGCCAAAGGTCTGACAGTGACGCTATGCTAAGAATCCCTCCTATCGCGGCGAGTAGCCAAGATAGAGAATTAAACAGAGTGTGAGATTTTGCATGCGTTGTCTCATGCGTGGACAGCATAGGGGCTTGGCCCTAATGTATCTCTTGTGATAGGAACTTCAACGAATCTTGACACGAGAGAGACTGCCTATGCAACACATTCAAGCCATTGGTGAGAACACGCGCATCAAACTAGTGACGAAGTAAACAGAGAAAATATAATGAGAGAGAGAATTTATATAAATAATAAGGTTTGCCTAAAATCAGGGGTTTTTCTGTGTGTTTTCAAGGAGTCCTTGCAAGGAGATAGGAAGTCAAACCTGAATTTCTGGGATAGGTTTTTGCTTGAGCTGTTGAAAACAAAAAAAGGGTGATCAATACACACAGCAATAGCTGGAGGCTGAAAAATAAAAAAAAAGAGCTGCAAGGGCCTCCTTGTTTGGTGGATCAGATCTTCCCTGGGATCAGGAAGTTCCAAACATTCAACTGAAAGTTTTGGTTTACTTTTTCAATGGAGCGTTCACCAGTTTTTAATTATCATTTTCTGGCGCCGCGGTCCTTTAAGGCATTAAGAAGAGAACGAAGCCTTTGGGAGGGCTAGGAAAAATTCACTTTGTCAGCATGTGGAATCGGGTGACGAGAGTCTGTGGTGATTTAAAAAAAAATAAATTTGTGGTCTGTGATTTAAGCACATTCTGTCATTATTTTGGTCATGTTTCAGCTTACTGGGGTGGCAGACAGTGGAAGCGTTTTGGCAGGAGATTGCTCGGAGAGAGGAATCTAGGAATGAAACTCCGGAAATATTTGGTTTTTTAGGCATTGAATTGCTCTGGATGGAGGGTTTGGACTTAGAGAGCAATCAGTAATAGGGATTGCAGCCTGCAAATGGAGATCTTTAGCCTGCAAAACCTGCCTCGAGACCTCAACTTTCCCCTCCAGACCTTTCAGGAATTTCCAGAGGTGGCAGGAAACCTTGAGTTCTCCTTTGGAGAATCAGTGGACCTTTCCATACCTTTAACATTTCCAGGAAGAACTTTTTCCTCTCTCAGGGCCGGGTGAAAGTAGTAAAAGAATTCCTGGAGGATATTTTTCTAATCAAAAAATGGCTTGTTTTGGCCCCATCTAAGTGGGGTTGCCACTTTGTACTGTTGAGCCTGCGTTTGCTCGTATTTAGATCTGATCAACATTCGAGTTTATCCGGAGGAGTCGCAGTTCCGCGAGTGTACTGTTTCCGTTCACACTACCTGGCAAATGTTTGGGCAATAATTGTGCGTGGGAAAAGTGCACAGAGGAGAGGTGGAGCTTCACACAGGAATAGCTAAACATTTGTTGTCGACAAAGGAGAATAATTTATTCACCAAAAAAAAGCAGCTTGGGAAAAGG
>VKON01002321.1:22784-39227 GCA_009741485.1 Malurus cyaneus samueli
CTTGCTTTTCTTCTCCTTCAGCTGCGCTTTGCCCTGCCACGCCTCAGACACGCACCGGGGAGAGTGTCAGTGCAGGAGCAGGAGGAGGGTTAGAAATTGCTACTTTTTAAGTGATGTGGAGAGTTTCTACCTCTCTGCCCTCGTGAGGCTTCTCCTGGAGTCTGGGTCCGGGTTGGTGTTGATGCCTAAATCAGCTAGCTAAACAGAGTCCAGATAGAATTGAGAGAATCCAAAGCAGTTCTGTTATTGCAGGGCCTTCAGGCCATCAGGGCGATCCCAGCCCAGCCAGGGGCTGCACCCACAATGGACAATGGCTCACGGCTTTTTCACCCTTTCTCACTTTGTCCTTTGCACATAAACGGCCTAACCTCCAATTGCAGCTGCAGCCAGGCAGTCATTGACTCCAACTTGGCTCCCCAATTCTCTCTGTTCCATCTCTTGGGGCCTAGCCCAGGGGTGTCCTTGATTTGGGCCAGAGGAATTGTTTTGTGTAAAATGCGAGAGCATGAGCTCAGCACTGTCGGCAGTCTGGAGTTAAACACTGGAGAATCCCAGGGGTACAGAGACACGGAAATAGAAAACTGAAATCCTGAGGATCAACACCCCCAGTGAAAGGAGACGTGGAACTCTGGAGCAAGTTCAGAGTCCATGGGGTTGATGAGGATGAGGGAGTTGGGCTGGTCAGGCTGGGGAGACCCCACAGCCCCTTCTGTTATCAGAGGAGTCCCCAAGGAAGCTGGGGAGGGATCTCATCGGAAATGTAACAACACCAGGGAAATGGGTTCAGACTGAAATGTGGTTAGATATGGGGAAGGAATTGTTCCCTTGTGAGGTGGGAAAGCCCGGAATGGATTTCCAGAGAAGCTTGGCTGCCCCATCCCTGGAGGGCCAAGGCCAGGTTGGAGCAACCTTTTCCAGTATTTGAGGTGAGGTTGTTCTGATCTGTTCCTTGTCCTGCTTTTTGCGTGTGGGAGAGACGCGCCGTGACATGTTATCATTAGGGAGTCATCATTGCCTGGGTGCAGTCACACAACAGCTGTCAGCAGCAGCCCCAGCGCAGGCCGTGTGGCGGAACACCGTGGCAAATGCCTTTTCAGGCACGGGAAACAGAGGCCGTGTTAAGTGGGTGAGCGGCAGGGAGAATATTTTGACAGGCAGAATGTATTAACCTCCCTGAGCGACGCCCATGGCCTGGGCCACACGGGGGGGAGACACCGACACCGGCTGCTGAGGGGACAGGGACCCAGAGCAGCAAATTTGGGCAGAAAAGGGACACCCACTGAGCCATTGTCATCTCTGGGCTCCGATTCCACCATCCCAGCTCGGCATTTTTGGGTTCAAGGAGGGTGCTGGGCCTTGTGGGCCTTGCAGGTGTCTCTGAGGGGCAGGGAATGGTGTCACAGGCTCACCTCACACACACGAATATCCTCCATTGCCCATACTGTCCTCATACACACGAATATCCTCCATTTTCCATACTGTCCTCACACACACGAATATCCTCCATTGCCCATACTGTCCCCACACACAGCAATATCCTCCATTGCCCATACTGTCCCCACACACAGGATATCATCCTTCCTTGCCCAGACTCTCCTCACACACAGGAATATCCTCCATTGCCCATACTGTCCCCACACACAGGAATATCCTCCATTGCCCACACTGTCCTCACACACAGGAATATCCTCCATTGCCCATACTGTCCTCATACACACACGAATATCCTCCATTGCCCATACTGTCCTCACACACAGGAATATCCTCCATTGCCCATACTGTCCTCACACACAGGAATATCCTCCATTGCCCAACTGTCCTCACACACAGGAATATCCTCCCATTGCCCATAGCCTGTTCCCCACAACAACAAGAAAAATAAATACAATAACATTTGACAACACACAAATACTTTCCCCAACACCAACAGAATATCCTTCCATTGCCCATTTACTTTGGTCCTTCATACCACCCACAGGGGGAATATCCCTTCCATTTTGCCCATTTACTGTCCTTTTCATACCACAGGAAAATTATCCTCAATTGCCCATTTAACTGTTCCCTCATACCCCACAGTGGGGGGGAATTTATTTGCCTTTCCATTTTGCCCAGGCTCTCTCACACACAGGGGAATTATTCCTCCTTTTCCTTTTAAGCTCCGCGCGAGAGGAAAAGTGGAAGAGCTTCAAAACCCCTTTCCCAAGAACCCCGCCCCCGGCGCTTCTTCGCAAGCGCGCGGCGCCGCCCCGCGGGGCCGCGCCGCCGCCGCCCCCCGCCGCGCCGCGCGCGGCGCCGCGCGCGCGGCGCCCACCCGGGGGGAAATTATTCCTCTTCGATTGGCATCATCTCTCTCCTCTGCTTTTCTTCTCCTTCAGCTGCGCTTTGCCTCTGCCGACGCCTCAGACACTGCACCGGGGAGTGGAGATGTCAGTGCAGGGAGCAGGGAGGAGGGTTAGAAATATTGCTACTTTTTTAAGTGATGTGGAGAAGTTTTCTACCTCTCTGCCCTCGTGAGGCTTCTCCTGGAGTGCTGGGTCCGGGTTTGGTGTTGATGCCTAAATCCGGCTTAGCTAAACCAGAGTCCAGATAGAATTGAGAGAATCCAAAGCAGTTCTGTTATTGCAGGGCCTTCAGGGCCATTCAGGGCAGTCCCAGCCCAGCCAGGGGCTGCACCCACAATGGACAATGGCTCACGGCTTTTTCACCCTTTCTCACTTTTGTCCATTTGCACATCGGGATTTGCTGAATCCTCCAATTGCAGCTGCAGCCAATGCAGTCAWWMACTCCAASTTGGCTCCCCCAATTCTCTCTTGTTTCCATCTCTTGGGGCCTAGCCCAGGGAGGTGTCCTTGAGTTTGGGGCTGCAGAGGAATTGTTTTGTGTAAAAATGGGAGAGCAGGAGCTCAGCACTGTCTGTGCAGTCTGGAGTTAAACACTGGAGAATCCCAGGGGTACAGAGACACGGAAATAGAGAAACTGAAATCCTGAGGATCAACACCCCCAGTGAAAGGAGGACGTGGAACTCTTGGAGCAAGTTCAGAGTCCATGGGGTTGATGAGGATGAGGGAGTTGGGCTGGTCAGGCTGGGGAGACCCCACAGCCCCTTCTGTTATCAGAGGAGTCCCCAAGGAAGCTGGGGAGGGACTCTGCATCGGGAAATGTAACAACACCAGGGAGAATGGGTTCAGACTGAAATGTGGGTTAGATATGGGGAAGGAATTGTTCCCTGTGAGGGTGGGGAAGCCCTGGAATGGATTTCCCAGAGAAGCTGTGGCTGCCCCATCCCTGGAGGTGTCCAAGGCCAGGTTGGAGCAACCTTTTCCAGTTGATGATGTCCCTGCCCCTGGCAGGGGCTGCAATGAGATGGAATTGAATGTTCCTTCCAACCCAAACCAGGGCAGGATCCTATGAAGTTCTCGATGCTCCATGTGGTAACCTGACCTTTGGTACTTCGGGATGCTGCACATCCCAAAATCCCATCCAGCTGTCCTTGGAGCTGCTGGTCAGTCAAGGATCAGGCACTCAGGGTCATGCACTGTGTGCCCTCAGGTGTCCTGCCAGTTTAATCTCTCCTGTCACTTTTATGGCTTTTCCCTGATAAATCCTGGAAAATAAACCTATCGATGGCTGAAGGAGTAGAAGCCTATGAGGAGAGCTCTGTCCTGATGGGCCACCACAAACCCTTCTGTGCTGTGGGATCTCACACCCTCAGCCTCTGCAGGGATTTTTATCACGAAACTCTAAGGAGAAGTCACCAAAAAAAAAAATAGAAAAGAAAAAAGAAAAAACACAATCTTTTACATCTGCTCTAAGGAACTTACTGGAGTGCCAAGTGTGTGTTTAACCTAGATTTGAATTCCCCTGGCGTGGGGAGGTTTCTGTGCCCAGGCACAAGGCCCAGAAGGGTCATGCATCATTTACAACGCCGCGCTGTGAACGAGGGGCAGGGAAGGCAGTTTGGAACTCTCAGCTCAGCGGGAGCCCCTGTTGTGTGCAGGGGCAGAGCCCGGCTGCTGAGCAGCTCCTGGCAAGGGCAGTGCCTGGCTCCCCTCGCTGCCCGCTGGCACGGCACGGAGAGCGTCCTTCCCCCATGGCAGGGCACAGCTGCTGCCTGCAAACCCCTCCCTGCTCCTCCTGAGCCAGCCTGCAGGGCTCTGACAGGATTTGGGGTCCCCTTGATGCCTAAAACAGAGCTCAGCTGAAAGCCAAAAAAGTCAGGAAAGCAGACAATTTAATCCAGGCCTACAGGGGCATTCAGAGCTACACCCAAAATGGACCCCGAGTCACAAGATCTTCACATTTTATAAGTTCTGTCTCATTCACAAATCAAGCCCCAATTCTCCAATTCCACCTTCAGGTGATGATGTCACCCACCCCAAGCTGCTCCCCCAATTCCTGTTTTTTCATTTTGGGGCTCCGAGGCAGCGAAGTGTCCCTGGATTTTCCAGTTGAGACCAATGTTTTGTCTAAAATGCCGGGAACAGAGGGTTTTAGCACTTTGTGAAGCCTGGAACTGCACAGCAAAGCTCCAGATCCATGAGGAATAGGAGCTAAAAATCCTTTAGGCATCACCAGAGCTGCACACAGTAAAATCTCGCTGGGTGAGATCCCTGCTCTATCCCTGTTTGCTGCCAGGGGCTGTTGCTGTGCTCAGGGTAAAATTCTGCTGATCCCAAGGTGTTTTAAAGAGAATTCTGGAATATTTGGAGCTGGGGAGGAGCAGCAGCACCAACAGGAGATACCTGGAGATTGTTTGAGAGGAAGAGTGGGGCTCCTGGAGCTGGGAATTTGCTGAGCACCCAGAGGGTTCCTGAGAGCGCGGCTGAGCTGCCGTGCGTGTCCAGGTGGGCGTGATGAAAATCCCAGGGATCTGCTGCCTGTTTCCCCTGGGAGGTGACCCCAGAGCCCTCTTCATCCTGGGATTTTGGGCGTTTGAGGCACTGGGCTTGTGCATTTTTTTGAGTAGGACTTGGATTTTGAAAGTTCTTTACCACGGCGACCTTTTAGACCAGTTGGAAGTGCTCTGGCATTCCTTGCTTTTGTGGATTTCCTTGTTTTTGTGTGTTTCCTTGGTTTTTTTTGGATTTCCTTCTTTTTGTGGGTTTCCTTGTTTTCCTGGACTCTGAGCTGCCCTGAAGATCAGCAGGATTTCTCCTGGACATTCTGCATTTGTCTCCTAGAAGGGATTTTTGTATTGCCTAGGGTTTAGGAGAATAAACTCGCAGGAAGGGAAAACACCCCGTGGAAGTTGTTTTTAATGGGGATTGTTCCAATTTCTAGTGACTGTAACAGCCACAAACCCCTGAAGGAGCTGCCTTCCCCGTGCCTGCACATCCTCACTTCTCCAAAATCCACTTCCAGCACAGGCAGCATCCCATTTCTTCTTCAATTTAGGCAGAGGTGAGAAAAAAACAGGAATTCCGTTCCCACTGCTGCTGAATTCGGGGTGGAATTTGTAGCAATTCCACAGGAACTCTGCACAGCACCAGCCTGGTTTTGTGGGAATACATCCCTGTCCCACTGACAGGATTATTTTGATGTCCTAAAAGTTGGTTTTCTTTTGGGATTGATGCCAGGAGCGGACTAAAGCCGCGTTTCTCTTCATCCTCTTCCTGCTGACAGACACGTGGACGATAACACGACTTGATCTGCACGGGGCGAGTTTTTCAGGGTTTTTTTTGCCCTAAAATAATCTAAAATACGGATTTGCTGGCCTGGAGAAGGGAAGGGCTGCTCTGGGGCAGCCACAGCCACAAGAGGTCAGTGTTGCACCGTGGAAATGGAGAGAAAAAAATCAGCGTGGCCTTGGAGGAAAACTTGACCCAGGAGGGAGGTGAATCCCTCCCGGGCATTTCGGGGAGTTTGGGTGAGGAAGGGAAATCCCAAATGGAATTGGGGCTGGATTTCACTCCTTGGGGAGTTGGGAGAGGATGGAGGTGGCTGTGGAAATGGGAACTGCGGGTTTACACTCTGCTTTGTGCTCCCCTGGCAGTGCTGGGCTGCTTTTAAGGGAGTTGGGGGTGGTTTTAGGGGGATGTTGGGGTTTTCAGAGCGGTTTCAGGAGGAGTTTGAGACACTTTGGGGACACTGAGACACTTTGGGGACACTTTGGGGCCATTTTGGGACAGTTTGGGAACATTTGGGGATTTTGGGGGGCAAAATTTGTGTTTTTTTGGCAAAATTTGTTTTTTTGGTGAAGTTTGGGGCCATTTTGGGGCACTTTGGGGCAATTTTGGGGGGTTTGAGGCTGTGTTGGGGCAGTTTTGGGGCGTTTTGGGATGGTTTTAGAGGGGGTTTGGGGACAATTTGGGGACGCTGAGGAGCTGGAGCTGAGGTGCAGCATCCCAGATGGGAAATCAGAAATTGGGAAATGGTTTTGGTGTCACCCAGTGCTCCGGTGACGGTCTCAGCCCAAAGCTCTGCGCTCATTTGGGCTGAGCTCTCTCTTCAACCTCAGAAGCACCACGAGAAACGCGCTGGGAGCACCCAGCCAGAATTTTTCCACGGAAAAATCTTGAAAAAATCTTGGTTAGCTCCACTCACCAAGGCTCGCAAAGTCCTTTTCTGGCCGATCCCAACCCCTCCTCCCGCGGTTCCTCCCGCCAGGGTGGTCCCGGGGCAGGTTGGAGCAGGAGGCGCTGGGGATGCTCGCACGGCCGCTGCTGCTGGAAGGGGATTTGCATTCCAGGGCCGTGTCCAGCCCCTCTCCACCCTCGGGGCTCTGAAATTCATCTCAAGACCCGTTCCTAGGGAGCTCTGGCGGCTGTTTGATGTGGTGGCAGCGCTTTTAGAGAATGGCTAGGCCGGTGACAGAAGTGAAACTGGAATGTTCTCCAGTAGGCTCTGTGGTTCCTTCATTAAAAACAGGCAGATAAACAAACAAATCGCAGCCTGTTATGAGCACGGCTTCAGTTCCTCCTCAAACAGCTTTTTGCTGTTTTCAGAAGCCTTGAATAAGGACGCAGTGTTGGCCATAAAATGTTGGCTTCAAGCTTTCCTTGTGCCTCTGGATCTCGCTGTCTTCGAAGTGTCTGATGTGAGCTTTTAATTCGTTTGGCTTTTCCTGGTGAGAGGCATCAGAACAAGATTCCTTGTGCACAGTGTTTGATGTTACACCACAGAGAATCTCCCCTTTTTTTTTCAAATGCTCTGCTGAATCCCTATTAAAAATAAAACAAAAAACCTCAACCCCCCCCACCAAAAGTCCCTCAAAAAAGAGCCCCAAAAAACCAAACCAAAACCTGCAAAAACCCCCCAAAAAAACAAACAAAAAAAATCCCCCAAAACCTCCAAAAAACCCAAAAGAAGAGTTTCATGTAGCCAGGCTGAAAGGAACTGGGGTGACCCATGGAAATAATTTTTGGGTCACTTACAGAGGCCCCAGTGCTACGGTGATGGGCTCAGCCCAAGGGATCTTCACTCATTTGGGCAGAGTTGTCTTTGCAGGGTCAGAAACATCCCATAAAACACACTGGGAACATCCAACCAGGATTTTTCCTCCTCCAAAATAGAGAAATACCCATTTTTGCTTCATCTGACACGTAGTGGTTTCTGCTTTATTCACTGTTGGCACCAGCTCCTGATGTTTGGGCTCTGCCCCTGTTCTCCGTGCTCACATCTGTGCACTTGGACACCTGGATTGGGATTCTTCCCACTCTTAGAGCTGAGGGAGAGGGAAAATGATTGTCCTTGATGAAAACAAAGCTCTCCATTTTTCCACTCAGTGTCTTTGCCTCTGGCTGCCTGAGGGCCTTTGGGACTATTTTGTTTGGGCCCCTGCTCAGAGACTAAAACCCAAACAGGTGCCTCGGGTGCAGTCTGCGAATCCTCAGCGCAGTGAAAGGGCTTTGTTCTGTTTTTGGAGAGGAGAAACCGATGCACTGACCCTTTTCAGGAGCATCTGATGCGTGCACCGTGATTAGAAAGAGTAGGGGAAGTTAAAAATAACCTGTGGAGGAGGCATTCTAATGAGCAATTATCATTCCTTTCCATTGACTTTTTGCAGCGAGTCTCTCCGTGTGTTTAGTCTTCTCCAAAGAACATGCCAGATGTGAG
The DNA here is from genome assembly GCA_009741485.1 of Malurus cyaneus samueli. Lineage (NCBI taxonomy): Eukaryota > Metazoa > Chordata > Aves > Passeriformes > Maluridae > Malurus > Malurus cyaneus. The sequence continues at coordinate 30,840 of VKON01002321.1, forward strand.
AGTGAGTGACTTGTTAAGGCTCTGAATTCTATTCTCACTGGTGTTCTGAACCATTGTCAGGTTCTTTTTATTATTTTTTTTTCCTTTCCCTGTAACTATTAAAATAATTGGGCCCTGCACATTCTGACCCGATAACGCGAAAGAATCTTGGCCAGCTTTGCTAAGGGTCAGGATTTGTGAATAGAAAACTTGGGGAGGGTTTGCCAGAACAAAGAAATGTTTCTGCATGCAAAGATCTTCAATAAGTTAATCTGAGGTGGAATCATCTGGCTTCGGAAATCGTGCCTCCTGGCAAAATCTGACTTTTTGCATTTCAACATCCTGAACTTTAGTCTTCAAGGAAGCTTTTGTGCTCGTGGGGCTCCGCCACTCTCCCAAAAGGGAGCTCTTTAGAAATGATTGACGACAAGGCTGATTCCACCTTGGCGAAATTTTCATACGGGGAGGGGAAAGCGACGAGGAAAAGTCTCTTTGCAAAGCCACCGGGGCCCTTTGCCGTCCCCATTCCCTCGCAGGAATCTTAATTGGATTAAAATACAAATCTGTATATTGTGATTTTGCATGCCATGGATCCCTCCCTCTTGTTTTTAGGCGCTTTGGCCGAGCTCAATGAAGTGCACGGTCAATGTTTGAGCTCTGCCTTTGGTGTCCCTCGGTTGGAGCTCATTAAGCATTCGGGGAATAATAATTCTGCGACTTGAACTTTGATCTGAGGAATCTGGGAAAGAAAGGGCCGGAAATTGCAGCAGCCTGATTAGCTACCCCAAGTTGATCAACTTTTCTGCCAGATGCAGGCAGAGCTCCCAGAGGCTCCAAGACAATGGTGGGGGTGAGGCAGAGCCGCCTGGGCCGTGTTGTGTCTGCGCTCCCATCACATCCCATTACCGTCTCCCATGCAGATGGCACTTTGAACCGCCCCATAGCCAACCAGATCCTTTGTCCAAAACGTCTGCTTGGCAAAAAATATTGTCATTTGTTTTAATTTTTAAAAAAAATCTGAAATGTTTGCTGATTTTCGCACATTTGCGAGTAGTGCGGTTTCATTAGGGCTGGAAACATTGAATTATCTTGAGAAAACCTTTCCCTCAGAGCTTTGCCTGAGCTTTTCTTGAGCCTGACTCTGAATTTTGGGGAATTTCAGTGGGACAGTGAATTAAAGTGAGGCAGTACTGGGACAGGATGTGGAGTTTTACACGAGCAGTACTTTACTCCCCAGGAAGAAATTAAGGTCGGGGCATAAAACCTAAAACGCCTCCATTTGGAACAAGGCAGGGGTTGTCGTGTATTTTCATTTTCCCCCAAAATACCAGGAGAATCTCAGCTGGAGTTTAAGCACATGTTGTGCCAGCCCAAACTGGGTGATGAACCAGCTTCAGAGCTCTGCTGTGCCTGCCTGATTTTCTGATTTGGGTTTTTCTGACCTTGGCGCTTGAAGCTCCCAGCTGTAACCGAGACACGAGTGCAGCAAAGCTGCTTCTCCCCAAGCACAGAGAGACTTGGAAATCTTCCTTCTTGGAAAGAGACGTCTCTGCCACCACCAGAACACCTCAGATAATTTCAGATAATGCTGAAATATTGGCCTCTCCATCGCTGGGAAACCTTCCTGACTGTTGCTTTTCCTTTGAACTTCGCACACTTTCGGTTTCTGTCAAGAGACGCATCAAATGTCTACCTCAATATCCGAGGGAAATAAATATCCACAAGCTTAGTGCCATGTTTCTGGAGGCTTGGCCAGCTGGCAAGGCAGGAATGGGATGTGGAGCTTTTCCAGAAGGGCTTCTGATGAAGATGAATTTTTTTTTCTTGTTCCTGCTAGAAATCAAATACTAAATATTGTAGTTGAAAACCCAAAATGATTTAGGTTCCAGCAAGAAGACATCGTGGTGCCTTGTGAGCTCGGATTGATCCCTCTTTGGTCCCTCTCCCTGCTCAGGCTCAGGGATGATGCCCCGCTCCATCCCATGGAAATGCACTCAGGATGTTTTCCAGGAGGGAAATCACTGTCAGAGCAAATAATATTGTTTGAAAGAAAGTTTCCTTTTCAAATGAGAAGCCGTAATAGGATTTTGGCAGCCTCCCATCTGCCTTCCATTGCAGTGTTTTGGTTGTGTGTAGCATCAGGAACTATCTTTAATGTGATTTTGGAAATTCTGTGTTGAGTGCCTGGCTCTCAGTTTTCATGCTGGAGAGGTGTCTCCCTGTCAGGGAGCCAAACATTCTGTCAGATCCCAAGTTTTCTGTCCCTATATAAAGCTGAGGTTCGGTTCCAGGCTCGGTGACGGAGGAAGCTGACACCATTCCAACATGTTGTTCATATCCTGAAGTCTTTTAATTTCCCCTGGCTGCTGTTGCAACAGCACCATTTCACTGAATAAATTAATCCCAGCCTAAGATTCGCTGCCTCAAAGCCCAGGTTCCACTTGTGACTTGGAGAAAGCACTTTCAGTGGGCGCTTTGTCATTATTTTCCCCCCTCCCTGGGTGAAACGGTTACAAGAACCTCTGCTATTGTTGCTGGAAAAAGTGGCTTCCTGCGATATAAAGTAATTTTTTCAAATAGGAAACATATGGCCTGTTCCTCACAACAAAGTAATGTTCAGGTGCTGGTGGCATTTGCCTCCAGTGCTGTTACAGGAAGCGATGTTGGAAAGCTGGTGGCAGAGGCTTTTCCACGCTCATTTGCAGGATGTGGGGCGGGGAGATGGAATCCAAACCCAAAATCAGAAATGTGTTTGCATTTTTAATTTCGGTGCGAGTTCTGTGCTGTCCCTGCTTTAGGAGTCTCTCCTGGGCATCCCCTGTGAGCTGTAATGAATAAATCCTGCGTGAGGTTTGTTTAATACTCATCTGAGGAATAAAAAACCCCAATAATTTCATGGTGGGATCCTTTCTCAGGGGTTGGTGTCTCACATGAGGAGGGACAGGAAGCGGGGAATGGCTCCAAACTGAAATAAGAAGGTTTAGGTTGGATATTAGGGAAAAAAATCATTACTCTGGTTGTGGTGAGGCCCTGGAACAGGTTGCCCAGAGAAGGATGGGGCAGCCCTGGAATGTTCCCTGCCTCTCCTGTGGCTTTCTGGGAGCTCCAAGGGCTACTGGGGTCATTATTATTTCTGGGTTACATTGCTCTGGTTGTGGTTCTTAACCTTCCTAGAGCCAGGACTTGGACTGAGCCACAGTTGGGGATTTTATTTTTATACTCCACCGCTGGCATTTTTGCTTCTAATTATTAACAATATTTACCTTTCTTTCCTTTGTGAGCCAAGGATTCTCCTGAGTTCTGGCTGAAAACTTGAATTTTTAAAGTGGTGTTGATCAGAGCCCAAATATTCAGGTCATTTCTCAGCCTGAGCTTGAGTTGGGCTTGCAGGCCAAAGTGAAGCTGGTCAGGAGCTGATGGGGATCTGGGGATTTGGGACCTGGGGATTTGGGACCTGGGGATTTGGGATCCAGGGATTTGGGATCCAGGGATTTGGGACCTGGGGATTTGGGATCCAGGGATTTGGGATCCAGGGATTTGGGATCTGGGGATTTGGGATCCCTATACTCCCAGGGAGATGTGCACAACAAACCAGGGATGTGCAGAATCCACTCCACCAGTGTGGGAATCACATTCCTTTGGTGTCAAACCACCAAAACTCATGGTTGTTTTCTGTCCCTTCCCAGAATTTTTCGTTTGGGGTTGTTCTAGGCGCTGCACTCTCCGCTCCCTGCCTTCATTATTGCTGTTACCCGATTAGTGCTCCCACACCTACAGCTTCTTCATCTCCCAATGTGCCACTGCTTTAACCCTTTGAACAGTCACAGCTGGAGAAATGGCACGGTGTGGGGAAAAGAAAGTCAGGATTTGGAGAGACTTTTGAGTCAGGAAGGATTGGTTTTACCCAAATTTCAGGAGCTGACACCAGGAGTGATTTTTGTTTGGCAGTGAGCTCTGAGGAGGTGAATTGCTTTGACTTCCAGCATCAGGAGATAAATAGACAAGAATTCCAAAGTTTTCCAGTGGAAATCCTGAATCCTGCAGGAATCTTCTCCAGAGCTGCAGCAAGTTGCAAAGAGACAGCGCAGCTCAGCAGGATTGATGAAGTGTCTGCAACTCTGCGTCGGAGATGGGGCCGTAATAAAAGTGCCAAACTGGGGAGAAGAGCAGGGCTGCTGCAAACTCAGCGTGGCTGAAGGGAAAAAAAAATGCACAGGGTAATTTATGGTCGATGAAGAACCATCAGCAGGAGAGAGGGAGCCTAATTGAGCCCGATTAATTAGGTGTGGGACTGAAAGGTTGGTTTTGTGCAGCTCCAGCCGTGGAGTCACCAGGGCTCTCGGAGGGCTCTGACTGCAAAACCTTGAAATGAATTTTAATTGTTGGTTCGAAGCTCTGTTCTAAATGGAAAAAAATGCTCTGGATAGAGCTGGGGTGGGAATGGCACCAGCAGCTTCCAGAGGCCTCACCTGGGTGTTGCTCTGAGCTCCTGGAAATGTTTTGGAATTGGGGTTTGAAGGAGTTTGTGCTGTTGGAAAGGACAGGGTGGGGTGGCACAGCCCGGTCATCTCCAGAGATCCCTTCCAACCTCAACTCTTCTGTGTTTCTGTGCCCACCCAGACCCTCAGCAGCCCCCCCAAAACCTGCAAGAGGTTTAACACCCAGCCCCATAAACACAGCACCCTGCTGCTAACAAAGAAACCTGGGCTCATTCCCAGGAAATTCTCCCTTCTCCCCAACCTTGGGAAGAAAAAAAGAAGAGATAGGTTTAGTGCTGACATTATCCTGACAGATCTGAGCTCAACTTCAGCACCCCAGAAATGAGAGGAGCCAGGAATATTCCTGCTGCAGAAGGACTCAGACAAGCAGCCACTGGCACATCCTGGGTAATGTGAAATCCCCTTCACTTCAGGCAAAAAACCACGTTGGCCTCATTCTGCACCCTGCAACCGAAATTCAATCCACTTCACTCAATTTAGCAATGGGATTCTTAAAAGAAGAGCTGGAACCCAGGGAATTAATTAAGAAAGGAGTTTGAACTTGTGCTGGAGAAGGAAAGGATGGTGTTACCCAAAATTTAAAGTTTCACTATAGTGGTGGGGGAAAAGGGAATTTTGTTATAAAAAAATAATGCAGCAAATATTCCATTTACACAAAATATGGACAAATCTGTAACCAGCTGATGAGATTAAACCCTCCAAAGACTCCACAAGAGATGGTTACACCCATAAAATTAACTGATAAGGCCGTATTTTTATTTCTTTGTGTCTGATGTTAATTTAATGGCAATATTACACTGAGATTTGCCATCACAGTGCAGAGAGGGAACAGGAAACACTTTGCAAATGACTCGGGTTTCAAAGTTGCTGAAACAACACTGACTTCCAGTGAAATCCCTTTTCCTTCATCAAAAGCTGACATTTCCCTGGAAATTTTAGGGGACTCCAAAGCTTGCTCAGTTGTGATGAAGGGTGGAAATTGCAGGGTGAGTCTGCGGATCGCCCAAATCAATGCTGACTAAGGGTGGAGAGGGATGGTTCACACGGAATTTTGGGGATTGCCGCACACCAACAGATCCTGGAAAACCACAATATCTGGAAAACACCCCCTGCACCTCAGGATGAGCAGGACACCCTTGGACGAGCAGCAGAGCTGTCATCTCCAGCAGCTCCATCCCACATCCCTGCCTCAGCCAAACTCTGGGCATGCCTGGAGCTGCGGAATTGGGAGAAAAAAAAAAACCCGAATTGACTCAAAAATAGTTTGGAAAGGAAATGGTCTCCTGAGGTACGCAGTGAGAGGGCAGGATTGGGTTCTGCAGGTAGGGCAGCTGGGAGGAAAACGGGTCACCCAAAAAAGGCGAGACTGTGGGAGGTGGGATGGGATAATGCCCGGGTATTTGGGGTATGGATATTGGGTATTTGCACCAGTACCAAAGTGGATCCGACCATGCACAGAACACAGGAGAGCAAAACCCAACCCACAAAACACCCCTGTGGGACACCAATCGGCGGAGGACCACTGGGGGCCTGGGACAGCCGAGGTGGCCGAAATCGGAACTAACGCAGCCCGCACCGCTCGCGCCTCGACCATTCACAGCCCTGCACCCTTAGTACCCATTATCCACATTTCTCCATTGTCTGCAGCTGCAGAGCCGCTCCTGGGACAATGGAACAGACCGCCCTGTGGCACCTTTGCTGCCATCGGAACACCCACCCCTTTGGCTTTCTCTGCAAAGAAAGGGCAGAACAAGGTCAAAAAATGAAATTAAAGCTTAAAAAAAGTAGAAAAATGCACCCTGGTTCTGCTCCTGAGCCTGATCGCCTGGGCAGCCCACGAGGCTGAACGATCAGAGAAAAGAATTAAACACAAATATATCCATCATTAATCCCGCTTCATATTCACTCTGAACCGTAATATTAATACCATAATTATATATTTCATCCATACACCTCTCTCCCAAACTTCTAAGTCAGTCATTTAGGTTTTTGCACTGCAGACTCCCCAACTCTTTTTTCCCCTCCTCCCCCCGCTTCAACTTTATTATAAAGCCCCAAAAAGTTCACATAATGTCTGGCTATTGTTTCTCTAAAGAGGAATTCTCTCCCCGCCTACCTCTTTCTCTGTACTGAGGCCCACATGGCACAATAAGCCCTTTCATGCAAGACCAAGTCGTGCTTGAACTCACCCAGCCTCACCGGTATCCAAATAAATAGTGAAAATTAAAAAACGAGCCCCAGCGGGGCCCTGCAATCTTACTCTGCCGGGGCTCCGAGGGACATTAAGAGCCAAATAAAACCTCGCCCAGTAGTCACCTAAAAGTGGCGATTATTGAGACAGAAGGACATTTGTAGCTGTCCACAAGTATTGAGACAAAGACGGCGAGACGCAATGCAGAGCACCAGTAGCCAGTTGGCATCAAAACGATGCCGTGCAGTTTTTACCACTTGCAGACAGATTTTCTCTCTCTCTCTCTCCCCCCCTTCTTTGCTCCGACACACTCCCGGGAAGCTTTTGAAGGTTTTATCTCACGGCACGAGCAGCACAAAGTGGCATTAATTGCACCCCAGGAAATGCTGCTGCAAAGAAAACCCGTGCTTTCCCTACGAAAAAAAAAAAAAAAAATAGGCATTTTTTTCCCCCTCTTTCTTCCCCCTCTACGTGCCGAGACAAGCCACCGCTTGAGGCCCCCAAGTATCTGCTATTATCAGTTAAGTCACGTCTAGTGCCAGGCAAAAGGTCATTTCAGGTCATTCCCGAGATGAAAGGAAGGGGTAATGTATGTGAGAATGCCTGAACTGGCGAGCAAAGAGGAAAAAGGGCGAGGGGGTGAGGGAGAAAAAAGGGAGGAAGGAAAAAGGATGCGAGACGAGGAAGAGAGGGATAGAAAGAGGGAGGGAGAAGATGAGAGGATGATATCAGCCTGAAAAGGAATGTTCTTATTGCCGGGAAACAAATAAAAGCCCGAAGCGCAGCACCTCTGCTGACACGCTGTGAACTTGATTCCTCATCAAATAAAAAGGCTGCCACGTTTTCCGTCACTTATTCATCCTTATTGGTTCTGTTTTTTTCTTGGTTTTTTTTAACCTTAACTGCTGAGAAAGGCAAATGCTTAAGGGAGACAGGACTATCCATTGTCTGGGGTGTCTGCTGCAGCTTCCTTTGTCTGGGAATAGAAAGAGAGTAGAGGTGCTGCCTTTTTTTGTTGTTTTGGTTTTTTTCTTGCCTTTTTTTTATGCATCTAAAAAAAAAAATCAATTTGCATTAGCGGCGAAAATAAATCACGACGCTGAGGAGAGCGACGCCCAGCCCTCTCCATTTGCCTTTCTCACTTCTCCCCCTTTCCCCTCCTCATCCCCCCCCTCCCTTTCCATAAGGTAGTAAGTCGGATAAAATTTTCAGCCGAGCCCATCAGTCACTGCTGAACCCATTCCAAAGCTCCCCCTCCGCCCCGGCTCCTCGCAGCCACCTCCCCCTGCTCCCAGCTCCGGCTGGACTTGTCTAACAAATCATTTTTGTAGGACAAGCTGCGGCCTCTGGGGCTGCGCAGGCGGAGCCGGGCACTGCCGGCGGAGCGGGGCAGGGAGAGCCGGAGCGGGTTTTTCTCGTTGTTGTCGTTGTTGTTCCTTTATTTGTGAAAACATTCCCGTTCTGGGATGCCCTTCTCCTCCTCCTCCTCCTCTCTGCTCCCCCCAGACTGACCACACGGAGCTTCAGTGTGGAGTGCAGGGAATGACATCACATGGAATTATCCTTTTATCAGCGCGCCGGGATCCCTTGTGTGCACAGCAGCCTCACCCAGCCCCATAAAAACATCTTCTTTGTGCTTTATCCCTCTGAATCTTCTCATTTCTGGAAGATGTTGCTGTTTGCCCCTCTCCATCCTGCCGTACCCACATGGATTTAACG
>VKON01002321.1:57390-108872 GCA_009741485.1 Malurus cyaneus samueli
CGTACAGTCGACAAGGGCTGGTCTGGCGAGACTCTGCTGCTCCATCACAGCCTTCAGGAGAATGGAAATTGAGAATAAAATGAAATACCCAGCCATAATGTTGTCAGGGAAAGGAGCACCAATCCCAATCACACTCTGAGGCCTCAATTTCACTCTAAATTTTAAAATAGTTTAAAACCCATCATGACCCCAGTGCCTGAACAAAGCCAGGCTCCACAGGGCTGCGGGTCCTGATCTGAGCAGGACAAACCATGGCAGATTCATTCTGAGCCCAAACAGCCCAGACCTTGAGAACACAGACCCAATTGAGCCTGAAGATTTTGACAGCACAAAATATTCAAGATATAAATTTGACAGTGGGAAAATATTCACACTAATACAGTTCAGAACCACTTCGCTCCTGAGTGTGATCAAGTGATGTTATTTCTTTAAAAATTGTTTCCTTGCCCACATCCCTGGTCTCCCTTTTTCCATTTGGGGCACAAAAGGCAAAGTCCCAATCCTGCATGAGAAAACCAAGCTGTGCTGCATTTCCAGCACACAGAGCTCCAGGAGGCTTTGGAAACTCCCAGAGAAAGTTTTGGGGCCGGTTTGGAGGAGCAGTCATGGCTGGCTAATTAAACCCAAATGCAGCAACCAAAAGGCTTTTTTTCCCTTTTTCCACTTCACATCCCAAAACTCTCCTTTGGCCAGGAAAGTCCCTAATTCCGCCTCGGATGCATGGAGGAAACAGGGGACTTTCCTAACAGGCAGCTAAATTGGAATTTTATCTTCTCTGGACCTTTCTCAGGAGCTTTTTTGGGATGTGCCAAGAGCTAAACCCGTCAGGTGTTCATTGATGGCCATGGAGAGCGGGGCTGGAAGGATTCACCCTCGAGCTCTGAACTGTGGACCCAAGGCTTGGACACACAATTGTGGGGATTTCAGTTGAAGCGTGCAGCCTCCTGCCACTTGTCAAGAACTTGTGGGACATTCAAGCTGCAACCACAAAGGACATCTTCCCCAATCCCAATCCTATCCTCACCAATCCCAATGCAATCCCACCATCCACTCTTACAATCCAATGTCATCCTCACCAATCCCAAATCCCATCCTAAAAAAATCCAATCCCATCCTCACCAAATCCCAATCCACCAAAAAATCAATGCCATCCTCACCAATCCCAGTCCTATCCTCAAAATCCCATCCTCACCAATCCCAAATCCCAACCACACCAATTCCAATCCCATCCTCGCCATTCCCAATCCTATCCTCAAACCAAACTCCAACCTACCCACCATCCCAAATCCCATCCTCACCAATTCCAAATCCCATCCTAACAAATCCCCAATGCCATCCTCACCAATCCCAATCCTATCCTCACAAAAATTCCATCCTCACCAACCTCAAATGTCATCCTCACCAATCCCAGTCCCATCCTCACCAATGCACCTCACCAACTCCAATCCCACCCAGAGCGATCCCAAACCCTCTCTGCAGCCCCCCAGCCCCCCGTGCCCCTCTCTGGGTTTTCTGGGTGCGTTCCATCCCGGGAGCTGCGGGCACACGGTGAATGTTCCCTGTCTGAGCTGCACAGGCGAGACGGCGGCAGCGGGTGCGGTCCCTTCTGCTGCCCAATTACCCAGCAGTGCCTGGCACAGCCTTTATTGAGCACAGCGCTGGCCCGGCGCTCAGACAGCCCCGTGGCCAAGTGGAAAACGCTTTTCCTGCTTCAAGGAGAATCCTACAGGGCATCCGAGGCCACAAAACCCCGCCCTGCTTGACAGCGATTTAGGGGAAATTCTATGGAGCGCTGGCTGCCAAAGCGACAGTGCCTCAAAAATGAGCTCAGAAATGCAGCTATGTCTCCATCTGAAAATAAATCTATTTTTTATAAGTATTTTTATATACTTTTTTTATGTTATTTTTTTTCTGTTCCGACACACAGATTACATCTGGTTTTGTAGCTAATTTCGCTTTCCTTGGCTCCCTGCCATGCTGGGACTGGAAGCTCCAGCTTGCTCCATGCCAGGTAACTCCACTCAATGCCTGAAGTCCTTAAACGCCCCTTAAGTTCTGTAATAACCAGCAGAAAGCTGGGGACAGGATTGGAAAGGGGCAGGAAAAAAGGGATGTGTCCCATTTTCTAGGAGCTGGGTGATGTCGCCTCCCTGATGGAGGGAGGGGAGAACTCGGATCCTCCAGGAGCAGGGCTGGGGAAACCCTGGATGAGGAAAAACCCACAGGGAGCAGGACAAGCTTTGGACAGAGGATTTTTTTGGGGTTTGGGATGGTGCCCACATGTTGTGTTCAACCAGCAGAGCTGTGCCCTGAGGCACAGAGCCAGAAGAGGCTCTGGAGTGGCACCAGAGCCCACCAGGGCACCGGCACCACATCCAGGATGGGACCATTGTTCCTCCAGAAGCCGCCGCATCCCACGAGCGCCAAACGCCCGCCCCTCCCAGCGCCGACAGCTCCAGCTGGGACAGCTTTGCCTCTCTTTTTCCCCCCAGGAAAGGGCAGAAAGCTCCTCCTGCTCCCGCTGCCGACACCGAACAGCCTGGACGCCTTTCCCGCGGCGCTGCGAGAGCTTGAATTGCGGGCCACGCTATTACGGAATCGTCTTTTGCCGCGTGGGTTGGAGGCGCATCCCGATTTTCATCCCCACATGCCAGCACGGCAGCTCGGCTCTACCTGCCCAAGCTGCCTCGTGGCAGCGGAAGTGCTCAGAGGGAAAAATTGGATTTCCCAGGAATTCTGTCTGAATCCCCATTGCTCTCACGCCTCAAACGCATCCATCCTTCAATTCTCGGTAGGGAAGGACAAATTAAAGAAAGGCTCCGAGGGTGGGCTCGGTTTCTGGGCCTCTGAACTGTCATGTTTGTTTTGCCACAAGAAGCTTTTCAAAAAGCATCCAGGATCAGAAGCACTCAAATCTCTCGGTTTTCAGCGGGGTTGGCTCCCGGGCTCCTGATGGAGCTGCAAAAATCATGTTCTGCCTGGGAGAGTCTGGAGGAACATCCCGGCTTTTCCAGGCTCACTGACCAGCCCCAGGAGAGGCTCTGGGATTTGGGGATGGAATATGACTGGGGTCTTTGGTGGTGGGTGGAGCTGACCCTGCTGCTCCAGCAAAGCTTATCCAGCCTTGCACTGAGAGAAAAAGCGACCCAGGAGACCTCAATCCCATGGAAAAGGGGAAAACTCACAGAGATTTTGGATTAAGGAGTGTTCCCAAATGTCCCCGAGAGAGAAGTCTCCAGGAGATCAGCTGGACCAGCTAAGAGAGCAAAGGATGCCAAGGAGGGACCTTCAGAGCTGGGCAGGGCAAGGCCTGGCTTAAAGGGACTTTGGTCCTGCTGCTGTTGGCAATTCAATGAAGGAATTTAAGGCTGCATATCTGGATAAAGAGATCCTTGTCAAAACCCCAAAAGCCACGGGGAAGGAGAGGGGAGGAACTGAGGGGAACGGTGAGATGTGCACAAAAATTCACCAAACTCATATTATATATCTATATCTATATCATCATATCTATATCTATATCCTATATCTATACTTAATCTATATCTATATCTACATCTATATCATATATCTATATATTATATCTTATATATCTATTATCTATTCTATTCATTTCATATCATACATCTTATCATATCATATTAATATAATATTATATCCCTACAGGATTAAATACTTTTGTCCTAATCCCAGCCCGGCAGAGAGAGCCTCAGTTGAGCATGAGATGTTCAGAGACTGAACGTTCTGGGTGCCGGGCATGTTTTCTGGACTTTGGTTTCAGCCGCATTCCTCACTTCTGAAAGAGGGGGGTGTGGATTTCTGCGAGGAGCAGCCACTGGGAAGGAAGTAATGTTCATTAAGTGTGCAGGCAGTGCGGGACGAAGCATGCTCCGTGAAAAAAGCTTCGCCTCCCCTGCCTGTCAAGCCCGAGGTTTGAACCCGCTCCAGAATGCCGGATTTACTTTTCAGGAAGAAACCGTACCTGGCTGGGCTGCATTTTTTTCCCTTCCCTCCTCAAGCGGGTGGAAACAATATTCTTTTGATGCGGGTGATGCCTTCCTGCGAGTGGGGATCTTGCGCTGCGAGAAGGAGACAAACTTTGCTACCTGTGAAGCGAAGACTGCTTAGGTCAGTACGAGGGGGCGCCGAGGAACTTTGCCGGCAGCTTTTTGTGACTTTTGAGCTCCTATTTCTGCTCTTCTCTGTCCCTTTCCGTCTCCAGCAAGCTGAACTTTTTTTTGGAAAAAAAAAGAAAAAAAAGTTCAGCAGCTCTCTGTTTGTTTGTTCGTTCTCTCTGCTGAAGGTAAACTTGGTTTAAGTGAAAACAGCCTGACTTTGCTGCGAGCTGAGCTTAACTTTTGCAAAGTCGAATTGCTGCCAGAACAGAGACTTCTTTTCTTTACTTTTTCTTCTCTTTCTTCTTCTATTCTACATTTTTTTAGTGATTCCTATAATGCAATCCTGGGCTTCCAGCCTGTGTTTTAAAAGCCTGTTCCCCCTTCTCTCCCCGCCCTCTGCCTTAGAGCTGAAAATGAGACTCATTCTTGAATAATAAACTCTGTGTTATCAAGCAAATCTTGTGGCTTGTTCATGTGATTGTTCCCAGGCCCTGCACCGATGTTTTTTGCCTTTTAATACGTTTTCCAGTTCTTTCTGAAAAAGGAATTGCAAAACTGTTAACAGAGAGGTGAGAGAAAGCAATTTGAGTTGATAACTAAATTTTACTCGATGGCTGCATTTTTAAGCTTTTCAATTTTTTAAGTGCTCTCTAGTTTTTGCTTTTAAAAGCACATTTAGGATTCCTGTCTCTCGAGGATTTGAAATATTCCCAACCTCAGAATGGGAAAAGAGATTTTTTTCTCTGTTTTTGTGAGACTTTGTGCTGCCTAACGGAGATTTTTCTGAACGTAGGCCAAATGGTCAAGAAACAAAACGAACACTGAATAAGAAGTGAAATGGACTCAAATAATTAGAAACTGCCTGCAGTTAATGATTGTTTGAAGTGGGTCAGAAACATTTGGCAGCTTCTGGTGTTAAATTTTATTCTCGGATATGCTTGGGAATGGTTATGGGGCTTATCAAAAGTTTGGATTTAAGTTTGTGTGCTTGAGGAGTGGGTACAGACACGGATATTTGAATTTTAGAAGCTAAAGAAAGGATTTAAACACACTCAGACACGAATCCCTTGTGTTTAAAAGCTGTTTATTTATGATTTGGTTGTTGTAAAGTGGGAGTTATCCCACGTGAAGGATCTCAGTAGGAAAAAGGGGGCAGCAGGTATGATGTGCGTTCCTACTCAGAGGATTTGGGGTGCAGAGTATCTTTACAAAATCCACTTTGAGTTTTGCTGCTGCTCACTCAAACCCAAGCTCTGTGTGCCCAGGGGCAGAGGAGCAGTGGGTTTTGCTGGATTTCCTGCTGGGATTACCTGCCCTGTGCCAGGGAGGGACAGGGAGCAGCCAGGCTGGGCAGAGCAATCTGCAAACACCCAAAACTGGGGTGCTCTGAACTTTCCCTGCTTCACCCCGAGATCTCAGGGGTTTGTGATGAGGGGAAGCTGGGGAAAAGCCTTTGGATTTGGATTTGGGGGCCTGGTGGGGGTCGTGGAGCTGCAGATGGTGTGGCCACAGGGCTCCATCCCCTCTGTGCATTCCAGCCTCCATTTCCTTGCCTGGGAAATGGGGAGGGTCCTTGCTGAGGCACTTTGCATATTTATGGCAGAAAAAAAAAAATCTTTGAGAGGAGAGATAAACCCAGGCTGCACAACTGCACATCCTCCTCTGAGTTTTGAACACGGGCTTTGGGTGGCCCAGATTTATCCCAAATCCAGGGGAAAAGCAAAGCCTGGTCCTCACCCAGCATGGGCTCCCCCATTGTTTCTTTGCAGGTGTGCAAATTGCACAAATCCAGCTTTGCACCGACTCACTTCGTGTGCAAAATGATGATTCAGGGCAGGAAATGTTTGGGGATTATTTAATTTCCCTTCCTCAGGTTGGGATTTTGCAGTTGATGGGTTTGCAGGGGTTGGAAGTGGAAACCAACTTGTGGTCCATGGAGGTTGGGCTTTACCCACCCTGCCTGTGACGTGGAATATTCAGGTCCATTAAATGGATATCAGCCAGATTTTGGCCAAGAAACCATTTGGCCTCCTGTCCTCCTTTATTTTCATCTTTAATTACCGATCTATTTCTTCCTTCACCTCCCCAGGTGCTCCCAAGGCAAGTCTGTTCCTGTTCCTTGGTTGGATTGAAATCCTTCTTTATTTTTAAAACAAGGGAGGGGAATTCCACAGTTCCTGGAAAGGCCCAGGTCTTTCTAAGGTTTCTTTCGCTATTACCATTTCTAAGTTTTCATTTACCATTTCTAAGGTTTCATTTACCATTTTTAAGGTTTCTTTTACCATTCCTGAGACTTCACTTAGCTCCACAGTGGAACAAGCCATTGCAAACTTGTGTAATCTCATTTTTTGCCTTTCATTTTTGTTTTTTTTGGAACAATTTAAGAGGGAAAAAAAACTTCCTGTGTCTCTCTGAAGCTCCATGTATGAGTTTGTTCTCTGCAATGGAGATGTCTCCAGCTGAATCCAGCCACAGTCAACAGGAAGGGGTGAAATTTGGATGGAGGGAGCAGGATCCCATCCCCTTGAGCTGTTCCTGCCTTGGGATGTGCAGAGCAGGGATCTGACACTTTAGGAATTCTGGAGCACTTCAGGCAGCTCCCTGTACTCACAAATCCCATTTTTTTTGGAAGATGGGGATTTCTTGGAGCATTTTGAGGATCAGGATATTGAGATCCATCTGAAACACCCTGGGTCTGTCCCTTGGGAAAGGAAAAGAGCCCCCACAAGGGTGGATCTCTGCTGGGTTCTGGATGGGATCTGTGCAGATAAAGGACCCTGGGATTGCTGGAATGTTCTCCAAAGAACAGGATTTTCTGACTTGAGGATCTCAGGGAAGAGTGAAACAAGGGAGGGTTGATTTCAGAGGGAGCTGTGCCAGGTGAGGACATGGCATCTCTTTGGAGGAGGCATTAAGAATTGAATTTTTTTTATTTCTAGTGCAGAAGTGCAAGGAAAAAACTTCAAATGGTTCCACAGGCAGTGTTTGAGGGTATCTCGGGCAGAAATGAGCATTATCATCCTCCTCTTGTCCTTGGGAAGAACCAAGGAGCAGCAGGACAGGCCTGGAGCCCATTCTGCCCAATGTTTGACCAGGATCCCGTGCACAAACCACTCTTGGGAACATCTCACACATTTCCCTTTCCTGTCCCCACTGTGACCACCTGGAGCTGCAGGGAATGAGCCATGAAGGAGATAAAAACCTCTGGGCTGATAAAATCACCTTTCCAAGTTCACAATAAAAACCCTTCTCCCTCAAGGTGTTGAATTTACCCCGATTTCTCCTCCTCGTTGGGACAGTGACTGTGAGCTGAAGTCAATCCTGGTGTTAACAGCCAATTCCTCCCTTTATTTTTGCAGGTAGCAGTGGAAATGAAAGCAATTCCATTTCCCCCATTGCTCACAGGCTCCAGGAATGTAAGTACAAATGCCATTACTTCTGTCCCAGGTGGAAGTGTGAGTGTGACCATCCAAGCCCACCATGTGTTTAAATGTTTGTGGTTTTTGGTTTTTTTTTTTTTTTTTAGAAAACCAAACAACAAAGAGGTCAGGGGAAAGTTACTGGTTTGACATTTTCTCGCTGGCTTTGCAGAAAATCAGGGTTCATTTGGATTTCGATCCAGCTGCTTTTGGGCCCGAGTTGTCTCTGGAGAAGTCGGGGAGGGACAGGAGAGGAGGGAAAGCTTTTAGCTCTGTCTGTTGAGAAACCTCCTGGGTGGCAATTTCAAAAACTCCTGTGGGACCGAGAAGCTGAACTCCTATTTTTAGAAGGATTGCTGGAGCTGAAATCAGCCTTTAAAGCTTTTAGGAACCTGGAAAGGCAGGTGGGAACCCCGTGGGAGCTGGAAAGTGTCTGAGCAGGTTCTGAGCTTCGCTCTGAGAGTTCATTCTGAACTCACCAGAGGGACATTAGCAAAACCCACTTGACTCCTGCATCAATCTGCCCATATCCAAATCCTTGTAATTCTTGCTTCTCCTCATTTCAGAGGATTTGGGATTCTGAAATACTGAAGCCTGAGTTCGATAAAAGTGATTTGAGGAAAGTGGTTTTTGAGGAAAATGATTTTTTTTTAAACTTAATTCACTTCAAACTGAATTCAGTAAAACCTAAATCAAAATCTCTATGATTTTGGATGGATTTTAAATCACATTGCTTTCAGATCACAAATGAAATTAAGGAATGCAACACAGATTTCAGTGTCTGTTGGTGCCTCGTTTCAAAGTTCACTGAAGTTCAGGATATTTTTTTTTTTTGTTTGAGTCAACTGCTTGAGAACTTGGGAGCACTGCAAAATTTAAGCTGAAGTTCAGTGCAGATCCTTCTCTCTGCTAAAAGTTTTTAGAGCTGCAACCTGGGCCAGAATTCAGCATCTGAATCTCCTTCCCCGGGCAGAAGCGCAAAGAAACAGAACTTTCTGCATCGAAATGCAAATTCTCCATAGAAATGGGGCTTTTCTGAGCTGCTCTCGGGGTTCAGGTGGTTGAAAAAACGAGCTTTGTGCTGCCGAGGCAGCAGGGCCGGGGGTTTCTCCAAAGTGCCTTTGTTTGGGGATGTGTAAAGCCCTCAATGTGTCATTCTTTCTGCTTCAGCTGTTAGAGACTCCCATCTTCTCTATTGATTTTACCCAGAGTTCTGCCTGCCCTTGAAGGTGTGACCTGTACCTCGGGCTAATTTATTTCTGTCATGGCTGCAGCATATTTTAGAGGGCAGCGGGGGTAGGAGGGAGAACAATGAATTCAACATGGAATATAAATCCCAAGCCCGTAGCCTTCAGACATTCCAGCACATGCCCCATTCTCCCGTTTGGCATTCTGCACGGTCTTGGATTAAAAGAGGGAAAAAAAAAGAAAAAAAAAAAAAAAAGAAAAAAAAAAAAAGAGAGGCATTTGTATAAGTAATCAGGTGAGCCATTGTGGGTAATCCTGTTGGTCACACACGCTGGCATGGATATTAAAATTTGCTGGGCTTCTAAACCACTTACAATGACGTCTTAGTTTGGGAACCTGAATGGAAACCTCACCTTGATGGCCTTGGGGGTGTTTTGGAGCAGAGCGCTGAAAATTTGAGTTGTGGGATGTGGTGGGCAAAGTTTGGGTTTGTGCTGAAAACTCATTTTGGTACTGAGCGTGATGGATCTTTTCTTTTTCTTTAATTTTATTTTATGTGGTCTCACATCTTCATTGCTGTTCAGCTTTTAAAGAGTGAAATATAAATTTCAGTGGTGTGGAAACACAGAAGTTTAAACTCTGCAAAAACTTTGAGCTGGAGCACATGGCCCCTCTCATTAATCTCTGGGGCTCAGTGGGGTTTGTTGTCAGTGGGGTTTGATTTCCATGGGGTTTGTTGTCAGTGGGGCTCGCCCTCAATGGGGTTTGCTGTCAGTGGGGTTTAATTTCCATGGGGTTTGCTCTCAATGGGGTTTGTTCTCGGGGTTTGTTCTCAGTGGGTTTGCCATCAGTGGGTTTGTTATCAGTGGGGTTTTTTCTCAGTGGGGTTTGTTCTCAGTGGGGTTCATTGTCAGTGGGGTTTGCTGCAGGGCTTTCCAGCCTCCTCCTCCCCCTTTTCTTGGGGTTTTGATCAAACCCTGGAACCCCAGTGTGATGAGGGTGATATTATGGGGTCATTTCCAGCACATGAGGAGCAGTTTGGTGGAACTTTATCAAAACACAACTTGACAGCAAACCGAGTTCCTGCTTTTCTCAGGAATTTGGGGCTCATCATCCCCAAGGATGGGTGGTTTGGGGTGGGCAAGGAGTGCCTGGTTTGGGGTTTCTGTGGGGCAGGGCAGGGTTCAGAGCAGTGTGAGGAATATCCCATTTCCTGGAGCTGCTGCCTCAGAAAGCACAGAATTCACCTGGAATTGCTGAGTTTGGTGAAACTTGGACCACTCTGGTCAGAATTCAAAGTTTGGGGTTAAATCTGGGTGTTTTCTGTGGGATTTGGGTTTTGAGTGGCTCCTGAATCCATAATGAATCCATTGAATCCTCCCACAGCCATAAATGGGGTTTTTCTTCCCCTGAAGATTTTGTGCAGAAATATTTCGGTAGCACCTGTAGGGGGAAAACAGAACAGGAGGGGTCAATTCGGAGCAGAAATTTAAAAAGAATAAAATAAAAGTGAATAAAAAGAAGATTTGTGATTTATGGGAGGGGCAAAGGGGATTTAATAAGAAATTAAATGGTCCATTGGCATATAAAGTGTATATTTTTACATCTCCACTTTTCCATAAGATATATATTAAAAATACTATAAATAAATTTATTCTAATATAAATAAATAAAAATCAATAAAATAAATAAATATTTCTTAAATATTAATAATTATTTAAAATAAAAATTAAGAAGTAAATAATAACAATTATAATAATTTAAAAAGTAAATATAATATGAAAATAAGGATATAAATGTAAAAAGAGAAATAGAATAAAAATATTAAAGCACAAAAAAATAAATAAATAAATATATTTTTTAATATATATCTATCTGATCTCTGCCAATATATTAATTATTCCCAGGGAACAAAGCAGCCAGGCCTGGCCATTCCAGCTGCAGCCTCCTCGTGTATCTTGGCATCTTTGTGTTTATGGTCTCACCCTTTTCATTCGGCCCCCAAAGGCCGTAAAGTCAGAGCAGATCCGGCCTTTTCAGAGCTTCGCCACTCCTAAAACAGAGGGAGGGAGGGAGAGGCAGCTCCAGCACTGAAAAGACCCGGGTGTGCCTATAAATTATTTTTTGGTCTTCCAAGGAAAACCTGAAACTGAGAGGGAGAAATAGCAGTGCGGAACTGTTAAACCTTGGGTCTGACACCTCCCTGAAACACTCAGACCCCAATTCTGGCTGGAACCCACCCCATGAAATCTTTTGGGGAACATTTCACTGGAGAAGAGTTGCCCCAAATGTTACTTCACTGATTTTTCCTTGAGTACAAATTGTAATTAAAATGGGGAAACATTGGGCAGTTTGTTTAAAATTTGGAGTGAAACCTGAAGATCTCGGTGTTTCTTCCTCTTGTGTCACCTTTATCAAAATGTTTTTATGCCTCAGTTATGAACTGATATTTGCAGTTTGGTGATTTCTGTGATTCACTTCTCTGAAATGCAGGTTTTTGGTTGAGGTTTCAGCTCTTGGTGTGGGACAGGGTGAAGGTTTCTTCTCTGGCCACTTTGGCTCCTTCTGGTATTGAATTTCTTCTCCACATCATCCCATCCTTCCATTTCATTGGCATTTTCTCCCTCTACCCACTGGGCAGCTTTAAAAATTCAGAAAAAAAAAAAATAAAATGCTCAACACCCTCAGTAGAGTCCAGGTGCCCTCCTGAGGAGCTGCTGTACGAGGGGAATTCTCCTCCTTTGGTTTTGCACCTCTCAGAGCCGCCAGCACTGAATGTTCCTGCACTTCATGGAGATTTTGGGATTTTTTTCTCCTTTTCTGGGTGTCCTAGAAAGATTTGGTGTGCTCAGGTTAACCCTGGAAGTAACTGTGTGTCAGGGATGGCAGGAACAGAGAGTTCCAGCACATCAAAACTCTGCAGATGACCTGTTAAGGCACAGTGGGACATTTTTAGATTGAAAAGCATCCCAGAATGAAGCTGAGAGGTTACTATTGGGCCATCCTGAAAAAAATACTTTTTTTTTTTAATTTTTTTTTTTATTTTGGTGGTGAAATGAATGGGAAAAAAAAATACCCAAAAAAATTGAAGAGATGAGATGGCCCCTCATGTGCTCCCCAGATGTACAGTCCCACATGTCTGCTCTGTTAGGCTGATTATGGAATCCATGCGTTCATCGCTGGGAGCAAAGGGAGGATTGATTTCTTTCTGCAGTGCTGTGGCTGTGTTGGAGATAATTAAACATCGGAGCTGAAATGGAGCCGAGCTGAAAAAGGAGAGTTTTTGCACTTTTGGATGTAAAAAACTCCGGGCTGGTCTGGGATGGGCAGAAGTGAATTTTTATTAAGGTGATGATGCACAGATAAAATGCATCTGAGTGCACTGAACCCCTTTGGGGTCACTCTTGTTCACAGTGGAAAGGGATTTCGTGTGAACTTCATTCACTTCCAAACTAATTTCAGTCAAACCTAATTCAAATCTTGACTTAGGTTTGAACTCTCTTTCATTGTGAAGTGTAAAATCCGAAGTTTTAAGCAGTGCCTGACTAACTCACCCCAATAACTAATATAATTTGATTATTCTGGGTGCTTTGCTGCAGATGCTTGGTCCAAAGTCCATTTTGGATTTATTTTATCATTCCCCCCTTGCAGTGTTTAGATTTTTTGCCTCTCAGACTGCAAGATATTGTGTTAATTCCAGCTTTCACCAGATAAAAAACGCATTGCAGGGAACATCTTTGAGAATGGGAGCATCAAAGGTGTCAATATCCAAATTCAAGTAATTTTAGGTGAGTTTCAAAGGTGTTCTTGCTTCTGAAAGTTCAGATTTGTAAGTTCTGAGGGACTTATAAACCCTGCAGGGACGGATGTGGGATTTTAGTTGGTGTCACAGTTGGGAACCTGATCTCTGTAGAGAGGAGCTCATGGGTTAACACTGAGTTATTCCATGCCAGGAGGGAAACCAGCTTGGCTGAGGGATGGCCATGGTCAGGAATTCAGCTGGGTGTGGGTTTGGATCTGTACAGT
The DNA here is from genome assembly GCA_009741485.1 of Malurus cyaneus samueli. Classification (NCBI taxonomy): domain Eukaryota; kingdom Metazoa; phylum Chordata; class Aves; order Passeriformes; family Maluridae; genus Malurus; species Malurus cyaneus. Next base: position 70,139 of record VKON01002321.1, read on the forward strand.
CCCAGCATGGTTTGGGCTGGAAGGGATTTTAAGATCATCCCCATGGGCAGGGACACCTTTCACCATTCCAGGGTGCTCCAAACCCTGTCCAGCCTGGCCTTGGACCCTTCCAGGGATCCAGGGGCAGCCACAGCTTCTGTGGGCACCTGTGCCAGGGCCTCAGCACCTCATTGGGAGGAATTTCTTCCTAAATATCCCATCCAACCCCATTCCCTTTCAGTCTGAGCCCATTCCCTGTGTCCTGTGCCTCCATTCCTTGTCCCAAGTCCCTCTGCAGCTCTCAGGTGCCAGCACACCCAAGACAGAATGACCTGAGTTCCTTAAACCCCAGAAATGTGCTGGACACTTAAAATTTTGCTGTTCTGTGTTTATAAGAGGACCCATTTCACAAACCTGGGTGGAGAAATGGTAATTTCACCAAGACTGGGACCAAGAAAAGCAGGAACCCGGTGGGTTTCATTCCCCCTCATTCTGCTGGAAGCTTGAGGGGCAGGTAATTGAAGAGCTGTGTGTGTGTCTCACTTTCCTCACCTGTCAGTGGGGGAATGACTTCACAAGGCTCCGGAGGAATAATTAAAATGATCCTCGGAATGTGCTTTCATATGCCGGGAAGGAGAGTGGGAGCGTTCACATGTACCAGAGAAAAAGGGAGAAAAAAGTAGGTTAGCCTGTCTGAGCTTGTCATGCTTCTCCTGTGTCAGCAAACTCGGGGAGACAAGAGAAAGGAGAGGAGGGGAGATCAAAAGAATGTGTTAAATTCAAAAGTAAACAGGGAAAGTTTGACTTAAAGCGGCGAGGAAGGAGCTGCACGGGGCCTGTGCTCGGATTTTCAGCGTGGGCTGAGTTCTTGGGCATCAACAGCCAAAAATCCCAAGGAAATCCCTGGGGGGAATGAGCTCAGGGTGCTCTGCAGGTGAACCTTTGGAGGAAATTTGGAGGGATTTCCCCTGGTGATGGGGAAAGCAGGGAGCTGGTCCAGCTGAGATGCTCAGGGTGGGGGTCCCCGCGTTATTTGGGGCACATGGGGTGAGGTGGCAGCCGCAGGAGAAGATTGTTCCATGTCAACCTTGCCTTGTGTCTGGTCACTGGCAGCAGGGAGAGGCAAAAATTGTTTATAAATGGGGTTTTGTCCTCCCAGTTCTTGGCAAAATGGGGTTTAAGGGCTCCCTAAAGCACAGGAGCAGCCGAGCTGAACTTTAATGTTGAATTGGAGCTGATCAGAGAATCCCAGAATCCCAGAATCCCAGAATCTCAGAATCTCAGAATCGCAGAATGCAGAATCCCAGAATCCCAGAATCACCAGGGTTAGAAGAGACCTTCAAGATCTTCCAGTCCAACCCATACCCAACACCTCAACCAAACCACAGCACCCAGCACCACATCCAATCTCTCTTTAAACACATCCAGGGATGGTGACTGCACCCCCTCCCCGGGCAGACCATCCCAGTGCTTTATCACTCTTTCTGTAAAGAACTTTTTCCTGATGTCCACCCTACATTTCCCCTGGTGCAGCTCAAGGCTGTGTCCTCTGGTTCTGCCTGGAGAAAGAGCCCGACCCCCCCTGCCCACAACCCCTTCAGGCAGTTGTGGAGTGTTGAGGTCACTCTGAGTCTCCTTTTCTCCAGGCTTGTCTTGTGTTGATTTTTGAGCCAATTTTGTTCTGTATTCCTTTTCTGTTGGCATATACGCCCAAAAGATGTTCTGTATCTTTAAGTGAAACCCGGAAGAAGCCGCGTGGGCTGCTGGGAATGGCAGCGCGGCCGGTTTAAAAAGCCAGTGCTGCCACACAGTCCGGCTTTTTCCCAGCTCCGCTCTGGCTCAGTTTTCTCTCCGTGGGAGTCCTTCTGCTCTCGGAGTGCAGTTACACTGTTACAGTTTCGGCTGTTAGCTTCGGCAGCTCTCCTCAGACCCCCCGGTCTGCGTCTCCTGCGATCCCCCTCCAGCCGGGAGAAAAAGCCGCGCGGCTTCACCTCTCGGGATTGTGGAAGCGAAACCGGGCTGGCAGCAGAAACACACCGACCCGTCACAGGGAAGAAAAGACTGTGGTACAAGTTTTTTTTTGTTTTTTTTTCTTTTTGCACTGTTACAACGGCCACGTGGTTTGTTTTTCTTTTGTTCTTTTTCCCGGGGACGGGAGGCGCCATTTGTCGGCACCCGTGGCGGGGGGTTTTCTTTTGAATAATTCGTTACTTTTTATCTGTGTCCTGTGGGAACTGTGTTAATAAATTACTTTTTTTTTTCTCTTCACTTTTTTTTTTTTGCCCAGTATCTATTTTCTGTTGCTGGGGGGGAAAAGTTATCAAATTTATTTTCATTTTAGGGGAAACGTTTTTCTCTGAAAACATTGTCTCAAAACCGAGACAAGGCTGAACACCCCCAGCTCCCTCAGCCGCTCCTCACAGGGTTTGTGTTCCAAGCCCTTCCCCATCCTCGTTGCCTCCTCTGTGAGTTCAAATAACCTGAATTTCCCAGGTTCAGGGACAGGACAGGGCTTGGACAACCCATCCTGGTGGGAGATGTCCCTACCCCACGGCTTGAACGTCCTTTGAGGTCCCTTCCAACCCCAACTATCCCGGGATTCTGTGAACACACAGAGCTCTGAGCTGTGCTTGTGTTCTGTTCACTTTAATTCCGCTCCTGAAATAGGCCAGGGGATGTTGAAATGCACATCCATAGGGTGAATTTTCCATATAAAATAGACAGAGGAGAACAAAAAGCACATGGGGGAAAATTCCTGACAGCCAATGCATGGAGGGTTGGTTATATTTTTATGGAATTATAGGTCAAACACCAGGCTGCCAAAAGCAATCATACCAGCTGTAATCTTCTTTAACTGCATCCAGTCAGAAAAGATGAAAAATTGTTTTTCTGCCTTTGAAGAATGGAAATATCTTTTCCCATACCCGCTCTGACCTGTTTTGCTGTAACGGATTCTGGATCCACTCAGCTAAATCATCACAAGCTGAGTGTGATGGAAACAAATTGCCCCATAAAGCTGATCCTAAAACTCTGCCTTTTGCACCTTCAGCAGCTGGGGAGGGTTTTTTTTGAAGGAAAAGTGCTCGATTTGCATCCTGAGCCTCCTCCATCTGCCTTATCTGCAGCAGAGCTGGGCCACTTGGAGCCCAGCTTTGTGTGGTATAATCTTATTTTTCCACACAGTTGGGCTGTTTGGTTGTGTCACATGAAGTGCAGCCTTCCTTTGGGGAAACCACCACGAACCACGAGTTTCCTCTGAGGTGCTGCAGAGAAATGAGTTTATAACAGACCTGGGAGTGGGATGGAGTAGAAACCTTTTGGAAAACCAAGAGGGGAGATTCCCCAGGGAACACATCCCATGCTGAGTTAAAACAGCCCCAAATCAGGTGAGGCAGGATTTGAGGCACCTGAAAAGCTGAAGAGGAGATAATTTTGCTTTGTGAGCTGCTAAATTTCTGGAATTACAGGAGGAACATTCAGGGGTGTCACTGGTGAAGGAATGGGGCATGGAAAGGCAGGGAATTCTCTGTATTTGTGCCTTAATGCAAATTAAATGTGGGGTAGCAAAAATATTTTGGGTTTGCTTGAGCAGATTTGTGCTGTGGTGGAGCTGAGCACCTGAAAAAGTTTGTAGAGAGAATTGTGATGAGGCAATGGTGTCTTCTTCATCTTTCAAACCTTGCAAAAGGAGGAAAAGGAAACTTGCTGGAAGGAGTGGAACAACCATCCAAACCCCCGAGGGTTTTGTTGTGATTTCTGTGTGTCAGATGCACAAAATGGTCTCAAACTGACAGAAAACAGGTTTAGATCAGATATTTGGGAAGAAATTCTTCCCTGAGGGTGGTGAGACCCTGGAACAGAGAAGCTGTGGCTGCCCCATGATCCCTGAAATGTCCAAGTCCAGGTTGGACAGGGCTTGGAGCATCCTGGGATGGTGGAAGGTGTTTCTGGAAGGTTCCATGAGCTGATGAAGGTGCCCATCATCACCAACAGCAGTGAAACAGAAGCTGCAGACTGAGTTTGTGCTAAAAACATTTCCCCAAGTGTTGTTAGCAAGATTTAGAGCTGGTTTTAACCCCAAAGAAAGTATTGTGGTGCTGCTGGTGTGCAGTTTTTGGTGGAAAACTGATCTGCAGATTTTTAATTGCTGCCTTCACGGGGAAGAAATTGTGAAGTTCTGGTGCACTTGCACAGTGGAGCAACCCTGAACTGACTCAGGGCTCCTCAGCAGGGTCAGCAAAATTCAGGGGAGGTTTTGAACTCTTCCTTGGAGATTTAATGCCAACCTGAGTTACACCAGAGAAAAATATTCAGCTTTTAATTCAGAACTGCGCGTGGCAAATGAGCGGTGTCTACTGCAGAAAAAATCTGGGGGTTTGAGGCACTTTCCCAACTTTTTTGGTTTTGATTCCATCCCTCAGAGTCACTTTAGCTGGTTGATTCAGCCATGCCATGAACCAGGGGCCACCTCTGGTGTTTACAAATTTGTTTTTGTGGTTCCCTGGTGGTGCTGTAGATCTGCTGACCTCTCGTGCCACCTCGTCAGGATGTCACTCGAACACTCCATGTTCTTGCTCCTCTTCAAACCCTATTTTTCCCCTCCTCCTCTGTGTTTTTGTGCAAACCAAGCAGCAGCAGCAGCCGCTTTCCCTTTCCCCAGCGGTCCCTCAGCAGCGAGGAAGGCTGGCCACTGGCCAGTTCATTTAAACCTCTGCAAGAATAGTTTGCTCTCTAATGAATAATCTGGCTTTAAATCTCTCCATTCAGTGGTGGTGGCGCTCCTGGAGTTGACAGGTACTTATGAGACGCTGAGGAAAGGTCGTTTGTTGGGTGTTACTTTCATTGATTTGTCCAGAGAACCTCCTGGCTGTTCCTCTGTGCTCCCTGAAGGCAATAAAAAGAGGGATAAACCAGGCAGAAAATGCATTAATTTTCTCATATTTGATAAATAACCCATTGAAAGTCAGCAGTTTCCTATTTAAACCTCACAAAATTCGGCTTCACAGCTGGCATCACCTTATTCTGATCGAGGAAACTGAGGCACAGAGAAAGGGGATTCTTTCCCTGGCCTCAAGTGTTAATCCAGGCCTGGAAGCTGGGAGCTCCTGGCTCTGGCTGGCAGAGAGCTGGAGGAACACCACCCTTGGGAGATTTATTACTCATTTCATCCCACTTCCCCCATCCCCATAAATCAAAACCACCATTTTCTTGCTGAAGTTGGAGCTTAATGAACCCAAAAGCAATTGGAGGAAGCAGCGCAAAACCCTGGCTTGTGCTAAAGCCCTGTTCCATTTACAAATGAGAACCAAGAGCCTTGCTGAAGTTATTTTTACTGTAGCTTGAGTTTACTTTCCAGAGGAGTTGCCAGATCCATATTTCAAGATTGGCTTCTTGATGCCCGGAAGAAAAAAGGGACTTTGACATCTCCTAACCCAGGCTGGGAGGGGATGGCTCCTACCTGGATTCAGGATTGGACTCAGTGGGCTTTTCCAGCCTTAGTGGTTCTCTTATTTTATCTGCGTGATAAAAATTTATCTCTTGAATGGGCTTAAATCTCACCCTTTTTGTGCTAATTCTGAATTTTTCTGTGTAAAATTAAGTGCTTGGAGATGAACAATGTTTTTACGGGATGCTATAAGGGAAGAGTAGCACCCTGCTGGTGGATGTGGAGCTCCAGCTCATGAGACCCTGGAACTGTCCTTGGGAAGATGAATTTTTGTGAGATGAGGGTGGGAAACTGTTGAAAATGAGACTGCTCAGAATTAAAAACGTGAGGCTGAATAAAAGAACCTTTATCAGAACAGGCCCCGTAGCAAAATGAGAGATGTGTGGATGTTGGGAGAGGATGTTGGTGCAGAAAAACCATGGAAATGGGGATAGGATGAGGGGAAAAATGGGGTTTGGCATTGGAGGGTTAAAGATAAAGCCAGAGGGAGGAGAAAAGTGCCCCCATCAGGTGTGAGAGGAGCTGCAGGTGAGGCTGAGAAGGCTGAACATGAAGGATAAAGTGGGATAAAGCACATGGAGTTGTGGGCAGAGCAGGGCCTGTCAGGAGCAGGGATTGGAACATTTCCCACTGCAGGAAGGAGCAGAGGATCCTGAGCCGAGCATGCCCAGCCCAGGGAGGTCACTCAGTGTCTGAGTTCCTGCCCCAGGGTGTTTTTGAGGGAGGAATGAAGTCAAGCGTGGCCCCCCAGCATGGCTTGGCTGGGTAATCTTTAATATTTAAACCTTTAAAAGTGGAGGGAACTGCTCATGATCAGCTCTTAAGGAGGAAGGAGCAGAGTCCCTAGTGATGGACTCCGTGCATCCTCCGTGACTTCTGCTCAGAATGATCCCAGAAAATGAGCTTAGGCCACAAAAACCCCTAGATTGATGCTTTCCAGTTGATTCCCAAGTCCCAATTCTTCCTTTTCTCCCTTTTTTGCTTTGGTTTGGTGGCAGTCAGGGATGGCACAGCATGATCAGAAGCAGAATAATGCCTGCTTTGTGTTTTCCTGTAAGAGTTTCACTTTCTAGGGAACCAAATCTTTAGTGTTATCCCTGTTTGACAGAGGGGAGTGGAGGGCTGGGGAAGTGGAGTCACCCAGAAAAATGATGGTGGAGCCAAAAATGACACCAAAGTCTGCTCTTGATGCAGAGGAATTGGTCAGGCTGGAGCAGTTTGTTGTCTCCAGGGTGCAGGATGGAAAATCTGCTTCAGGAACTGGCCGTTTTGTAAATCATAAAAATTGTTTGGTAAAGAAACAAAGCGTTGGTCCCAAGATGACCGGAGTCCCTGGAATTCTTTCCATGGGATCAAATCCTTGTTTGTTGGTGAGAGGCAGGATCACACCCCACGGGCTTTTTCCCATCCCAGGCTCTGCAGTCACACTCCTCAGTTGGAGCATAGTCAGCTGCTGGATTTCCAGATGGAAAATGGCCCCTGTCGGTGATGAAGAGGTGTCAAACTCCCATTTTTTAATTTTCTTTGTATCCCTGGTCTCTTCCATGAGGTCAACTAACTTCTGTTTGGAGGAGGAAGAGGGAAGGAAAGAAACGGAGGTAAATTGCAGCAACAAAAGCGAAAGAGAGAGGAAGCAGAAGGTATTTACTTCTCACCTGCTACAAATTACCCCGCAGCAGAAAGCAGCGAGGAGGAGGAGTGGGATGGTACAGGAACAAAAGGCTTTTCTGCCTCCAAATGCACCAAGGTGGGAGCTCTGCGTTTCTCAGGAGTTCGGTTTCAGCATCCAGGGAAGGGCTGGCAAGGGTTGGCCAACAGCTCCGGGGGCTCTGGGGCTCCCTAATGACACTCAGGCTTTGTCCCCTGGCCAGGCAGCGTTGGGCTGGCGGGGCTAAAGTTACAGTCGTGGCACAACTGGTTCCATATTGGCGTTTGATCCTGGGAGAAGGGGAAAAATCTGCTCAATGCGGTTCTCATTAGCCCCGAAAGCTGCAACATGCTGGAGTCATTAGGAGTTTGTTGATTGAGTTAACCGTGCAAGGCGGGCTGCAATTGATCATCTGCATTCTCATTAAATATGCTGCAGTCTCGGGGAGTTTGTTACGGAGGGAAGGAAGGCAGGAGGAATCTCGGTTTCAGCCCTCAGCACCGGTTTTAAAATTTCTCCTGACTTCAGGCTGGAAGTGGGTAATTAATATCAGGGATTGAGGTGTGGCATCAAAATAATCTTTCACTGAGGTGTTGCTGTGCAGGGTCGCGTTTCAGCTCGGGACGGGGAGAGAGATGGAGGCTGAAACTTGAATCCAAATCTAAACTTTCTTCAGCGCCGCGAGAGGCGAGGGAAGTGGTGAGGGGGCTGTGGCTGGAGGATTTCCACTTGGCCCTGTCTAGCAGGTATTTGAAGGAAGGAAGCATTGCTGTGCTTCATTTAAAGATAACGAGGTCTAATAAACCCCAACCAAAAGTCAAATTCGCTTCATCTTTGCCTTGTGCTGGTGAGCGAGTCAATAAGTGAAAAAGATCTGTATGGAGAGAGGTGGTAGAATTTCACTTTCAAGAAATGGGTGAACAGGAGTTGCTGAAGAGTGTTACCTTGAAAATACATCGTGATCACTTTAAACCTTGCCTGTGTCTCTCAGCTTTTGAAATGCTGAAGATCACATCTTGAGGGAATTTGTTGGAGCCTTTGAAGTATTTTTATGTTAGGCCCCTATGGCAGAAGATTGTACAGATCAAGAAAGCACCGAGTAGATTTATTCACAGAAAATGCATTTAAATTACCCAGCTATACGGGTGCACATTCTTCATTTATAGCCTGGTGTCTGGGCTCCGAAATCCTCCCAAGAATTGAGGCCACGGAGTTGGAAAATGAGCTTCTGTACGCCATCCTCCCGGCCTTTCGGATGTAACGGAGCCTGCACCGTGTGGCAGATTGGACGGGATTCAGAGAAGAGCAACAAAAACAATTAAGGGAGGAGAGGAACTGACTTACATGGAAAGATTAAAGCGTTACAAATTTGCGGCTTGGTAAGGCCGGGCCTACTGCGAGCCGCTGGAAGTTTCTGGAGGCAGGAATGCGGCCGCAGGATCCCCGCTCTTGTCTGAACCTGCTTTTGTTTGTGTGTTTGTTTGAAAGGAAAATCTTTCCCCAGCAATATCCTCATCTGGTGTGACTTACCCCAGTGCCAGCGCAAACAATGGAGCGGGGAGATCTGGGCCAAATTAGACCGTCTGAAAACGCGGCCCTTGCGCTCTTTAAAAACTGACACAGCAGGGGTGGAAGCGCTGCTTTAGGGAGGCAACTGGGGTTTTAACTCCTGCGAGGTAATTCCTGGTGCATTCCCGATGCAGAAATGGGGTAAATGTGGAAGATGTTTGGATATCTTCCTGCTGTAGCCCCTCTGTAAATCGCTGGCAAGGGCCAGAATGATTAAATTTTTTTTAAATGCTTCAGCTGCATGTTGGTAACTGATGTACTGAGAGGACATTTCTCTTTTCTTGAAGGAATACAGGCAGCTTTTAAACCAGTGGAGAGAGTCTAAAGCAGTCCCAGAAAATGTGGGACATTGCCATGGGAAGTTCGGAGGAGCTGCAGGTATAGCCCAGACTGAGTGGACGTGGCGCTTACCCAGAGGAGCAGTCCATAAATACCCATAAATGCCCACAAATACCCACAAATACCCCAATTGCTGAGTGGAGCTGGTTGCAGAGGGCACAGCAGCTCAGTTTGCAGCCCCAGCACCCCTGGGCAGTGTCGTGGCCGAGGGGATGGCGGTGGCGGCTGCTCCGCGCACACAAGGCCGGGATTGTTCCCGGTGCACCGCGGGGATTGAGTTACAGCGAGGCTGAGCAATTAAAAATGTGGGCTGGCCCCGAGCAGAATGAAGTGTGAAGCCCATTGTGCTGAGAAGCAGCCTCAGAAGGGAAGTGATGGAGGCCCTGGTGCTTGGGAAGCGGGAATTGTCCTGAGCATGGAGCAGTAATCGAAGCATCGTGGCCAGGTTTGAAGTGGGAGTTTAATTGCTAGCTCCTCGTTCCATCCCAGGGCTGCAGCTTGGTGAGCTGAGGAGCTGCCACCTTTCCCATAATGGTCTCTTTTATGGGGTGGGTGAAGTTGCCAGGGAGCAGAAAGAGGAGATGGAAAAGTGCGGGCTTCTGCATGGAAGCTGCTTCAAATCTCAGTTTCCTTTGTAAGTCATGATCTTCACTGAAGGGTGAAAGGACTAAGCCTCTCAAACATAGTTAGGATGAATTTTGAGTCTTGCCATTTGCACCGAGAAAAACATAATTCCAAGCCTCTCAAACATTATTAGCATGAATTTTGTGTCTTGCCATTTGCACCAAGAAGCAAAAGCCCTAAAGACTCATGGAGATGGTGCTGCCATTGCCTCCATCCCAATTCTTGGGTGGAGAGTGGTGACTGCCCCACTCCTCCTTGTCCCACTGCTCCGTGGGTGAACAGGAAGGAGCAGCAACATCCCCCTCCTGGAATGAGGGTTTGGAAAAGGGGGATCTGGAGTGTGTGAACAAGGCAGCCAGACAGGAATACCGAATGTGGACTGGGCATGCCGGGGGAATTGTTTCCATAGAAACCCAACCATGGAGGCTCCCCCAGCCCAGACTTACAAATTCATGTGATTCCCTTAATGGTCAACAGAGTGAGCAGAGAGGAGTGGGTGATTTGGAAAAATCTGGGAAATTTGATTGGAGTTTGCTGCAGATGTGGGAGCCCCGTGCTGGATTCTCTGTCCGAGGGAACCTGGAGCGGCTCCTCCGCTGCAGGAAATCAGGATGCGAACGATGCCATCCTGGTGGCGAGCAAAGGCAATCAGGCCTGGGTTCTTTTCATTAAATTGAAGGAAAAAATGGTTTTTATTTGTTTCTTGCTGTGTTCTTTTGTTTGCTGCAGATGTGGGAGCACCGTGCTGGATTCCCTGTCTGAGGGAACCCAAAGCAGCTCCTCCGCTGCAGGAAATCGGGATGAACTCCTGGGCAGCGAACGGTGCCATCCTGGTGGCAAAAAAGGCAATCAGGCCTGGGTTTTTTTCATTAAATTGAAGGAAAAAATGGTTTTTATTTGTTTCTTGCTGTGTTCTTCTCCCATTGCTGGCCAGGCCTTTTGCAGGCATCACCTTTGTGCGTAAATCCTAAATGTGAGTTCAGAAATGCCTCAGGAAATGTTGGGAGATGTCCTCCATGGAAGAACAGGGCCTTTCCTTGCCAGGATTTATGAGGGGCCCTGGGAGCCTCTGTTCTTCATTTGTTCCTGGAAAGATTTCTTGGAAAATCCAAGATGTTTGGGACTAATTTATGTTCCTCCATCTCCTTCAAAGAAACCAACGCTTACAAGAGCTCCCATTAACCCCCAAATTCAGGAGTCAAATTTGGTGGGGGAGAAGAGGCTGAAGGAGGTCAGAGAACCCCAGATGGGGCACAGAGGTGTCGAGGCTCAGTGTAATGTTAGATTTGGGTTCCTCTGACCATTTCCTGAGGTCCTGGAGTTTCATTTGGGCTGAGCTGGCTCAGTCTGTCTGATTTTTTTGAAGCAGCCAAGCTTCAGAACCCATGAAATTCATCTTTAGTGAGTGATTTATGCTCTTTTTGGAAGAGGAGGGTAGAGGAGAGCAGGAAGTGTTGGGATTTGGACAATTTGGGACACAATTTGCCCACTGTGCTGTTCTCCAAGGATTGGCTCCACAGCCAGAAATCTACGTGATGTTCTTTTTCTGGATGCACATGGGGAGAAAAGAAAAATAAAGGCTGAAATTATGGGGGAAATGGCTTCCAACTCTCCTTTTAACTTCCCCAACCTCTCAAAAAGTTGCTGGAAGCCTTAAAACTCGCCCAGCTCCGGGCTGGTGTCTTGATAAGCGCAAATAATGCACCCACAGGTCCGAGAGGAAAACAGCTGAGCTTTGGGAAGGGTCAGCCAGCAATGACACATATTTAGGGAAATCAAAGAGCTGCAGGGTTCCACCCAGGAGAGGGGAGAGCCCGAAGGGTGACCCCAAACCAGGGTTTGCAGGGAGGGACGCCCAGAAAGGAGCGTTTTCCCTCTCGGATTTGTGTGAGGTCAGCGTTAACCCCGACCTGTGTTCCACTTGCTTGGTTTTGGAAATGCTCAACCCTCACCCTCAGGGGTGAGATTGTTCTTCCAGGGATCCTCAGCTGCCTGTTTTTGTGGTGAATTGAGCAATATTTGATATTTTCTGTAAAAACCTGGATTGCAGAGTGAGAAGGGAGAGTCTCTGCAGCATTGAGTCACCCTGATTTCAGCTGGAAGCTCTGCACGACGCAAAAATTCAAATTCTGGCTGCATCAGGGTTAAATTTTCCTGTGAGAAGAAGCCAGCACGGGGCTGTGTTTGGGATTTGTGCTGACAGCAGCGCTGATAGCACAGGGATGTTTCAGTTCCTGCTGAGCAGGGCTCGCTCAGAGCCCTTTGCTGCTCCTCACCCCTCTCCCAGAGGGGACACAGCCAACATGAGTGACCCCGAGTGACCACAGGAACATCCCAGACCGTGCCCAGCACCAAAAACCAGGCAGACCCTCTGAATTTCCCAAAATGAGCACAGAAAAGGCTCAGCCTGGCCCCAAACCTCTGAGCCAACATCTGCTCTGTCCCCGCTGCAAGGAGCAGGTTGCTCATTTCTTGACCGTTTTTTTTTTCCCATCAATGAGTGAGGAGAGCAGCTTGGCCCAACTTTGTCCTGGCCTAACTTTGTCCGGGCCCAACTTCGTCCAGGTTTTAATCTGAGCAGGTTTTTGCTGAGCTGCCTCTGCACACAGAACGGGATGGGGTTGCCAGCTCCCCGCTTCCCCGACCCGTTTCCAAAATCATTTCCTTTGATTGCACTGGGCGCTTGGCAGAATTCTTCCTTGACTTTTATCAGAAATCCATAGGTAATGGTTATTTAAGGGTTTTTTTTTCTGCGCTCTCCGCTTGTTTTAATTTCAGGGAGCCTGTGGAGGAGTTTAAGGATGTATTAGTTATCATATTGATGGCTCAGCCAAGCAAGGAGCCTTTGAAAATGCACAAATTCCTTTTCCATTGACCTGTGATGTTTGAAGGATAAGGCTCTGCATGCCATTAACAGTTGGAGCATCCATAAATGTTCCTGGGCGGGTTTCGATTTGGGTTCGGGATATTTTCAGATATTTTATATTCCCATTAATCCATCCAAGGGTATTAATTGTATTTTTTTTGCTATTTATTTAATATTTTTTCCGCCGGAAGGGTATTGAGTTAGTGTTGAGCAGACTTAGTGCTCTGCTCCTGCTAAATCAGCCCCACTGATGCCCAATTTGGTGGGAAATAAATCCTGCTGGAGGCACAAACAACATCAATATTTTGCTTCTGAGCCTATTTGGGGTTGATTCAAGGGAAAAAAAAGAAGAAACTGTGGCCAAAATTTGCTTCCTGTGATCAGTGGTGCTCTCAGTTTGGTGTGGGATGATTTTTGACGGATTTTCCCTTTCTGCTTCTCCCCAGCTTCTTTCAGATCTAACTCTGCTAAAATAAGTTAGAAATTGGTTAAAACTTGATTACTTGATGATACGTGATCCAAGGAGATCTCTCCAACCTTTAATTTAGGTGATCCAGTGATGGAATCAATATTTGCACCCTCTCCAGGAGTGTTTTGAGACTAAATTCACTCGGGGGTGGAAATGACTTCACTATTCTTGGATAAAAAATGTAAAATTCCCGATCCCAGGCTGTGGGAGTGGGAAAGAATATTCTCTTTAAAATTCCTCAGGCCTCTAAGGTTTCTCCCACCCTGCCTCTCCTGAGTCCTACAAACTGCACCAGGAGTCAGATCTGGTCCTTAGGCGGAGAATTAATCTGGATTATTCTTACAAAACCCATCTCAAGTGAAACTTTTGCCGATATTTTTCCCAGAAGATTCTTCTCTTTCAGTCCAGAATTTTATCAGCAATTCTTATGCTAACAGGGGTCAGGAGATGAGATGTTTCTCACGTTACACTTGAAGCTTCTCATGTATAATGGCCTGTATCACCTCCATTGTCTGTCCAAAACATAAGCAACCAGACATAAGGCCAGAGGAGAAATTTAAAGAGTGCTGAATAAGCCAGCAGGACGGGCCAAGAGCTGAGATAGTCGGGGAGGGAAACAAATACAAGGTGCAGCAGATGGTTATTTGGGGAAATCTCCGAGCAGATTAACTGCCAGGCACTGGAGAATGAGCCGGTCCCCGGTTCAAAAGTCCCCAGAAATCTTCAGAGCGAGGGGAACAGAAGCGCAGACGAGCATCGCTGTAGCCAAAATAAATGAGAGGTCATTATTCCCCAGCGAATTTTCCTTAAGTGTTAAGTAGAGCACATCAGGCTTTTCACAGGAATCTGAGGGGGGCTGCCATGCTTGAGACCATCACTTGCTCCTGTGCAAGGCCAATCTGTCCATTCTAAACCGATTTTTTATTGTCCTTTTCTCCTTCCCCTAATTATTTTCTTTTTTTGTTCTCACTTATCTGTGTTCAGAGGGGAAGAAAACCCCAAAATATCTGCAGTTTGAGCGGGATGAGAATCCCAAAATCCGCGGCGCTGGCAATTCCCATCGTGGAAATTTGATTTTCCCCCCCCAAGCCCTTCAATCTTTTCCTTCAGCGAGGCTGCAGCTGCCATCTGATTTGTATTTATATATGCTCTTTATAGATATTAATGCAATAACAGATTAAACCTAAAGGAACTGTTACCACACAGAGACATCTCGGGGGTCTGATCTCGCAAACATTAATGCCTCTGAATAACTTTAATCTTGTGCATTGTGTATTTGAATTTAATGGGGACTTTTGCGTGCCAAAGTTTCTCACATTTGCGAATGTTTGCCGCAACTTCAGACTTCCCCCATATGTTGATGTCAATTTGTTTTTGCAACCTCGATACGGTTTAGAAACCTAAGGCTCCGATCACGGTTTGTGGCTGGCTGTTCCTGCAGCTCTGTTGCCTTCGTTGGGCCACATTTCCAACGGGAAAAATGGGAAAAAATGGGAAAAATGGGCTAAATCCTCACCGCAGGCCCCACCTACTTATTCCAGGTTAAATTTCCCTCACAAGGGATTCTCCACGCTTTTTTTTTCTTTAGCAAGACCATAGATAATGTGAGTTATGGCGTGGCAATGCTGGTTTTAGCGCTTCTCAAAGCTTTTCTTGAAGGTGAGTTCCTCAAAGAAAACTTGGAAAGTCGCCCAGGTGGTGCTGTATAAATAGCTGGAAATGTCCAGGTTCATCTGAATTTTCCAGGGCTCTCGGCCTCTGCTCCCTGTGTGAAGGCTCAAAATGAACCCAAGAGTTCAGCTCTCCCTGTTGGAGCATCTATTCTGTATTTTTAGTTGACAAGAACTGTTTAGAGGACATTAAGTTTGTGATATTTCTACTGAATATAAGGTTTTGATAAAAACCTTAAGTATGGTTGATCTATTCTGTATTTTTCAGCTGCCAGCTGTTTAGAGGGGCATTAATTTCATTATATTTCTGCTAAATGTAAGGTTTTGATAAAAACCTTAAGTATGGTTGATCTATTCTGTATTTTTTAGCTGGCAAGAACTGTTTAGAGGATATTAAGGTTGTGATCTTTCTACTCAATGTAAGGTTTTGATAAAAATCCTAAGTATGGTTGATCTGGGAATATTTTGGAGGCAATCAAAAATCTTGAGCTCACCTACACAGGTTTGAAGCTCCTGCATATCCTCCAGCAATCCAGACCAGCCTAAATTCCTCATTTTCCACCCTGAATCACACTCAGAGCGCTCTCACCCTGTTGTGTTTAACTCTGAAAAGCAGTGGTTCTGCTGGAGTTCAGTAATAATGGTAATTTTACAGCCTGATGTCAGGATAATCAACTCTTCCACCAGGAAACTGCTGTGAGCACCAGGAAAGTTTTATTTCTCCAGGTTCAACAATTTCCCTGAGACTGAGGAGAGGTGGCTTCCCCTTCAAACGTGTTTGCAGTTCACACTCACTAACTCGGGTATAAATCTGATAAGAAGCCCAATTATCCCATTCCTCAGCTTTTTGAGGGAGTGAGACTGATTTTCTAGCCTGCAGGAATGTAAATAAACAGAGTTTATCCCCTGTATGGTGGCATTATTTAGGATGAAACTCCTTTTTCTCAGAGTTATCTCTGGATCTGTGGAGAGCAAATCTATTTGGGTTTTATGTCTGCAAGTGGAGCAGAGGGAGAAGAACAATGAGAGGGTGAGAATCGAGGTACCAAACGGAAGGAAATCATCAGACACTTGAGTTAATGAGATTTTTGCTTAAGTGGCACAAATAACTTTGTCCATAACCGCTCTCCTGAGCCCACACTCCTGGAATGCACAGAACTGATCAGTCTGGGCTTCACAGAATTGTCTGGGACAGTTAAAACCAGCCAAAGCTTTAGAAATTTATTTGGTTTTGAAATATTATATTATTATAAATCAATATAATTTTTGTAATATTACAAATATTATATATAATAGAGAAAATTCAAGAGTTTTAGCAGTTTTAAGCTGTCACAGCCCTGTAGGAAATCCTGATGTTCCTCATTCAAGGGCTTGGAGAGGTCTGATTTAAATATCTGAAAATTAAGAATGATGCTGCTCACTCAGAAAGTGCTTAACCAATGAAGAGAAGGGGAAAAGTCCAGGGAGGGAATGATCTGAGCTACTTTAGATCCCGTGGTGGGAAGAAATGAGTTTCCTGTTGGAAACGTCGCTCTTTTCATTCATTGTGGAGGGGAACTGCATCAGTAATTTCAGCAGATGATTTTTGACACCAAAAGTTATGAGGACAGTGTCATGTAATGATTAAATTTTAAACGTGCAATGCCTAAATTTTAAAGGTTTAGAATGTGGAAGATGTAGGTATATTTTAAACAAGTAATGCCAATATTTTAAAGGTTTAGAAGTTGGAAGATGCAGATAAAGGCCTAGTGGTTACTTGGTTTTTGTTTCTGTGTTTTTTAGTAGAACCCATCATTCTGGAAATCTTTCTAGCCTCTCCAGGCACTACTCTTGAAAGACAAAAAGTGTGAAAAAGTTCTTTTTTAAAACCAGGTTGGCACTATAGGAATATTTTTGTGAATTAGATGGCTGAGGGAGCAGGAGTGGATTGCTGCTTGGGGTGGTGATGGGGTCTGAGGGCTCTGTAGGGTCCTGGTTCTGGCAGATTTGATGGGAAATCCTGCTTGGGTTCAGATTTTCACAGTCCCTGCTGCACCTCCAGAAGGAGAAATAAATCTGTGGGGTCACCTCGTGGGTCTGATGGGATCCCAGCAGGGAGAGGGAGTGAGGCCAATTAATGACCTCCTTTCTGTGCCTCTCCTCCCCTTCAGCGTGTCCTGATCCCATTTCAGAGGGGCCTGAGCACCTGAACCTGTCCTGGAGCAGCCCTGGGAGCTGCATTTTGGTCTAAATTGAGAGCATTTGTCCCTGCCACACTGAGGTGCCCAGAAAATACAGAATTGTCCTCATAGACATCCCTCCCCTCACCTGAGAGTTTAAACCATGTCCACCCTTGCGATTCCATGCACATCCTCCAAATATTTTAGCACCTGGATGATACCGAATGTCCCCTTCACCCCAACCCATCCTTGAGTGCTCTGATCTCACCAACCTTCACCTTTTCCTCCCATTTTCCCACCCACCTTCGCCTTTTCCTCCCATTTTTTCACCAACCTTCAGCTTTTCCTCTCATTTTCTCATCTCTTTGTGCCATCAGATAATTCTTTGTAAAAGGACCATTCCAAAACATTTTTATTTGGTTGGAAAGGGGCGATTGCAGCGCTGTGGATTTGGAGCAATCCCAATAGGATCCTCAGATAAGGAAACACAGATGAAATTCAAGAATTTTATCCATTTTAAGCTGCCATAGCCCTGTAGGAAATCCTGATGCTCATCACCCAAGGGCTACACACTTGG
Source organism: Malurus cyaneus samueli (assembly GCA_009741485.1). Lineage (NCBI taxonomy): Eukaryota > Metazoa > Chordata > Aves > Passeriformes > Maluridae > Malurus > Malurus cyaneus. Next base: position 87,485 of record VKON01002321.1, read on the forward strand.
AGAGATCTGATTTAAATATCTGAAAATTAAGAATGATGCTGCTCACTCAGAATCTGGACATTTTCGAGGTGCTGACTGAGGAGCAGCACCCTCATTGCATTAATTACTTAATGCTGACCTGTAATTATTGTATTAATCACATGCAGGAGCATCAGGAGTGTTGGGAAGGTTTTTAGTGGAAAGAAAGAACAGGAATAACGATCATTTCTGTGCTGGGATTGAGCCTTGGCAGCAGAATTCCCAGCAATGCACCGGACAAAAGGCTGGCTCTCAAACCTTGGGGTTGGACACAGATTTGGGCAGTTCAGGTGGGGATTTTTTACCTCTCTGTCCCCAAACAAGGAGGTTCCTGGCTCTGCTGGCAGCAGATTTTGCAGACAGGTGCTTCACCAGCCCTGAGCAAGGTGAACAATCAGAGGAACCTCCTCTTTATCCAATTCCTTCACAGTGATCACTCCCTGAGCTCCCTGGAGAGCGAGGAGGAGAAGGAGCCTGCGAGTGCCTCCCAAAGGCTTGGCCAAACCTATTTTAAAAACAAAAAAAAAAAAAGGGAAAACAGCGGTGAGCGAGTCTGTGTGCAGCCACAGCAGAGGGAAGCAGATGTGAGCAAGGCTGCCTGAGCCTCCTGAAGCTCTGGGAGCTCCTGGAAGGCAGCCAGAGCTGAAATCATGGCTGGAGGCAGCAGCAACCTTTTCTCCCCTCTGCCTGAGCTGCTCCCATACAAGAAATTCGTGCTTTATTGAGCTGTGACTGCTCAGGGCTGGGAATCTCCAGGCGTGGATGAGCTGGGAAAGCATGATATTGATGGCAGAACAGCCCCCCGAGCCCCTGGGGTCAAGGACACCTCCACAAAATCCTCTTGGGATTGTTCTGTGGGTCAGGAGAGGTGATGTGGCTGCTCCATGGAGCTCACTGAGATTTGGGTGCTGCCACTGCTCTTCCAAAATCTTGTGGGATCCTGGCACACCTTCAGCTGTGTCTTTGTGTCCTCTGCAGGGAAAGGACGAGACGTGGTGCTGTGCAATAGAAATATTTTCCATTTTCTTCCTACCCAAAGTTCCTTCCAGCCTCACCCCCTCCTCATCCCGGATTTCATTTTTTTGCAGATTTTTTTTTAGCCAGCGTTCTGCTCTCCTGTTTTATTGTGGAGGGATTGTCTCCGCTCCGACATGATTTATTTATTTATTGTTCTTTGTCTGGGCACCTCAGACTGTGCTTGAGTTGCAGTTATTTTGCAAGTCAGCTCATGGGCACCGGCCCATTTTGCTGCTGTTGCCCTGGAGTTTTCAGTTCCCATCCTGGGTGCTCAGCCTGTGTCTGGCTCCCTGTGTGTGGCATGGATGGGCATATTCAGCTGCAGCATTCACAAAGCTTTCTTCTTATTCTTCTTCTTTTTTGGTTTGTTTTCTTGGTTTTTAATTTATTTTTTTAAATTTTTTTCTTTTTTTCTTTCTTTTTTTTTGTTTTGTTTTGTTTTTTGGAAGAGGCTGCTGAAATCTGAAATTGCTCAAGTTTGATCACAAATTTGATCACAAAACAGGTCAAGAGGCAAAGCCAGAAAGGATCCTTTAAGAGCACTCTTAGATATTTGAGGAAGTGAACCTTGAAAACCACCCTTGTTTCCTGTTGTTCCATTCCTTGTTTTGCTCTCGTGAAGTTTTCTTTTCTCCTTTTTTTCTGAACACTTCCAAAGTACACGACCTCCCTGAAAGTCTCCTGCTCCCAAAAGAAGCTCTTTCTGTCGGTTTTGACCCAGGTCCATCTCCCATCCCAGCTGCAGCTCCTTTTCCTTTGAGGTGGAGCCAAATCTGCTGAAATTCGTGTCAGTTCTGGAGGTTGGAGACTTTTCCTGACCACGAGGAAGGTTGGGGTTGGTGAGGGCACTTCACCTCCACTTTTGGGATCTTTCTGGAGCCAGAATTTGTCTCTCACCCTTAGTGATCCTCTCTTGTCTCCAAATTCTTCCTTCCAAGGTGGCAGAGCCTCTTGGTTTGAGCTCAACATTCAGAAAGGGTGTTTTGTAAGCCCAAAATCAACCTTTTAGAGAGGAAAAAATCTACAAATGAGCCTCTTTTAATCACGCCTGTGTTCTGGTGAGCTGCACTTTCCCCTTCCCTGTAGCTCTCTCCTTCTCCAAACAATCCCCCAGCGCCTGCAGGAAGGGAATTCAAATGTGCTTGGCAGCTCCATTCTGCAAAGCCTCCATAATTTTTTGTCATCGAGCCAAAAACCTTACGCCAGTTCAGCGACGTGAGGTCACCCTAATTTCATCTCAGGGCTGCTGGTGGAGTTTTTTTTCAGTGTGTGTGTGTGTGTCTTGAGTATCCTCACCCCCTCCCCAGCTCGTTTTGTCGAGGTTTCATCTCTGCGTGGGGCAGCTCTGTCCTGGGTGTGTGTTGTGATCTGGAAATTCGGTGGCTAATTACAGCCTGGGCCTGGCAAACGAGGCTGCACGTCCTGCCCTGGGACATCCCTGACCAGCCTGCCAGGAAAAAAAAAAAATTCCAGTGTGATTTCTCGGGGTGACACCCAGCCTCGTCCAGCGCGGCTTCGACATCCCCCAAAAATCTCGCCAGGAGGATGAAATTTTCTTTTCTCTTCCCTTTCTGGTCACGTTTTACCACTGGAGTTACTCAGCGAATTAATAGGTATAGAAATGCAAAGCTCTTTTCTTATTACACGCCATCGATCTGATTGCAGTGTCATTAATTGAAAGACTCGGGAAATGTGATGGATGGTTCAGTTCAGGATTCCACATTCGTTTTGGCATAGCCCTGCAGGAGAAAAGCTGCATGAAGCTGATTGAAGGGCTCTTTTTGTCTGACATGAATTATTCTTTCATTGTCAAACCTTGTAACAGCATTCAGACATAGGGAGATTTACAATGTGAAATCCTAAATGGGGTCTATTCTTAAAATAGCTATGTTAAAAAAAAAAAACCAAAAAACAACCCCACAACTCTTCCTCCAAATTAAATATCTTCTGCAAAACCCAAGGGGCTGATGTTTCTCACTTAATTTTAAATTATTCCGATGGTGAGGCCTTAAATGAATAAAACAATTGCTTTAATCACATAACGGTTGTCAACATTTTTATTACATTCAAACACATTTGTTTGTCTGAGAGGGGTTTGTTTGTTCTCCCCACTGCTGTCATTCCCCCAGCAGAACGATTTGTCCGATTAGCTGGGAGTCCTGCTCATCCTGTAAAATCACACCAGGCTCGCTTTTCCTCTTCGGGGAAAACCTTAGGTGGACTCTGCTGCGATGTTTATTTAAGGAAATCATTCTGATTTTAGAAAACATTAAAAAACAAACCCCTCACCAGCGCTGTGTGCCGACAAGATTCCAGCTTTTCCCAGCTGCTGTTTGCAGGCAGATCTTACCGAGCCATTTCTTTTTGTTGTTTTATTTTTATTATTATTTTTGCTGTCAATCCTAGTGGATCCGTGCTTAAATTCTGCCAATTCTTTTGTCTGTTTAAATAAAAAAAACAAAAAATGATGCCAGGCTTTGAGGGGTTGGGAGATGTGACCATTCAGGAGCAGCCCCGCTCCCCTCGGACACCCCCGGAGCGTGGGGCGAAGTTGATGAAGAGTTTGGAATGCCAAGCAGCCACCCAACTTGTAGGCTCATTTGAGAATAAAACACTGAAATAACACAATCCGAGATGGGAATCGATGTCATGCCTGTTACGAGTGCTGGAGCTGGGAGAATGGCGAGATTACACAGAGCAGGCAGATTAGATGAAGAAGAGCATTCGATTACATTACATCTGATTAGTGGTGTCTATTCATCTGTGTGGGGCTTTTTTCTTTCTTTTTTTTTAATTTTTTTCCCCCCTTAAAGAAAGCTGGCTTGTTTTATGGGCATGGGGTGTGTTTGGGAAAGCTCAAAGCTGGAAGAATTGGATGGAAAACCGTGGTGGGGATGGGGAGCTCTCTGTTTTCACCGCTTTCCCCAGCTCCCTGCGTGCCCAAGTGTTTCAGCAGGCAGATCACCACTGGAATAACCATTTTTTGTTATCATTTAACAACTTTTCACCCTCAGAAAGGCATGGAGTGATCACTCTCTGCTGCCTGACCCCTTAAACAAACACCCTTCCCACCTGAGCTGGACATTTGCAGGCGGCGAGACCGGCCCTGTAAACGAGACGAGTAATTCCCATTAAAGTGGGCAAAGAGGCTTTTTTTTTTTTTTTCTTTTTTTTTTTCCAGAGACTGAGGAATAAACGGCATCGATGGGAAATGTTGTCCTCATCCCCCTCATCCCCCTCCCCCTGCCTATCTGCATGGAATACCCTCCCGAACGTGGCTTTTTAAGGTCTCATTGTTCGGCGAAAGGGTTGACATTATTTTTGTAGGTTTTATTTTGTTTTTTTTTTTTAAAACTTTTTTTTTTTTTTTTGGGGGAGGTTTTCCCTGCCCGGGAGAGGGATGCTCCTGCTGGGGATGCAGAGCTCGGCCGCTGCAGGTGCTGCTCCTCACCCTGGGAAGCTCCTGCTCTCCTGCAATTCCCAACAGCAGAGTTTGGGAACGGAGCTGCCTGGTGGGTCCGAGTTTTTCTCAGGGTTTTTCCAGCCCCTTCTTGCTTTATTTCAGGGATGCTCCCACCCAGGGCTTCTCGGGGCAAAGCCGGGCTTTTCCTGCAGCTTTCCTTTAATCTTGAGCACCTTCTGTGTCGTTAGGAGCTCAAACCTTCCAGCCACTGGCTGTTCCTAAAAGGTGAGGGAGCTGGGGAGGGGTTGCTTTCATTATTATTTGAAATTTCAGATGATTTGATTTAATTTTTTTTTTTTCCTTTATGCTGTCTCGAGCTTAAATAAACTCCGAGTGAGGATATTTTGCCTTTGGTGTCACTAATTAGCCTCCCACGGAAGCTGAGAGCAGTAGAAAGGGAGATAACGAGAGGGTTTGTGCAGCCTTGCAGGACTCTGAGCATATTTTACAGGAAAGGGGGGGAAAAAATGCTTCTTCTCAGCCCCAAACTCCTTGAAACCGCTTCATTTTTGGAGTTCCCGCAGCTCCGAAATGCGGGCTGGATAATTTCTGCAAATTGAATGAGAGTTGGGAGCCCGTGGCCGCTCTGAGCAGATCTGTGTAAATAACGTTGTCCCCAGCCTGTGTTGTCACCTCTGAAATGCTCTCTGGATCTCAGCCTAGCTCTGTCTTTTCTCGTGGTGGAGTCAGGGTGGTGCTGGATTTCGGAGCTTTTGGCATTTTATTGGTTTTGATTTTGTTCAGGGCTTTTTCTCTTTTTTTTTTAAATTTAATTCTTTATTTTAGCTTTATTTTTTTAAAGTCCGTTTTGACCCTGACAGTTTTTAAAGGTGAGGCTCATTTTTGTGAGGTTAAGAAGAAGGAGAGAGTAAAAGGTACCGTATCTTTCTTCTTAATTGTTTGCCTTGAGTCTAAAACATCTGAAAAAAACACCCTTAAAATGATCTTAGAAGTAACAGCCGCTTAATGAATAAAAATAATAACAGATTCAGCTTACCCTCTTTATGGACTTAACTCCAGGAAATCAGGCATCCACTCTGTCTCCTGTGCAATAATCAGTTTTCTTATCTAACAGATATGAAACCAAATACATCTCACATCATTTGCATCCTTTAACTCAAGAACAAATCTCTCCCAAAGCAATGGAGCTCCAGCTCAGAGCATCTTTTACTTTAAAGCCTTCAAGTCTCCCCCCTCCCTTCTCCTTCCCGGTTTATTCCCATCCCAGCTCAGCTTAATTTCCTTTTATTGTGTGCTTGGGCTGAAAAATCTACGGTGCCGTGCCTAATTGTGCCGCGATTCCACGTTAATAACCTGGAACTTCGCATCGCGGAGAGCGCGGGGAAAAAAAAAAAAAGAAAAAAAAAATCGCAGAAACAGACGCAATTATTTGTTGCTGGCTAAGTTCCTGTACGTGACCCAGGTGCTGGAGGACTATTTGCATGTGTTTCTCACCTTTGTTCACCCAGACACATGGGGATCTCGAGCTCTTGCTGACTAATTGATAGTTGTGGTAACTGCTATAGGCTCCTTGGATTAGGAATGCATGCAGACGTGTGTCTTGATCCAAACATTAAGGAACACACACACACACACTCTCACTTACTTCCACGGGCAGAAAGTCTTCGTACTATTAGAGGTGTGTGATGGAGATAGCAGGACATAAAACAGAAGAGAGAGAGACACAGGGAGGGAGAGAGAGACAGAGACAGAGAGATGGCATGCAGCATATATACCCCTACAAATAGTTCTAAAATGCGTTTGCAAATGCAGAAGTCTTCAGAGCCATCCAACAGTTCAGCACAGCCCTTTTTATCTCTTCTCTGCGGGACGTCTCCATCCAGATTACTCGAAAAAAGCGGAAAAGGTGAGAGCTCTGCCATCTTAGCTCTGAATTCATCTGATTTCCTGTTTTTTTTTTTTTTTTTTTTCTCCCTCCTATCCCCCCCCCCCCCCACTCTCCCTTGTATTCCTCATGCCATTGTCCATTCTTATTGATGGCAGCCGCCCTTGCTCTTGAATGCGAGTGTCACAGCGGGAGCAAAAAGGGTTCAGGGCTGCATTGTCAAAGCCATGGTTGCCTATTGTTTCTTAGCCTTTCACTGCTCTGCTTTTCCGAGCCTCTTTCCCTATCAGTGGCCCCTGTCAAGGGGAGGAGTAGGGAGAAAATTGCAAGAGTTAGTCGTCCTTTTTATTGCACACTGTTATGATAAACAGCCCCAGCAATACATCCCACAAAATTAGGAATTATAACGACGGGACGGGGGGAGAGGAAAGGGAAAAAAAAAAAAAAAATTTCTTTGATATTTGCGTTTGGCGCTGCCCTTATGTCAAAAGCTTGGTTTTAGGCAAGACTTTTTGATTTGTTTTTTTTTTTTTCTTTTTTTTTTTTTTTTTTTTTTGCCCAGCAAAAAAATAGAGGCACTGCAAAGTGAACAGTGAGTATTTAGCCATAAGTAAAAATTTCCTGTTGCTATTTGGATACTGATGCTTTTCAATTTTAAAGGTGTGTTTGGGGGGGAGGAAGCATGACTGAAAGCATTTCTCTAGCTGTCCATCCATCCATCTCCATCCATCATCCATCCATCCATCATCCATCCATCCATCATCCATCCATCCATCTCTATTTCGTGTTTTAAAGCATTTGCAAGCGGGTTAGAAAAAGGCCAGGGAGGCTGTTTGCAAGTTGGTTTTATTTGGGGAAAAAAAATAAAAAGAAATATCAGATGAAATCAGAGCTAAGATGGCAGAGCTCTCACCTTTTCCGCTTTTTTCGAGTAATCTGGATGGAGACGTCCCGCAGAGAAGAGATAAAAAGGGCTGTGCTGAACTGTTGGATGGCTCTGAAGACTTCTGCATTTGCAAACGCATTTTAGAACTATTTGTAGGGGTATATATGCTGCATGCCATCTCTCTGTCTCTGTCTCTCTCTCCCTCCCTGTGCTCTCTCTCTTTCTGTTTTATTCCTGCTATCTCCATCAACACCTCTAATAGTACGAAGACTTTTCGCCCGTGGAAGTAAGTGAGAGTGTGTGTGTGTGTGTTCCTTAATGTTTGGATCAAGACACACGTCTGCATGCATTCTAATCCAAGGAGCCTATAGCAGTTACCACAACTATCTCGCGCGAAGATGCAGGGTCAGGCATAGCTCGTCTCGAGACAATTCCCATGTTGGGGGTGACAGGAAGGTGCCAGAATGAGCACAAAGATGCAATATTCCTCACGACAAGCACCTGGCGGTTCCAGGCTACCCATCGTCACCACTAGCCTGAAGCAAATCAATTATATTGCGCTTCATGATCGTGCTTAATTCCGCCTCTTATGTCTGATAATATGCCTTTTATTTTTTATACCACACGCTCGCGCAGAGCTGCTATCGGGAAATCGAACCCTTGCTGCTACAAGAGCTTCTAATTTCCTCAAGTAACTTAAACGGGTGGAGTATGTCGCACTCACTTATAGAGGCTCAACTGACCGAATCCTTTTCTTCCCACGTCCCAGAATATGTTCAGAGCCCAACTGCATCGACAAATTATGAAGGAAGATAAGGCCACACACGCACTGCAGGAAGAAGAATATACAACCACGGACAGAAAGAGAAGAGGTTGGAGGTAACTTGAAAAGGCTATTACCAAAGCATAAGTACAAGATGCTACTCGAATGCCCCTGACCGCTCCTATATGGCTTTGGTTGCAGTATGATTGTTCTTGCGAATTGACCATATTCAGTGATGCCAGCAATTGATATAAATTGAGATGTATAGTTGGAGTGTTCCATCCATGTATTAGAGTAAACACCGATTACTGATTCATTCTCCACAGCACTGGATGAGCACAGATGGATCAGCACTCTGATACTCCTAGAATGCCCTTTAAAATGCATTCAATAAAAGAGTTGTAAGCCTAGAATCATAATTTTCAATTATTATTTACGACTCTTATCTATATCATTAAGCGATCCTCCCCCATCATGACAAGATTGTAAAAACCCCGTATAAAAACTCCTCCCCTATTCTATAGAGATCATTCATTTAAGGCAAGTCTTTCTGTCTTTTGTCTAGTTATGTTTTACGTACAAATGCCAGGCACAAATGCACATACTAAGAAAAAAGACCAAAAATGACCGCAAAAGTTACACAACCTCAACTAAATATGATACTTCCGCGAAAAAAAAAACAGCTAATATCCACTATAAATAATCTCTTGAACGCAAAAATCATTTAAACCCCTAAAAACCAAATTAAGAGCCTCACCTTAAAAATACAAACTTAGATAATCCCTTCACCGAAAAACCTGTATCTCAAGAAATAATCGCCCTCCGACTGTGAGAGACTACACCATATACTAACTAAGCATACCTAAGAGAAATGTACACAATTAAGAAACCAAAAGCATAATATAAGCCGCTAAGAACAAAAAATTCTAATGCATACAATCATTATCCCAACTCCGTCCCACATAAAATAGAAAGCCCCCAAAATAGTTCAACAGCACCACCGCCCTGACTACCACCCCCACGAGAACGAAATGATACAGAGCCAAGAAAAACACAAAAACCCAGGAGCAACCTAAGAACAAAATGCCAATCGAGCATACATTAGAGCAGCACTCTCAGGAAGGTTCAGACACACATCGAGCTAAGCGTAGCGAGCACCACCCAACTGACGGAATAAAACCTAACACAATGATCCTGCATCCATTATATGCGGCGCCGCACAGGCCACTCGCCTAAGCTTCGCCTCTATTATCTCAGAATAAGTGAAGCGAGAGAAATGGTATCAGCCAAGTCCCGCCATAACAGACAGTAACGGCGCCTAATTCTCCGCAAAAAGGAATTAAAAAATAAACCGTCGGTTGCAAAAGTGACAATTCTGCGGCTGTTAGAAATAATAAGCATATTTTATTCGGTCGGTCCCCCTCCTTTTCTGTAAAGATAAAAAAATCTCAGAGTCACTGCTAGCAGCCATCCGTGAGACGGCACAACACACCTGGCAGTGTCACGCAAAGGGAAACTAATCCACCCCTGACCCCTCTCGCTGGTAATCTATCTGTCAAACACACCCAGAGCCTTCCGCTCCACGAGCACAAGCGTCTCGCTTCGTCCGGCGCTGAAAGAGCGGCCGGACCCACTGCTATTAATTAGCCTGCAAACAAAACACTCAGTTACTGCCAAGAGAGAAAAGAAATAAACCGTGTACGAGCGGTGCACCGCCTTCAGCCACCGAAAACAAGCTACGTGCATTAATTTTATCACACGAGACGACTGTACGCGCCACTCTCAGGGGCTGCAATAGGGTGGAGATAACGAAAATAAAGAAATTAGATACATACTCCACACTCCATAACATGCACTGCAAAATCGTCCGCCCTAAAAATCAGACGAACTAGAAATACAAGCCCTAAGGTGACCGGCAACTGCACCGCAACTGAAGATCACGCCACCCTTGGTTTGACAGGCAGAAAACAGCCACATTCTCGCTGAAGGCGCTCTTGTAATTGAGTCCATCCTTATATCTTTTCTGCTACCTGCTGAGCACCAGAGCCGAAGGCGCTACAAAGATTGAAAACAGCAGAAACGATGCCTAATGAAGGGTGTCAAGGAAAAAAGAGAAGGCTTTTCTAACCAACAGTGTGGCTCTTTTCTTGCTCTCCCCCATAAGCTCCTTGCACTCTCATTGTTAACTGCACTACACTTCTATGCCAAACACCATCTTGAGGCACAACGCCGGACTGCAACCAAATGACGTGACACAAAAACAGGCTGTCTTGTTATAGATTCAACCTTATAATAACCTCATGTAGATACAGAGTCATATATCTATCTAGTTAAGCACATCTACAAGAGGGGAAGACTATCTTGCAAGGGTTCGAAACCACAGAAACAAATCCTGCAGGGGCACAATATAAAAACATCTCACAATTGGTATTAAGACCTACACGTCCCTCATCTAAAAGCCCACACTGAGAGAAAGGGTGGACATCTCTGGGCCCGTGTCCCAATTACCCCTCTAAGGCCTGGTGTATTTGGACCAATTCCTGAGAGAACGCGTAAACCAGATACGGCATCTGCCGGATTACAATGGGGGCGGTCCTTTTGCCTTGTCTTGAACTTTGCCCACCCGGGTACCAGGGACTGAGAGCATTAGTTTAAGAATCAAGCAAAAGCAAAACAGCACCAACTAGCCGAAAGCCTAAAAAGTGTCCCCTGGTGGGGGTCGACGCGATGGAGGACCAAAGACCTGAGTGCGCTACATCTCTGATTCCCTACCCCAGGTAACCAATAGATCATCCCAGCACGCCCTGCAATAAGAAGCCTCAAGATGCGTGTCTTCCCAGCTATCTCTAAAATGGTACACGGGCAGCAACAACACGAAAACAACAACACAAAACAAAAAAAAAAACCAATCAGTGTTTAAGCTGCTTTTATTATTTATAATTTGGGCAATTTTTTGTGATTTATATATATTAAAATATAAAGATAAAAAAAAAAAAGGAAGTTTGCAAATGACGAACATATCGCGACAAGTCACCTCAACAACAGAAGTATACAACAACACAAATTACCTAGAAGAACCAGGAAACGTGGCCTTGGTAACAACATCCTATTCAACATATACAGTAGAAATGTTTGATCCAACCACCCAGTGAGGCAACTCTCATTCTGCCCTAATTCGCAACCCAATGAGGTGACACGGCTAAAAACTAATATGTGCTAAATACGTATAGAGAATCTTGATGTTCGTTCCTCTTGGTGAACACCCTTGTTTCTCCCCCTCCTGCTACTTGTTCTTGGGGGCCGGATTGGCAAAACTACTACTTGGCAACCCATATCATTCACGCATTTCCTGCACAGCCACAGGAGTAATTCTTGCTGCCCTGGTTCCCTGTCCGAGTGGTCTCAATGGTTAATTGTGCACTACCGTCTCAAAATAGTAAGTTAATAGACCATTGACTAACTGTATCTGTCCCACTTACCTTCTTGGTTCTGTACTAAGGTCTAAACTAAATTAAGTATCTAACACAAATCACTTGCCTTTTGCAATTCCACAATCTATCACCCGCAATTAGTTTGCCTACTTTAAAATCCTATTATAAATACTAGAATTAAAAATCAGAATGATCATAAAGATAACAAATTTCGACAATCCAGAAGTATAATCAAACTGGTGCCACCACGAAGAGCGAGCAGGAATGCGAGAATATTGCAAGGCATATGCAGTAGTAGAGAAAATAAATTAACTCTAGACACGTAACAAAAGCAGGCTATTAGTACTAACATAACTCTATTTCGAGAACTACCAGTGGCTTTCACTAATCGTCTGTGCCTCTTCCTGTGCTTTTTCGCCGGACCACTCTGAGTTTACAATCTGTTCTAAGGCTACTATCCTTGTCTCCCTTTACTCCTTCCCAGTCTTCTCAACTGGCAAATAGATATACAACAAAATCTAGATAATTGCATACAAAGAAAAAATAACACAATAAAAACAAATAAAAAACATGCTGCCCTAATGCATGCGGAACTCGGCACTAAGCAAGCATGAATTATGCGTCGGCTGGGGTGGAAGAATCAAGATCTTAAGTCTCCCTAGTCTTAAACATTACATTCAACTCATTAATAATTATGCTGTAAACTCAATCAAACAGTTACTTTGGGTTGGAGGGGACCTTTCAAGGTCACCTATTCTAATGCCCCTGCAATTAGCAGGGTCAACAAATAAAGCCTCTGAGTTTCTGTTTCTCGAAGGCTGAAACTAGGGAACTTGAGCCCCCCACAGAAAGGTACCATAAAAGCTTCTCTTAGGTGGTACAGCACATTTTTCTCAAGTAGATTTGCTGTTGAAGTTTCAGGAGACAATATAGTAGTAGTAATAGCAATAGTAGAGTATCTAGCAGTAGTAATATAATATTTAATTTAATAATAATCAATGCCGCCGCTAATAAGGAAAAGAAAGAAGGAGTAGAATAGATTCAGTGAATATAATGAACAACAAACATAATTTCCAATTTTGGGACTCATAGCAGATCTTCATCTACGTGATCTCATCTGCATCCACAGAAGAAAGGTGAATTGACGCCACACTGACCTCTGATGTGAATTTCTTGTGTCAGCGTTCACACCCAGATTAGTCGGAAGTGCAGGAATGTCCTTGCTTGCTATGTGTTCAGAGGATGTGCACAGAGAGAAACTGGGGCTCACAGCCAGCTTTGCAACAGTGACAGAGTACAAAGGCCAGAGTACCCTGTGTCTTCTGTTCTAGCAAGAGCTTCCAATGCACAAGGCTCGGCTGTCCTGCTGGACCCTGGTCCCACTGCCAGACCACGGGGTGGCACTACAGCGCAACACGACCTTAACCAACCCGCTCCCGTCCCAGTCGGAAGACACTGCATCGGTGCTGCAACACCCGAGGAGGCCTCTGCAACACCACCCCGCTAAGGTACCCTTCTCATTTCCCTGCTCAGCGGCTCTGTCTCTTGAGCAAGGGCACAGCTCAAAATTTTAAAAAACAAATCAGAACACCAACAATTAGGATTTCTGCCATCAGCAATTCTATGAGCCAGGAAAAAAAGAGACATCCCAGTGTTAACTGCAATGCATCCTGTTTCCCTTCGCCACCTCATTGGCTCTTGCTCTGGCATTCTGGTGCCAGTCAAGCAAAATCTTGCTAATGATTGATCCCTTTCAAGTAATTGAAAAAGCTGGAACTTGGTTCCTTAATGTGGAAGCTGACATGACAAACAAAAGGGGCCATGAGGCAGCAAGGGTTGGAAGCTGAATGAGACAGACACACTAATTAACAACAACTTTATATGATTCAAACAACAGCAGACCATCATGCGGTAAAACAATAGTTCTATGATTAGGATAGGGGTTTATAAGTATCTATCGTTTGAGCTACTTGTATACTGATGCAGTGCAGGCGACTCTTGGCCTTCAAGGAACCACAAGCAAATGAGACTGTATGCCTAATTTGAGCTGCCTGTTGAGCTATTCCTTCAAGCACACTGGGGGGCTAGACCATGACACAACGAATGGAAAAGACCCTAAGTGCAACATTACGGCCTGCTATGCAGCCCTATGCTTTAACTAAGAGCTGATACAATAGACAACTTTAAGATGCAACTTGGTCTGTGCAATGCTCCACTGAAGGGTTATGGCAAGATCATGAAAACTGGGAAACAACCACTGACAACCGAGGCATGTAAGCGGTACAACGGCCGGGAGAAAAATTGAAACACATAAGAACCCCTGAATTTGAGAGATATGAAGCAGAAACCCAGGCCAGGATCTAGGCATCGCTCAGTGTGGGAGGAGTCTGATACCTATAAAGCATCCCTTCCCTCCTTGTGACGCTGTGTGTGTTTTGCTGACCTGGACTGCAGGTGGCTGGTCAGAGTGGTCCGAGTGGAGCCTGTGCAATGAAGAGGGCATCCAGTACCGCAGCCGCTACTGCGAGGTGCACAGCCCGGACTCCTCCCAGTGCGTCGGAAACAGCACCCAGTACCAGGATTGCCTGTATAATGAAATTCCTGGTATGTACCGTGTCATCCAGGAGGGAGAGGGTGGGCCTGTTCAGAAGAGCAGCTCGTGCCTGGACTGTCAAACTAGGCGGAGATTTTCTCTGTTATAAATTGCTCTTGGATGCTTCTAGAAAAACAAGCAAACAGACAAACTCACACACGACTCCTACGTGTCAGGCACAGGGGTAAAAATGATCCTTAAGCAGCTCAATTTTCCTTTTAACACTAACTACTGATCTGTAAACAAATACTATATCTCACCTAACTGAAGCTTACCTTACGATGTTGTCTGAGGCCTGGTTATAAAAATTAATCTGTGTTCTCAGATCAAACGGGACAAAGCGAGATATGCCCTCTATATCCTAGGTCACCTAAAAAAGCATACCCAATAATAATAAGAATAACGGTCAAGCGCATGATGATGAAGACTTCGCGGCGAAATGAAAGCGGGAAGACTTATCCCAGCACAGCCTATCCCCATGCACCACTGTTGAGGACAGATGGTCACAATCAAATATCCACCCAGTCTTTTCTGGAGGAGGACTTGAATCTCTCAGCAAAAAATGACTCGTATCTGTATACGGAGCCGAGATAAAATAACAAATTATAACAACAAAGTAAAAAAATTATATTCTCCTCTATAATTTAACTATAAGAAATTACAAATCATCGACTAAAATATCGAGATCTCTAGGCTATGTAGTCTTTTTCCAAAATGGTTTCTCAGCTATCTTTCCCTAATTTAAGAAAATGCAAGACGGTCTAGGTAACAATAGAACGGAAAATGAAAAATCTTTGGCAGAGGTTTTTGCAACGGTCTACAACCATTAGAGCTTAATAATTCATTAAGAGATAAACTCTCAGACTTGACAGCGCAAATTGCACACACTAATGACGCATCTCCTCCCATGTCTATATCAGAACTCCACAAGAACTGCGTTGTAATTAACCTTAGAAGAAATGATGCAAAATGACAACCTCTCACCGATCTTCTTCCTTTTAGCGCGATCTCACCCCACAACGCATTCAAACTCAAACTTGGAAGGTGGGTAACCCCTCATACATACCTTATTAATCTTAAAACCTACTCCTGTCTCCTATCATATAACCAAACTACTAATCCCATAACAAGCCAACCACGACTACCTTAAATTCCACGACAGACTTCTGCGCTACTGGGCAGACTCTCAGCCTTGAGAGAAATTAAATCTCATGCCCCTAGGCTACAGTTATATCCCAAAGATTATATTAAAAATTGGAAATTCGGGTTTACACACGAGGCTCGTTAAATACCAAGAACGCAAATGCTTCCTCTTAAGACCTCCAGGGTAAATGTTCAGAGGAGAATAATGACGAAAATAATCCCATCCACACTGTAACCCCCAAGCTGTTCAGGAGGCAGGTGTTTTAAATACCGGGAATTATAACCGCAATTCAGTGAATGGCTCCTTAGACCAGAGATCTCTGCTGGATCTTTCCAGATTGATTGAATATCGCACAAGAAAGGTATTTATACTGTCCCAACCTAACCCCTTTCACATCAATTCTCGACTCCACGAGAAACTCTGTCCCTCGCATGAACACAGAAGAGATCCAGTCATAGTTCACTTTTCCACTGCACTTCGTGAGCCCGTAAATAAGAACGTGCCTAGACGAAACTAATGGCTATCTTTAATGTTTAAAAAGCTAGTTCTCCAACACCTATACATGGGCCATGCCTCTGCTCAAGCGATCAATCATCCGCTTCCTAAAATCTAGATAATCTTCAGGCCCAAAAGCTCTTCTCCCGTAAATTCCAGCAGGGCAAAACAGCCATGCCACCTTGCGCATGGAAATTCTTCACAATTGCGCACCTGCGGGTGGCATCATCAACCTAGAATAAATTTCAGCTCCTGCGCAAATTAAACATTTGCTTCCTTAGCGCGTCACTGCTCCTCTCCTCAAGAGGGTGACAATTCTGCTTCAATTCCAGACGCTTGCGAACGGCTCACTCTGCTTTAGCACAAACCCACATTCCTCCTTCCCACCACCACCTATGTATTTGCTGTTTCATCTACATTGCCATAGCTAATATATTTACGCTCCTGAATGGTCACATCTCCCAACCCCTCAAAGCCTGGCAATAATGTGTTCAAACCAAATATTGGTAAAAAACACCAATCAATAAATTGTTGAACTCAGAGAAAAAAAGAAAAAATCCCTATAATTTTCAAAGAGAGAACCGAAAAAGCTTCCCCCCCTGGGGCTCACATCAGCATAACAAAATAATTGTTGCTTCCCCTACAATTACACACCAAATAAAACTCAATGTTATAAATCTAACGGGTATTTCATATAAGAAAGAAAAATAATAAACAAATTATATAAGTGGTCACCACAACCCTGCAAATGTAGACAGTGAAAAAACAATCAAGGAGCAATTAAAGGAAAGCGAACTGAGTTCATAAAGGTAAAGCAATTGAACGCATGTCATGTGCTTACTGCGAACGCAGTGCATTCGTGTTTAAGGAGTCTCATTGAGTTAAGCAAGCTAGAGGATCTTTAGAAAGGAAATGTAATTCTTTGGAAAAAAGTCTTGTGACATTTAGGAGGAAATTATAATACTTCTGCTGGGTTGTTTTGATCCATCGTCCAAAACACAATAGAAAATCGTAATCTTGCAATGGAATTTTATAGTATGATTTGAAAAATAAATGTAGCTCGTCAGTCTAATAAATTCTGTATGTTCCTTATTGTAATTATGATTGAAGTGCATTACTTTGCTGTAGAACTCTATTGGTTTTGTTCTTTTTAAACTCAGGAGGATATTTTTTAACTGAAGATTAGGTGAGAGCCATTGACTAATGGGCAGAATCTGCTGTTTGAAAAGCATATCACTTAAAATGTAAGATGGCACCAAAAAACTGCACACCGTGATCAGACTAAGAATGAGTCTCATTTAAAGCCACTCTCTGAGCAGGCCCATTTCTCTGCACACACTCAAGTCCATACAGCAGTCTGTCCAGATGAATTGGCTTTTTAAGTGTTACAGGAAATTTACTGCTGCAGTCGCCACTGGGGCGATGTGGCTGACCCTTGAGACAGCTGCCCTGGGGCAGAAGTCAGGGGTCCCCCGGGCACCAGGGCCTCTGTCATTGCTGTTTGAAAGATGACAGAGCAAAGGCAAAGGAAAGGCAGAAGCATTTGGGGTCAAATAGCCGATTCTTTTCTGTATAGTCACCCCTGCACATAGCAAAATACAACCGAGTCATAAAGTTTTGACATCCCAGGTTGCCTCTGGTTGCTTTGATAACTTGGTGGCTCTAAAGGTCACTACTGTTTGTTCTGCTGTCAGTGGAGATCTGCCAGTGATCTATAATCTGAGCGGTGGAACTCAGGATAGGAGAGAATGAGAGTGCGTTGACTTTGTCCCCCCTCCATCCCACAGATCCAGAGCTGTAGTTAGGTACCTTCAAATGTGTGGGATCAGCTAAGCTCCTTCGAAGGTACAGACGGCCCTAAGGGTTTCTGGATAGCAACCCACATGACAGATTCTGCAGAGCTTTTACAGTCCAGAGCTTTTCTGTTTACAAGTTATTGCACTGTAGCTACCTGCATGCAACTAAGTTCGCTATCTCGCATTTGTGAAAACCAAAAAAGTCTTCAAAAGCAATGCCCCCCTTCCTATGTCCAACCTTACCACTTATAATCCATTCTAGATAGACCCCTTTCACGTTAGCCATACAAAAAACCTCAGAGATAGCTGCAGACACAGCCAGCAATCCACCAACACCGTGAAATAAGCACAGGAATGCTGAGCACACTTGCGGGTATACAAAGAGGGGAGAGAAGGTGTAGTCTCTTATGATTCAATGCTCAGTATTCACAGAATAAACAATTGGCACAGATGATTTCCGCATAAAAAATAGAGAGCTTCCCCATCCTCCGCTCATCAGGCAGAACGACAGTGGGCATTTACCACCCACTACTATCCATACACCCATGCTTGGAATCGCAAATGTCATATAGATTGTATGCTCATTTCTTTAGCGTAGCTAACATAAGTTTATTTCAATATCAATAGAGGAAAGAGGAAGAGCACAAGGAGCTTGAAAAAAACTATGCAGGAACCTGGGTAAACTCACAAAGGCAGACTCAGGCCGGAGAGACGATGCAGGAGATTATCATTAATTTTAGAAAGAAACCTTGCTTCAACAGTTATAATGTGAAAAGTTCCCTCGGAGATTCACTGGCCTGATTTGCACCTTGTCTGGGTGAGCGGAGGATAAAAGGCCGATTCTTAAAATACCATCTCTTTGTTCAACATCTCCCTGCAGGTTTTAAGTCGCATCACACCGCATGAGCACGGGTCTCAGTTTTTCCTCACTCCAGCCCTAAACGTTTGGAATAACACAGCGAGTTAAGCGACCTGCGCAAAAAAGGCTAAACCACAATACACTGTTAATGCAGCACCCAACCCACTCCCAACCACCTCCATTACAAGGCAACACAACCCCAAGAATGAGAGTACACCCTTGATCACAGGTAGGTAACTTGAGGAAGAAATAACCACAAACAGCTGAAACCAGGCCTAAATAAATTCTATTCATCAGTGAACTGGAGGTTTTGTTTCTGTGCCCCAGCTGAAAGGCATTATAGACCATCGCGAAAAGGGCATTCTACCTAGGCTCACAAAGGGGTTAAAAAAGCCTCATACTGCCTAGGATTCTGGATCTTCAAGTCCTTAAATGCCAGTTCTGGCAAATACTCACAAGATACTCCAGCCACAAGAGCCTAGAGAGTATACAAATTGTCCTCCTAAAAACACCAGTAAGAACTCATTCAATGCATTGTAGCTTGTGGCGTGGAAAGGAAATGAGGGAAGAAGAATAAAAATGAAATCATTCAACAAATAGCTGGCAATGCATTGTAGAAGAGATTTGGAAATTCTTTGTAACTGCCAATTGAGTAATGAAAGAGCAAGAGGTCGCCTCTCTATCAGTATGGACAGAACTTACCCCCAGGCAGCCGCTCAGAATCACCATTACAGCACAGTAGGAACTGAGCCATAAGATGAATAGCTGAAGTGGCAATGTCTTGGCATGAGCCTGCTAAAGGTGACACTGCCCGATCGATCAATACACCAGGGCTGCAGACAATACCTGAACAGACACACTGGCGTGTATTATCACGCATCAGTCCCATGGAAGTGCTGAGATCGAGCAGTAGCAATGGATTGGATGGCTTCAACATCACTCAAACAAGAGAAACAGCCCTCCAGGAGTCACTTGAATGTTCATACATTTTTGGACATAGAGTGAAGCCAAAAGGAAGCCTGGCAGCTGCTTGTCTTCGTCAGCAATGTTCGTGACATTTGATGTCTGCCGCGGTCTGGCCCACGCTTCTCTCTCAGAAGACCGTGGCAACAACAAGATCGATGATCGGGACGGTCCCAGTCTAAACTACCTGGTGTTGGAGGACTAGTGTGTACTGTGCAGATGAGATTGTATAAATGCTGGCACACGAACTCCTGAAATAAGCTCTAATGATGGCAGTGGCATTTCTGAAATGAACATCATCAAAACATAACGAAGCTGAGAGAAAAGGCAAATCAATGTAATTTGCTGTTTAAGAGCGAAACAGTTTTGACTGTAAAATAAGCTGACTATTATGGCAAGAGAAAGATGGTTAAATTCATATCTTTGACATTGCAGCACACTCAAGGATCCGCTGAGGCATCAATAAAATCAGCTCAACACAGCACATATCTAGCAAAGAAATCTAACTAACTCCAAACACAATACCAGTATAATAAGATCCACAATCTAAATATTTGCGAGAGTACACAATAAGATTGTGTAGAGTAAGAGTAAAATATATTCAGTCAACAAATGGGATTCCTCTTTTAATAATAAATTTGGACTAAGATAGAGGATAGTCACAACAGAGAAATGGGATGTTCAGAACTTTAACAAAAGTTTACACGGATGTAATTCATACATACCTCATAACAGTCAGTAATAAAAATTACTAAAAGAAGGAAGACAGGGATGAATCCTGGAACATCAATAACATGAATAATCCCTCAGTATGGAGTTGCTGGGCAAGCATAGGAAAACCTAATTGAAAGGCTTGACATGAAAAAAAAATGAGCAATTAGACCTTGTTCTCAAATAATAAAACAAAATAAATACAGTAAATAGTTTGGCCAACAAACAGGAGTTAGATGGTTGATTGTAACATTATTCCTATCATAAAGATCACAACATGGGCTAGGTACTTATCAGATGATGCAAAATACAGACACAGAAACTGGTTACAAACATATTAGAAAGAATAAAGGTTTCACAGAAGATCTGACATTGGTAAATGGTTAAATACTCATGTATCACTGTCTATGGTGCAGTGAAGTAGAATAAAGAACCAAATGCTAACAAAGTTAAAAAAGCAGCAGATTGTTATCGTAATGTCGAGGGATTGACTCTTTAAGATCCATCCCTGAAACTGATCAGGAAGTAACACACAATACGTTAGAGTCCTCTTCGAGGAACATAAAAAGACTTAAGGCATTGATCAAGTTTTTAAAATTCTGGCTATAATTTAAAGAAATCATTAGCTAACTAAACCTGATGACTACGTGGGATGAATAAGACCTTGACACAATGACAGATAGAACCAATTAAATGGAGGACGTATTTTATAGAATTAGAAAATGAAACCGAGATCTAATCAATAACTGCAGTCTTGACCAGACAAATAGCCTAAATCTTCACACAAAGGGCTAACTTCTGAAGAACTCGAAATCTACACTTCAACCGTGTAAAAGCAACGAATTAAAAAAAGCACAAAAATCTATTTACAAGCTGAAAACCCCTTCTCCTCCAATTCCTGTGATATTCCTCTTCACCCTCTCATTGCCTCTTCTTCCTAAACTCCTGGCAAAATTCTCCAATCCATTACAAAAGCACTCCATCCCCTTGGAAGTATCACGACACTATGAATAAAGGGAAAGGCTGTCTGCTGTAACAAATTACACATCGACTTGGTCTATAGCATCTCTTATATTTAGAAATACTAATTTTTCTAAGGCTCCAGAAGCAGTCTTTCATGCCTTCAGGACCATGAGTGCTTATGTATGTCCAACAACCAATTAAACATCAAAAATGGTATTTGCAGCAAGAATATTTATTTTTTGAGGAAGAGGTTGTGGGGTTGGTTTTTTTTTTTTTTTGGTTTTTTTTTTTTTTTTTAAAGAGATTTTTTTTTAACATAGCCTATTATTCAAAGCATTGGCAAAAATCCCATACAATATAAGCTCCCCCTCTTTTTTTTTTTTTTTTTTTTTTTTTCTTTTTTTTTTTATTTTTCTAAATTTAATTTTAGAGAATAGACC
>VKON01002321.1:111866-125476 GCA_009741485.1 Malurus cyaneus samueli
CTCCTCGATTGCTTTCTCCAAGCTGTGCATGGAATTCCCAGTTTTTTGGACAGGAATGCATTTTCCTGAGCCGGGGTGCTCAGTGTGGAAATGTTGGGCATATCTTGAAAATTGTGGGCATTTTTTTGTTTCTTTACGTTTACTTTGACTACGAAGGACTGGACTTGGGTGTGAGTTAGGTGTTTAAAAAGAGCATTTCACAGATTGTGTTTCTTTTGATTTTCCATCATTTTTTTGCGGTTTGAGAGGTGATGCTCATGTCTGGTGTCACCGTGTAGGGCCTGGTCTGCTTTTCCAATTCCTGCAGGACTTGGAGTCATTTAGAAAGTTTTAGATGGGATTTTGGAAAGGATTCATTCCCTGAGAGGATGAAGAGGCCCAACAGAGTTTCCAGAGAAGCTGTGGCTGCCCCTGGATCCCTGGAAGTGCCCAAGGCCAGGTTGGACAGGGGTTGGAGCACCCTGGGATGGTGGAAGGGGTGGGACTGGATGGGTTTTAAGGCCTTTTCCAGCCCAAACCATACCATGATTTCTGTAAGTTTAAGAAAATCAAAATTCCACGATTTTCCTTTGTGAAAGGAAAAACAAGCTCTGCACTTTTGGTGGTTTTTCCAGCCTTCATGGTTGGTGGTTTTTCATGATCTTGTCCAGCTTCATCCTGTCTGGGGTGACAAAACCACTCAGGGATGAGACAAAAGAGGTTACAAATCATGTTTATTTTGGTTAGGATGGGCTGAGGAAGCCCTGGGCACAGGTGGGGCCTGGCCCCAAGCTCCCAAACCTGATTTATTTCAGCCATTCCTCCCAAAATCCCAACACCTGGAGCTGCAGAAAGCGCCTTGGGCCCGTTTTTATTTTTGGGCTGGATTATTGCTCTCTTTCCACACACAGTGATGGGGAAGGAGGGATCCCAAAATGAGATTTCATCTTTTAAGTTCTCATTTTGGTTTCGATCTGTGACTCGTAGAAATTGTTCAACTCAGTCTTGGATGCTCAGCCTCCACTTTTTGGTGCAAAATGCTTGGATTTGGCTTCCTGGGAGATATACTGTGCAAATATCACCCCTCTGAGGCTGGAGGAGCTTTAGGAAATTATGGAACATTTATTCATTGTAAGAGCTGCCCTTAGAATAAATCTAAAACTTTTTCATTTTTAAAAAAAAAAATATTTGACACCTGAAGAAGCTGCAAGTGAGGAGAGAAGACTTGCCAGTGTTTAGCAGAGGATTCAGTGTCAGCCCATAATAAAATCCAAGCCCTTCATTTAAAGCAAAATTAAAAACTTTAAAATTTAAAGCAAAAACTGATGAGGAGTTTTCCTCTAAGACATTTTTCTATTGAAAACTGTAATAGCTTGGTGAGTTAATCCTGGGAACTCTTTTTTTTTTTATAGTCCCTTGGCAAAACAAAAGAAGGGAAGAGGAGTTGAGTTTTGCTGAAGTTTCAGAATTGCAGAAATCACATGATTTCAGATGATCCCAGAGCTTTGTGAACTTTCCAGAGGTGACTCAATTATTGTAGATAAAGGGGATGTAAAGGGAAAAACGGAATGAGGAGGCAGAGAATGGAAGGAATCCGATGGAAGGCAGTAATTAATCCAGTTTGTGGTTTAATTCAGGAGTTCGTAAAATAATAGTGAATAAAAGTAACTGGAGTTTGGTGTTTAAAGCCACGGGTGTTTGATTTTGTGTTCCATGAGGTGATGGAGAAATCCAAACTTTTGTAAATGATCTTTTGGGCTCCTTTGGGCTCTTCTGGGCTCCTTTGGGTTCTTTTGGGTTCTTTGGGGCTCTTTTGGGCTCTTTTTGGTTATTTTGGCCTTTTCTGGGCTCTTTTTGGCTCTTTTAGGCTCTCTTAGGTTCTTCTGGGCTATTTTGAGCTCTTTTTTGCTCTCTCGGGCTCTTCAGGCTTCTTTTGGTCTCTTCTGGCCTCTTTCAGTCTCTTCTGGGCTCTTTTAGGCTCTTCTGGCCTCTTCTGGCCTATTTTGGGTTCTTTTGGGCTCTTCTGGGCTCCTTTGGGTTCATTTGGGCTCTTCAGGGCTCTTTTGGGTTGTTTTGGGCTCTTTTGGGCCCTTCTGGGCCATCTGGTTGAAGGAGAGTGTTCAGAGGAGCTCACACCTGGCCTGGGTGACAAACCCTGTTGTGCTGAGGTTTAAACCCAGCTCAGATGACAGGCTGAGCTTCCCAGAGTCCTGCTCATCTTTTCAGTGCCTGCTTCATCAGCCAGGCCGTGATTAATTGCAGCAGGCATTTTGAATTTGAAACAGAATCTCAGGCTGAGCTTTCCCTCCGTGTACGATTGTAGGGCTGTGCTGATCTATGAAAAATATGACTTTAGTATAATATAATAATATATAAATATAAATAACATTTATTATAATACATTATTCTTTATTCTTATTTATTAATAG
This sequence comes from Malurus cyaneus samueli, assembly GCA_009741485.1. Taxonomy (NCBI): domain Eukaryota; kingdom Metazoa; phylum Chordata; class Aves; order Passeriformes; family Maluridae; genus Malurus; species Malurus cyaneus. The sequence goes on from VKON01002321.1 coordinate 114,275, forward strand.
TATTAATTATTTTATCATCTAGTATTTATTATATTATTATATAATATATTATCCAGTTCCATATTTTATTATTTATCATAATATATTTATATCAATTATTATTATTTATGTATTATTATCTTTTTATAACATTACAATATTATTCATTCTAATTGTATCAATCTACCTGGCCAATGGTAGATTTCTGGCTATAAATGGATATATTTATCTATTAAAAAACGGATATATTTATCTATAAAATCAATACCTAACTGAGCAGGGAGGGGATTGTCCCTCTGTCAGGTCACCCTGAGGGCTGAGTCCACTCTGGGTCATCACTGCAAGAGGGACATGGAGGGACTGGGAGTGTCCAGGGCAGGGAATGGAGCTGGGAAGGGGCTCAGCCTGGGGAAAATGGGATCAGGGGGATCTGAAAATGGGATTGGGGCTCTGCACAACTCCCTGACAGGAGAGGGTAGCCCGGGGGGATTTGGGATCTGATCCCAGGAACAGGGACAGGAGGAGAAGGAATGGCTCAGGCTGGGCCAGGGAAGGGGCAGGGGGAACATCAGCAGGAATTTATCCATGGAAAGGTTGTTAAACACTGACAGGGCTGCCCAGGGAGGGTTGGAGTGCCCATCCCTGCAGGTGACACTGAGTGCCCTGGGCTGGGGACAAGGTGGGGATGTGGCACGGCTTGGACTCGGTGTTCTCAGAGGTCTTTTCCACCCCAAATGATTCCATCATCCCCAGAGTGCCAAAATCCCACAGGAACTGGCTCTGTCTCAGCTCTCAGCTCTGGATCCTGCAGCTCAGGAAGGAATTTTGGTTTAACCCTGCAGATCCTGGGAGCAGCCTTAGGACAGCTGGACCAGGCAGCTGTGACAAACCAGCAACCAAAAATGCCCTGGGCTGCACACTGGGAGATAAAAAATCTTACAAATAACTGAAATAATTTTATTTCTATAACATCCCAGGTTGATTTTAAGAAAAGGTGACTTTAGACATCTTCCTGAATGAATCCACCCTAAAGATGGGCATTGATTATGGTGCTCACTGGGTTTATTACAAGAGAAATAGGAACAAGAAACCTAATCCTCATACATAAGGGGCTGCTTTGCCCCTCATTGTAACATCATTTCAATTCAATGGGATGCTTCACCACAATGGGAATATTACAAAAGAATTTATGATTTTATGGGAAATTATGGAATTACTGTGAGTTATGAATCTGTCCTTGACACTTTCTGTGTGGATTTCAGCAAAGTCCAAAGCTTGGGAGCTGATTTTGGCTTCAGGAAAAGATTGGCAGTGAGTAAAAACCAGAAACAGAGATGAGGAAATTTGTGTCAGGATCTCTGTCAGGTGCAATTGCAGCTGGGATGTTTAAACAGAATAAAACAGTTTGTGGGGAAAATTAACGACAGGAATGTTGGGGCTGGATCATGGGCTGGAAGCTGATCCAACAGCCAACAAACTGGTGGGAGTCTTTCAGGGAGCTCCACAGGATTTTGGGTCAAAATTTTCCCAATATTTGGATTATCCCACCTTGAATTACTGACAGTGGAGTTCTCACCCCTCTGAAGAAGCGGCTGCTGGCAGAACTCAGCCCCCAAATGGTCTGAAAGGGAGCTCCCCGTGGTAACCTCAATATTTAAAACTCACCAAACCCTGGGAAATTGCTCTCAGCAAAGTCCTGCACTGCTCTGAGCCTGAGCCGTGCCAGGAAAGGCTCTGTCAGGTCAACAGCTCTCATTTCCTATTGAGTTTTCCTGGAGAGTTGAGTCACATTCTGGTTTAGGCTGCAGGAGCTCTCACAGGAGGAGCTTCAGGAACACCTCAGCCTGTCCCTGAGTTAGTCTGGCCCAGGCAGGTGGGGGATAATTCACTTAACACTTCACTGAAATGGTTTCTTATTATTTTCTTATTATTTCTTCTTATTTTCTTAGTTTTTCTTATTATTTCCTTATTATTTTCTTGCTATTTTCTTATTATTTTCTTGCAATTTCTTATTATTTTATGGAATTTATTGAGTGCAGTGAGCTCGGGGATGGGGCTGATTAGAGCAGAAGCCCCTGAGCACCCCAAATATCCTTCCTTCCCCTCTTCTGGTTGCCTTTGGCTCTTCCATATTCTTCAGAATGAAGAATCAGCCTCGTTTATTTATTTCTGGATTAGTACAGCCTGGTTTTAAAGCTGGAGAAGAAACCAAAAAGCAGAATTTGTTCTTCATCAACTTGAATCTCTCTTCCTTTGCCCTGATGAGCAGCTCAGCTATAACAAGCAGAGATGGATACAACATAATATTTAGGTATAATTTATATTCTTATGAAAGAAATGAAGATTTTTACAAAAAATCCTGAACTAATTGATAATTAAGCTGTTTTGCAGTTGTTTTATGGTTTAAAATAGGTTAGAAATGTGCTTGGCTATGGTTTCAGGGTGGATCCAGGATGCCAAGGGACCTGGATTTGGTGACACTGCAGAATTCCTTCCCTGTGGCCACAGGTGAATTCCTGAGAGCACCAATTCGGGACAGAGATTTAGGGATCTGTCCTTAAAAACAGCCCAGCACTTCAGCTCAGAAAACGGCATTAATTCCCACAGCTTTCCAAGCTGTTTACTCTCTGGTTTCCAAGGTTTTTACCCCCTTGTTTGGGTAAATCTTGCCCTGGTTGAGTAAATTACCCTCTGGTTGTGTAAATCTTATCCTGGTGGTGTAAATCTTGCCCTGGTTGGGTAAATTAACACCTGGTTTAGTAAATCTTGCCCTGGTTGGGTAAATTACCCCATGGTTGAGTAAATCTTGCTCTGATTGAGTTAATTACCCACTAGGTGGATAAATCTTGGCCTGGTTGAGTAAATCTTTCCCTGGTTGTGTAAATTACCCCCCAGTTGTGTAAATTACCCCTCCGTTGTGTAAATTACTCCCTGGTTGTGTAAATTACTCCCTGGTTGTGCTTGGTGCCTTCTGCACGAGTGGGGATAGAAATGAGAAGCCATGGACAGTTGTGGGATGGGACCCAGGCACAGAATGATCATTTTGCAGGTCAAACCCATTCCCTGGGGTGTGTTGGGTTCAGGCTGGAGCCTTCCCTGCCCCAGTTCCTGGGTGTGTGCCCACTCCTGCCTTCTTTTCCTGTTTTAATTTAGTTGGAAGCTCCTCCTGATGTTCTCTTCTCCATCCCCAGCACCCTGAGTTGGCACCAAAATGGAATTTCTCCCAGCTTTATGCACCCAGTGGTAAAACCCTCGTGGTCAGTGGCTCCACAAGAGGCTCCTGCTGACCACAGCAGAGCGTCCGTGGGACCGCTTGGGCTCTTCTCCAGGAGCAAAAGTGTCAGTGGAGATTTTAAGGAGAAGAATTCAACAAAATTCCTGGAAGGGAAGTATCCCAGAACCCCTGGCACAGCTCATTTCCCGCTCTGCTGCTCGGGGCTCAGGTACCCTCAGTTGCAGGAGGTGCAAAGAGCTGAGGAAACAGGCCCTGAAATGCAATTTTTGAATGAATTCCACCCTTCCAGACTCCAAACTGCCTCTGTTTGCACACTTGAAGTTCAAAGAAGTTCACTTCACTCTCTGTTGGTCGTTATTTCGGGTCGGCCCTTCCTTTTTCCCTTTCCCTGGCGGTGATTTTGGGGTAAATGGGAGGCACTGCAGCCTCTGCAGGAAGGAGCAAATCTCAAATCCTGCAGGGTGATTTGGGGATCAATCAACCTGACTGTTTGTGGCTCTGGGGGGCTCTTTAGCAGCACTGGGGACAGGGGAGGGGATAGGGCTCACGATATCATTCACCAAATAGGAAACACCCGACCCTACAGCGGCTCTGATGGGAAAAGAGCGAGGGGGAAGCAGCGGGGTGTAATAGGAACTCTGCTGCCTCTGAAATGTATTTACCTGGACAGGACAGAGCTGGAAAACTGGGCCAGCACGAGGACAGAGGGACAGTGCTCTGGGAGGTGGCTGGGGGTGAACTGGAAATGCAGGATCTGGGGTGTTATGGGATAAATAATCACAATAATATCTGTGCCTGTTCGGCCTGAGGTGCCTCACCCCGCTCGGGGTGGTGCTGGGGCCTCGCTGGTGTTGGGTTTCCTAATTCCTTCTCCCCTCCTGGCTCCCTAAAGGCCTCTGTGTGGGGTTTTGTGCTTTGTTATGTCTGGAGTGGAGAGGAGCTCACAGTGCTGAATTTCAACCTCTTGTAGGGCAGGGGAATGGGGGTGGGTGGCCAAGGCCAAGGCTGGCTGTGGAATTTGCCATCCCTGGAAGTGTCCAGGGCCGGGCTGGAGCACCCTGGGATAGTGGAAGGGGGTGGGTGAGCTGAGATTTAAGATTCAACCCAAACCAGTGTGGAATTCTCTGGGTGAAGCTGATGGGGAAGCAGGAAACCAAACGGGGAAATCCCAACACTCCCTTCCTCATCCATCCCAGCCAGCCCAGCCCCACAGGAGGGATTTCGCTGCAGGTGGCACAAATCTGGCCTTGGGGATGGTTTGGTGCTGAATGCAGAACCTTTCAGGCTGAGGCATGACTTCCTGGCATTCCTGACCATCTTTAATCTGGGTTTTCTATGCCACCCTTTGATTCAGACTCATCTTTGCCCGTGGCTTTGCTCCTTATCTCCGTCCCTGATTTCACTTTTCCCTCCTTTGCTGACTTTGGGTGAAAATCCTCCTGCTCAAGCCATGAGTCATTTTTATTTGGATGAAAATTTGCATTATTTTTTAATTTAGGAATTTTATTTAATTTTAGGAACAGGTTAAATGAACCATATAGATGACTGAGAGAGGGAGATGCCAGGGGATGTGGTGATGTGTGTGCCCTGCTCCTATTTTCTTCCTCTTTGCTTCAGATTGCTTTTATTCATTTACTTCCTTAGGTGGGGATTGCTGAGCATTGTTTCATTTTCCTCAATTCTTTGGGCTGAATTGGTTGGAATTCATTGATGGATTTGAAATTGGTGTTTTTCCTGTAGCGCTGTGCCCTCTAACAGGAAAATTCCTGTTGTGGTTCCAGGAATTGCCAAGGTGGACTGAACTGTTGAGCATGAACATAAAGGTGCACACAGGAGTCTTCAGGAGTGAGAGATGAGTGTTAAAAAGTAGAAAAGGAAACATTTAAATGTATTTTTGGTGAACTTTATCAGCAGGAGCAAGCGGTTCTTAAGAGGAAAGTCTAATTACAAAAATTCAGAAGAACGAAACAATAAATTTTAGGAATTTTAGAACGTTTCCAAGGGGCAGATAATCCTTCCACAGCTTTGTGGGATTTATTGAGGGGAAAAATAATTATTCAGTTTTTTCTATAGTGTGCTGAAGTACAGGAGGTCACCCAAATTGCAAAGAGAGGAGTTGAGGGCCATAATCTGACTTTGAATCAGAAACAAGCAGGGGAGATTTGTTCTTCCCCTTATCCTTGGGATATCGCCTGCCAGTTTGGGATGAGAGGCTGAAATAACTGAACCATTTTGTGTGAAAAAGATGTAAAACCATCCCCAGGACAGGTTTGTCCTGGAGAAAGGAAAGGACCAGTTGAAAATACCAGTTATGAGGAGTTCGATGCTTTTCAGTTGTAATTAACTCTGAGTAAATGGTGTATTAATAATTGGGTTAAACCAATTCTTCTCTTGGAAATGTAGGTTCTTGCCTGGCCTATTTACTTCTCGTGGAAATGTAGGTTCTTTCCTATTTTCCAGGTGGATTCCTCTCACAGGATGCCTAAATCCTGTTTTACGATGGGGAAACTGAGGCACAGAGGTGTGAGGCAGCCTGAAAAATGCTAAATAAGGCATTTTAGGGGCTCGAAGGAGGAGCATTCCAAATTTGAAGTGTAAATTCCTGGTGGCACAACCATTTGTGCTTCCAACGTCCTCACAGTCCCTGGCTCTTGATGGATAATTGTGGTGGGGATGAGAACATGCAGGGAAATGCACATTTAGGGGTGGGGATAGACTGGAATGGTGAGGGGGTGGTTTGGGAAGGGGGGTTTGTTATCAAACAGCCTCTGTGTGGGCACTCTGTGCATGGGCTTCTCAAATCCTGGGGTCTTCTCGCTCATTTGTAAATCCCCAAAAAAAGTTAGATCACAGACATCCATGTTCCAACCCGCCCTGGTGTGTCCATGCTCTTCTCCCATTTTTTAGTCCCTAAAAAAAGCTGGATCACATCCATCCATCCATCCATCCATCCATCCATCCATCCATCCATCCATCCATCCATCCATCCATCCATCCATCCATCCATCCTCCCTGGGCTCTCCTCGTTCTCTTCCTGTTTTTAAATCCTCCAAATAAAGCTGGATCCCACCCATCCATCCTCCAACCTTCCCCGAGATCTCCTCACTCTCCTCCCGATTTTAGGTCCTCAGAAAAAGGGGGATTGTGCCAATCTATCCCCCAACCTGCCCCGGGGTCTCTTTGCTCTGCTCCCATTTTTAGGTTCCTAAAAACTTCTGGATTGCACCCATCCACACCCCAACCCTCCCTAGGCTCTCCTCACTCTCCTCCTGTTTTTTGTTCCCTAAAAAAGCTGGATCACACCTATCCATACCCCAACCCACCCCCATTGGGTTTGGTTGCCAGGCACGGGGAGAGGATGGGAGAAGGAGGAGGTCTCACACTTGTGTCACCTGGGGCACACTCGTGTCCCTCAATGCTGTGGGAGATGGGTTTGGAGATCTGAGGGTGCCAGAGCATCCAGAGCACTGTGAGGGGAATTTGTCCCCCCAAAAATGTCCTCTGGGCCCGGCCTGGGAGGAATCAGCCCTGGGTGATAAATGATTCGGGCTCAGGGTGATGAGATGATGCCATGAGCATGTTTGATGTCACCTCACTCCTCTGCTCCTCCTTCTCCCATCCCTTTCCCTGGCAATCAAAACCCCAAAATCTGGGCCAAATGGCGCCTCTGGGAGATGCCACCATGCCAGGAGCATCTGTGCCACCCTCAGAGCTGAACCTGCTGCTCTAATCAGGGACACGGCGGGGAGAGGAGAAGGAAGGGAAGGAAGGAAGGGAAGGGAAGGAAGGGAAGGAAGGGAAGGGAGGGAAGGGAAGGGAAGGGAGGGAAGGGAAGGAAAGGGAAGGGGCGAGCCCAAAACTGCCGCAACGCCTGCATCCACCTCCCTTTCTGCCGGGAACTTTCCAAGGAGCAATAAATCCACGGTGGCTCTGCTCTGAATGCAGAATTGATCAGGCTGCAGGAGCCAGGGGGAATCAATCGGGTGTGGGAGCGTGCGCCGTGGATGTGCCCGGCGCATCCGTTTGTTCCTCTCCTCCTGCCCCAGCCTGTGGATTCCACAAGGAATGTTTTTTTATGAAATCTGAAGGTGAAATGTGTCATTCAGAGATGTCTGCCTTGTCAAGGCTCCTGTTGAAAGGACAGGGTGGTTATTTGGGGTTGCTCATGGGAAGGAGCTGCAGAAATTGCACTGAAGGTGTTTCCTTTGTTTCCCCTACAAAACCCAGCGGGTTTTGCTCCCCCGATGCAGAAATCGGAGGTGCACGTGTGCTGCACACATTTCCCAGCCACCCAAGGCCGCATCCTGCCGAGGTGCTGAATCATTCCCAAAAAAAAAAAAAACCCAAAAACAGCACCTGCAGCATTCCACCCCACAGCGGAGTTCCGCCAGGGATGCAGCAGAGGTGTCCTCTGAACCCACCCAGTGCCAGAAGGAAAAAAAGCAACAGATGCTGAGTCATCACCCAGTGCTTCTGTATCCGTGCTCACCCAAAAATGCCGGAATTGGGCTGGATTTACTCAGCCTGGGAGGCAGGAGAGGATGGGAGGGTGTAAGAGATAAAAAAGGGGCACAGTTAGGGTGGTTTTGGTAAGCTCTGTGTATTTTCCAGCACTGCTATGTCTTGGAGCGTATATATGTATATGTATTATTTTTATTTTTTACTGTTTTCTCTATTTTTTTTCATTTTGATCTGTCTCAGTTGCTGCTTTTTGTTGTGTTTCTCTCCTCCCTTCACATCCTGCTGCAGTGTGCAGGCAGCTCCTCAGCCATGGCAGAATCGTGCCACGCAAACCCCTCTGAAGTTCAAAGCAAAACGAGACGATTGCATTGACCCCCTCCTTTATTTCACAACACCTCGAAGAAATCCCGATTTTTTTTTTTTTTTTTAAGGAATTCAGCTCCAACTTGGGCTGTTGGGTTTTCCAAGGGCCGAGCTGCATCTTCCTTTTCTTATTCCAGCCTCTGTTTTGAGATCATGTCAGCCACGACAAAGCCCCACAAACCCCTCTCCCCCGAAGAACCAACAACCCCAACAATACTTATGATTCCTTTTCCTACCGAGGAAACAATTCAGGAGGGCGCACAAACACCACGCACGAAAAAAAAATTCTATTTTTTTTTTTGAAGAAAAAAAAAAAGGAGCTAGAGGCTGAGGAGGACTCGTCTGGTCAATGAAAGAAAGAGACGGATGTCTGGTGCCATGGCAATGGAGCAGGGATTACTTTGCAGTGGAAAATAGGTTCTTTTTTTTTTTTTTTTTTTTTTTTTCTATTCCAGTTTTTTTTTTTTTTTTTCTCAGGCACTAAGAGTGTCACCGAGTCTGAGGAGGCCCATTTGAGGAAACGAGCTCTGAGGAGAATGAATGCTTGCTTTCAGCGGCTGCTGCTTGAACAGTCTGCTTTGCTTCCGGGCAAGGCAGGATGCAAACACCAGACTTTTTTGAGTGTTCCCAATCCCATCCTTCTCCCCTCCTGGCTCCCTAAAGGCCTCTGTGTGGGGTTTTGTGCTTTGTTATGTCTGGAGTGGAGAGGAGCTCCACAGTGCTGAATTTCAACCTCTTGTAGGGCAGGGGAATGGGGGTGGGTGGCCTAAGGACCTAAAGACTGGGCTCGTGAGAATTTGCCATCCCTGGAAGTGTCCAGGTCTCAGGCTTGGGAGCACCCTGGAGATATGGATAGGTGGGTGAGCTGAGATTTAAGATTCCAACCCAAACCTATGTGTGGAATTCTCTGGGTTGAGAGCTGGATGTGGATAGCCAGGAAACCAAACGGGGAAATCCCAACATCTCCCTCTCCGTCATCCATCCCAGCCAGCCCACGACATCCCCACAGGAGGGATTCGCTGCAGGTGGCACAAATCTGGCCTTTGGGATGGTTTGGTGGCGTAATGCAGAACCTTTCAGGCTGAGTGCTTTGACTTCTCTTCCTGACCATCTTTCAATATCTGTCGGTTTTCTATTGCTCACCCGTTCGATTCAGACTCATCTCTTGCCCGCTGGCTTTGCTCCATTATTCTTCCGTCCCCTGCATTTCACTTTGTCCCTCCTTTGCTGACTTTCGGGGAAAATCCTCCTGTAAGCCATGAGTCATTGTTACATTCTGGATGAAAATGTTGCATTCGATTTTTTGAATTTAGGATTTTATTTCAGGAACGGGTTAGAATGAACCATATAGATGACCTGAGAAGAGGGAGATGCCAGGGGATGTGGTGATGTGTGTGCCCTGCTCCTATTTTCTTCCTCTTGCTTCAGATTGCTTTTATTCATTTACTTCCTAGTGGGTGCTGAGCATTGTTTCATTTTCCTCAATTCTTTGGGCTGAATTGGTTGGAATTCATTGATGGATTTGAAATTGGTGTTTTTCCTGTAGCGCTGTGCCCTCTAACAGGAAAATTCCTGTTGTGGTTCCAGGAATTGCCAAGGTGGACTGAACTGTTGAGCATGAACATAAAGGTGCACACAGGAGTCTTCAGGAGTGAGAGATGAGTGTTAAAAAGTAGAAAAGGAAAACATTTAAATGTATTTTTGTGAACTTTAATCAGCAGGAGCAAGCGGTTCTTAAGAGGAAAGTCTAATTACAAAAATTCAGAAGAACGAAACAATAAATTTTAGGAATTTTAGAACGTTTCCAAGGGGCAGATAATCCTTCCACAGCTTTGTGGGATTTATTGAGGGGAAAAATAATTATTCAGTTTTTTCTATAGTGTGCTGAAGTACAGGAGGTCACCCAAATTGCAAAGAGAGGAGTTGAGGGCCATAATCTGACTTTGAATCAGAAACAAGCAGGGGAGATTTGTTCTTCCCCTTATCCTTGGGATATCGCCTGCCAGTTTGGGATGAGAGGCTGAAATAACTGAACCATTTTGTGTGAAAAAGATGTAAAACCATCCCCAGGACAGGTTTGTCCTGGAGAAAGGAAAGGACCAGTTGAAAATACCAGTTATGAGGAGTTCGATGCTTTTCAGTTGTAATTAACTCTGAGTAAATGGTGTATTAATAATTGGGTTAAACCAATTCTTCTCTTGGAAATGTAGGTTCTTGCCTGGCCTATTTACTTCTCGTGGAAATGTAGGTTCTTTCCTATTTTCCAGGTGGATTCCTCTCACAGGATGCCTAAATCCTGTTTTACGATGGGGAAACTGAGGCACAGAGGTGTGAGGCAGCCTGAAAAATGCTAAATAAGGCATTTTAGGGGCTCGAAGGAGGAGCATTCCAAATTTGAAGTGTAAATTCCTGGTGGCACAACCATTTGTGCTTCCAACGTCCTCACAGTCCCTGGCTCTTGATGGATAATTGTGGTGGGGATGAGAACATGCAGGGAAATGCACATTTAGGGGTGGGGATAGACTGGAATGGTGAGGGGGTGGTTTGGGAAGGGGGGTTTGTTATCAAACAGCCTCTGTGTGGGCACTCTGTGCATGGGCTTCTCAAATCCTGGGGTCTTCTCGCTCATTTGTAAATCCCCAAAAAAAGTTAGATCACAGACATCCATGTTCCAACCCGCCCTGGTGTGTCCATGCTCTTCTCCCATTTTTTAGTCCCTAAAAAAAGCTGGATCACATCATCCATCCATCCATCATCATCCATCCATCCATCCATTCCATCCATCCATCCATCCATCCATCCCATCCATCCATCCATCCACTCCATCCATCCATCCATCCATCCATCCATCCTCCCTGGGCTCTCCTCGTTCTCTTCCTGTTTTTAAATCCTCCAAATAAAGCTGGATCCCACCCATCCATCCTCCAACCTTCCCCGAGATCTCCTCACTCTCCTCCCGATTTTAGGTCCTCAGAAAAAGGGGGATTGTGCCAATCTATCCCCCAACCTGCCCCGGGGTCTCTTTGCTCTGCTCCCATTTTTAGGTTCCTAAAAACTTCTGGATTGCACCCATCCACACCCCAACCCTCCCTAGGCTCTCCTCACTCTCCTCCTGTTTTTTGTTCCCTAAAAAAGCTGGATCACACCTATCCATACCCCAACCC
>VKON01002321.1:125501-161633 GCA_009741485.1 Malurus cyaneus samueli
TGTGTGTGTGGTGTGTCCATAAAAACAGAGGAAACAATCATAAAAATCTCATTTAATTCAGATCATTTCCTGGGCTGGATATTTGGTATTGATATGGGTAATTTTATCCCTTTTGTTGATTTGGTGTATTCGGCATTTTCCCTTAGGGCTGAGATTTGTGACCAACTGATTTTTTCCATTGAATTCCAGTTCGAAGACATTTTGTCAAAAAGGTATTTTTTTGTGGAAAGGCTTGGATTGTGCGACATCTGCACTGGGAGCATTTTTCCTTCTTGCTGCTTCCTCCTCCCGCTCTGGTTTGGGTTTTTTTGTTTGTTTTTTCTGTTTTTTGTATTTTTTTTCTTTTGGTTTTTTGTTGTTTTTATTAACAAGTCACAAGTTTCAATTTGAAAGGCAATTATTTTTACTCAGACCCCTGTTCTGTTGCAAAATATTCACTTATTACAAAGAATCCACAATGGACAACACAAAGATGTTTTTTCTAAGTGCTTTTTTTTGCTGCCTTTTTGAATTCTGACCTTGAAAGTTTTTTTGCTGCAGAATTGCATGAAGGTGTTTGCATTTGACTTTTTTTTTTCTTTCTACCTCTGGTGGGAAAGGCTTCTCTCGTCCTGCCTGCCAGCCAAGAGATGAGGTGTTCTTTGACTCTTGATCATCCACGCACCAGGCCAGACAAGCAATCCCGAGTAGCCCATTATCTTAAAGCATGGAAAATGGAATAAAAGACCTTCGTGTGACTGTGGCCTGCAGGTCCTGGACCCGTCCGGTGAGCGGTGGCTCTTGGTGAATTCCCTCATTTTCCACACCCTAAATGTTGGCCTTCCTCACAGCACGGGGGTAAAACAAGAAGTATCATTCACTGTTAAAATGTATTTTTTGCATTGCTATTTGAGCTTCTTCCTCTGGATTTTGGAGGAATTGGGTTGATTATCTACATTTAGATGCGCTTGGCAGTGCTTATTTTGCAGTACTGGGATTCATCACAGACTTTACTGACACTTGACACACAATTGCAACTATATATTCTCTGTGAATGGTTCTGAGGCGATGTCACCGTTTTTACCATGGTAAATCCTACTTTACAGCATATTGGACAAAAACGTTTTTAGATCATTACTCTCGATTTATCCTTCGCTGCCTTTGCAGTTGGCATGAAACCCTGAATGGTGTGTAAATATTCTTGTGTCTCTTCGTTCTTGGGGTGGTCCGATGTCTGACTTGTTGTTGAATGGAACGTTGTCTCGTTCTTCCTGTCTGCGATTTGAAAAGAGTTTCTTCTTCTTTGATCTTGCCCTCGTTTCTGCTAAAAAGTACCAAATATCCTTTTTCTTTTTTCTTGGGGGGTGGGGGTACTGTGCGGGCGGTAGGTAAATGGTAGAATGCCACTTTTTTTAAAAAATAAAATAATGTAGCTCCTGTTCAGTATTCCAGAACTGTGAAACAGAATCTCTGTCCAGGATAAAATGTGAGTTGTATGGGCAAGCAGCAGGATGGCTATGATTTTGGACTTTCTGTTTTCGCTGATTTATTTGAAACATTGAGCAATCATTTTGTAATGAAGAGAATTCAAGAGTTTATTTAGTTTTTTTCGTTTTGTTTTTTGTTAGAGCCGAGCTCAGGGGGGGGGGGCGAGGCTTGGGTTGTTTTCATTCCAAGAAAATAGCAGGATAAAGAGGTAAATAAAAAGGAACTTTGTGGCATTATGGGGTTTTTTGCAGCAGGAATTCGGTGTGCAGGCGAGAGTGAAATCGGTGCCTGGTTGTTTTTTTTTTTTTTTTGAGGTCTTAGAGCCTGAAAAGTACAACGCACGATTGGCCAGGGCATTGGGAGACGCCAAATTCTCACCTTCATCCTGCCCTGGGTCTTGGCCAGGTGCAGGTGAAGTGGTTCTGAAGCTAGGAGCCTTTGGTGGATGAGGGCTCCTCTGTCCATTTCCTGCATTGGATCAGGGAGAACCCAGCGAAAACGGGATAAAGATCCGAGGTTTTTCCTTTTGGGGTGCTCCGCCGAGGTCAGCCTGCGCCGCTCTCTGTGGGTTTATGATGAGACGACCCGCTTCAGGTTGGGGCGATCCAGCCTGGGAGTTTGGGTGACGCCCAATTCACACAATTTTAGTTGGGTACTCGAAAGTGAATTTCCAGCTGATCTTTGCCTGATTTTGGGAGTGTTTGGCAAAATTCAATGGCGGCTTTCGTCTCTGGCGTAAAGGCGGAAACGGGGGGAGTTGTGCCCTTGGCGAGGGTTGTGTTGTGTGGGGGAGATTTGATAGCCATCCTGTGGTCAGCTCTGATCCCATGATCCCAGTCAGGTCTGACTGTCGTGGGATTTTTTTTATTGCGCCTCCCTACCTTTTGTGCCACTTCAGAGGGGGGAAATGCAGGTTCATTTAACACGAGGATCTGGATTAGGGTCTTGTGTTAATCTTTCCCCTTGGGAATTCATTTCGGTGATCCCTGTTTACCACGCATTCTCCCCGCCCCGGCTGCAAAGCCACCATAATCTTTCGGTTGGGCGATCATGGATACCCGTGATACAATGTGTGGATAATTTGGGGCAGTTTTAGCAGAATAGGAGAGGGAATCCAGCTGCGAAGTAAGCCCAGTGGAATACCAAGGAGTAACCAACTAGATTCTTTCTGCAAGAACCTGGTGGGAGTGTGAGAGATGACGGCAATTCTCCTGCCTGGGTTTTCGCCAGCCTGGTTTTTCTTCCTGCAATCTACTCATGGGTTGGTTCCTCTCTGGGATTTGTTTATCTGGAATGGATTTGGGTGACTGGAGAAGAACTCAGTATGAAATTTGCCAGCCTGGCAGGTATATGGGGGAAGACCCTTCATCATTTTTCCCGTTATTGCTGGTTTTGGCACTCATCTGGTGTTTTTGGACAGCACCTGACAAAGCGTTGACTTTATTAGAGGCCAAGACCTGTTAATTGTGAAGAGGCGCTATTTGAACCCAGACTCCAAGATAAGGTGGTTAGGAAAATATAATAAAAAAAATAAACAAATGCGAGGTATTCATGTTATATCTGCTGAGGATTCTTGGACTTGAAGGAGAAGATCCATCATCGCATTTTCCTGGTGGAGCATTCCAGGACTGCAATTATCGTCTTTGCTGGGAGTGGCCGGGGGAAGGTGAGGATACCAAGAATCAACTCCAGACGATAACTAATCATGAAAGTCATACAATTACACAGCAAGTCGTACCTGAGGGCCAGGTTTTTGGCTCATATGCTTCCTGATTGCGCTTCCGCAGCGCGGGGAAGTGAATAGCGGCGTGATTTCACGGCCCGTGATCTACAGCAGGCGTAAAGCGCTTCCCTTTGTGCTCCAGGGGGAACTTTGCATATTCCCTGCAGGGAGTCAGCCGTCCCCTCCTCGTTCCCGTGAACGTCCCGATCCCCAAATGTGGGGCTTCTTGGAGGCATTTTCCGAGGCGTCCTTCGTCGCTCCCCATCCCAACTGCTCTCGTTTTAGTCGCTAAACAATGACACCCGAAAAGAACCAGGGGCCAGGATGTGGTCACGGCCCAGGCTGAGCTCAGAACTTTGGGAACGGGGCGAGACAGGGGGTGAGGATGTATGTCGAAGGCGACAAGTGTAGGTATAATATTCTCGTCTTCTTTATCTCCTTCCTCCTCCTCCTTCTTCTCTTTCCTCCTCTTCTTTCCGTCCTTCCTTCCCTTCTTTTTCTTCTTTTTTTCTCTCCTCTCTTCCTCCATCTCTTCTCTCTTCTCCTTCTCCTTCTCATGTTACTATTATATCTCATTAGAGAGAATAGTTAATGTATAATTATAATAATATAGATTCTCTGCGACTATATGAATCTGCCACTGATTTCTTTAAAAAGACAAAATGTGAGAGAATCCAAGTCCGGTTGCGAAAGCTCTCTCGGAGGCCTTGTGCGGCTCATCTGAGCTCACAGAAATTCTGAGTTTGGAAATGTGCTGTTTTTATCAATCATTCCATGTACAGCAAGCACACGCTAGGCTATGTGGAATTCCCAAGATCAGATTGTATCATACATAAATAAAAATTACTGTTAATCCAAGTTGTTGTTGCGAAATACGGTAGGAAAAGACCCTGTGGTGGTACTAGCAGAGCCGGAGAGTTTTTAAGCGAATGCTCAGTGCATTCGTTCGTTATTCCAATTATGACACAATGTTCCCCAACACTTAATGCAACCATTCATTGATGATGGTTAACACATTTTTTCTGTTGAAACATAAGAGTCAAGTGCTAGGAGCTATTACATTCGGAGAGATATGCACCGTGTGAATCTGTGTCCTACATATTTATACTACGTATTGATGGGATATTTCCAACTTCTTTCTTCTTTTTTTTTTTTTTTATTCTTTCTGCTGACGCATATTTCTGTATCTTTTAATCATCTCTCCCCTGAATAATTATAAGTAAAAAAAGACAAAAAAAACATCCTCTATATGTAGAGGGTTTAAGGCATCTGGATACTGCACCCAACAAAAGCATTTCAGAGCCGTTCTATCCTCAGAATAAAAGAAATGGTAGCAGAAGGTATCGTAAATAGGCAATTTATGAGGAATATGCAATAGGCAGTGGAAGGGCATGCTAAGGAAAAGTGCAGGGCTCGCCCTTATGAATAGCAGTAAATAGGAATAATGATCTGGTTCTGGTTGTCTCATTAGCATAACGTAAGATCAAAGCCCTTCCATTTTCAAACGAGGCTTATGCTAAGTGCATTTTGCATAATCTCCGTTAGGGAGAAACCCTCTGCAGTTCTGGTCTGTGTGTGGTTTCCAGCTTGTACCGGAGCCGAGAATTGAGAAACTGAGATGGGATGAGGTATTTACAGAGATGTGAGGAGCCTCCGCAAAAGGGAACTGCTCACAACCGGCGCTGGATGCGAGCTCATATCGAGAGTGTTTGTGTGTAAAACATCAAACTTCATGAAGCAAATCACAGTTATTAATGAGCATCCAGAGAAAGCATTTTGTTTGGTGAATTCGTACAAACTGCCCAGAAATGAGTTCGGGGTTGCTTTAGGGGGAAGTGCGTGGGAGATCCATGAGCGCTGGAGCTTTTGGTGGGGTTAATTAGCACTCTGGGGTTAATTGGCACTTGAGGAAGTGGAGGGGTTTAGCCTGTACATGCTTCTGGGTCCTTGGTTGGGAACAAAACAAACTGTGAAGGGAAGCCCTGTGAAATCCCAAATGAACGTGTGCACATCCTGTTCAGGTGTGACCCCACAGCTCAGCTCCGTGTCTGCTCCCTGGGCTGTGTGTTCAGTTGCCAGGGGGTTTCTGTTGGGGTCCTGAGAATTCCCTTTCCACCTTGGTGTCTCTTTTGGGGCCTCCTTCCCTGCTCTTGTTTCTCTCCCCATCCCTGGAGATGCCCGCCTGGGTCTGGGTGGAGCTCTGCACCCTGGACTGTCGGAGGGAGTGTTAATAGGATCCTCTAGGTCCTTGAACCCGATAGGGATGTGATTCAGTCATCTGGATTAGGCAGAATGTTGCCTGTCTGAGCCCTCCCTACGTCCAGGCTTCTCGGATGCCCAGATCTAGTTTATTAACCCAGAGTTCAGAGAGAATAGAGAATCCAAAGCTTTCGTTGCAGTGGCCTTCAAGGGCATTCAGGGCGAAGTCTCCAGACCCAGCCTCAGGGGCTGGCACCCATAATAGGCAAATGGCTCACGGGTTTTTCACCCTGTTTCATTTGTCCTTTGCACATCGGGCTGATTCCTCCAATTGAGTGCAGCTATGCAGTCAAAAACTCCAACTTGGCTCCCCCATCTACGTTGTTTCCATCTCTCTGGACAGGACTGGGATGGTGGATGATGGAATTGGATGTGGAGTGGACTGGTGATGGATGGATGATGGATGGATATGTGGATGGATTATGGTATGGAGTACAGCTCTTTGACAGAGGTTCACAGAAATAATAAGGGAGGGATGTGTTTGTTCAGGTGCTAGGTAGCAGCGGGGTGCTGGTCTTTGGTCAGGAGCAATACGTGGGGGGGTCGGCCGTGGGTGTCTACTCTTGGGTACCTCAGTGAATGAAGTTCCGTTTCAACACCAATGGAAAAAAAACCGCGGCTCGTCCTTACCAGAGAAATTTCTGGTTGGAATTTAAGGGGAGGATCCCTCGACCCGAGAGCAGTGCTGCAGCTCACGAGGCTGTGCATCTTAATCTTTGAGTGACTTCAGAGCAGATTCCTAGTTTTAGGTTACCTAAGTGATGATCTGAGTGATGTTCAGGTGCCTTCCAGGACATCTTTTACCCCCTTGTGGATTACGAGAGCTCTGTGGCTCTCCTGGAGTTTTTTCTGGAGTTTGCGACAGTGAGGGTGAAGCTCTCATCGTCGATCCCACTTCCAGCAGGCATCTGAAGCTCACCTCGGGTGCCATTTCCTGCAGTTATTGGCTGTATTGATGCACATTCCATTCACTTTCCTTGGCACCTTCCTATTGATTGTTATCCCTCAGAGCAGATTTTTACGGCATTGTTTTAGGGAAAACGGCTGTGGGGTTCACAGGAACAATACCTTTCAAAACCCCTGAAGATGGGCTGACAGCATGAAATTAAGGGGGGATTCGTGGTATGTGTAAATAAAATTTGAGGTTCGGTTTGTATGGAATCTGGCCCTATCGCCACGCTTGTTTTGAGGATAGATATCTTCCAAGAGAGGTTTTCATGGTCCTGCAGAAGCACTTTATATTTCACTGTGTATGGAACGCTTCCCTCTGCTCAAGGAAACAATTTACAGGCTAATGTGCTGACTTCTGCAGATTAATCTGGAATATGGGTGCTGTTAGATAAGAGTTATGAGTTAAAAAGAAGATGTGTTTGCTGGAACATATGTGTATAGAGGGATGCTGATTTGCATAATTAATGTGTTCAGTTCGGCTTTGAGAGTTATAAAAGGTGATATAGCTAAGCCCATTTGAGTAGCCTCATACAATACTTCGTTAGTTATCTGTGGCTGGAAAATCCATTGTTGTTGCTTTCTTTGAGGCCCTTTCAAACTTGTCAGCTGCGCTCCGAGTCAACGCCTCCAAGATGGTTTATTTTTTGATGAAATCAAAAAAATGAAAAGGGGGTGAGAAGAGAAAAAGAGATGGGGGAAGAAGAAAATCACAAAAAAATCAGAAAAAATGAATAAAAAAGATCAAGAAGGTTGCTCCCATGCTAAAATGAGACTTATCAGGAAAATACAAGGGTGTGTACTCGCTCATCGCGGCTGACATCGGTGTTTGGTTGGGTGGTCGGGGAGCTTTGGAACGGTGATGGATGTAAGTATTTACTCAGCACAATATTTGTCCAGGTGCTTGCACAGCTGCGTGCTGCAGAGCGGCCATCTGCACATCTCTCACTGAAAACCTGCAAGGGGCATTGTGGGGCTGGGGCACTTGGGCAGATATTCGGGGTTTGCTGGTCGTGTTTTTTGGGCTCAGGTTTTAATTGAAGGATTTAGGGGCCGGTCTGACCCTTGCCAGTTTTTGTTGCCCTAAATTGAAGTTCATGGCACCAAGTGGAGGCTGTCGCATGGTAGAATGGTGAATAACGAAAGACACAGATTTTATTAATTTAATCCATTTTCTCCCATGCCGAGTGATTGGTGGCAGGGAGTATGAGGGAGAAGGAATCCTGTGGAACACAGATTTGTTTTCTGAGGTTTCCTCAGTTTCTGTAATTCCTGTTTGTGCTTACCTTGATTCCAAACAGAGGAAGGTTTCAGGTCGGATACCAAGAAGAAGAAAAGAAGGAAAATATCCCCTTGAGGCAACTCCCAACATGTGCACAGAGCTGAGTTCTCCAGCAATAAGTAACTGAGGAAATCTGGATTTAATTTCTAATTCCACCTAGTGAATTCCCTCTCCAGGTCTGCAGTGCTGCTGAGACCCTTTTGACCTGCACCCAAATCGCTGCTCCTTCCCATTGCCCAAGCCTGTAGGAGGAGCTGAGCAGAGGGAGATCTCCAGCCAATGCAGAGGATGAGCTTTGTTGGAATGAGCTGATCATTCCATAATTTAATAACTGATAATTAATTAACTCTCTGATTTTTTGTGCACAATTTTGTGGCGTGCTGTATCAAACAATCCATTGCTGCTGCGTGGTTGTAAAACGAGCTGAAAAAAACATTTTTCACTTGAACTGATCATCTTGAAGGATCCTTCCAACCCCAACCACTTTGATTCCATTCAAATTCCTGGTGCAAAAATCGATTTAGTGGAAACAGACTCAGTTTTCACCGAGATCATTAAAACTCTATTTATTTCATTTCCACCCACCACCTGCAGTGACTGGATATTATTTTGAAGTCCCTAATTAGGGCGAGAATTTGTGCCGGCAGATGCTGTCATTTCTCGGCCGTTCCGCCAAACCCAAGCACAATTTGGCCCTTCGGCTCTGAGGATGGGGTTGAGAGCATCTCACTCCTGGCACTGCGCTGTCCACGTTTATCCCAAATTCCTGGAAGAACCCCCTGAACAGAGATTGCTGCAGGAGTTGGGCAGAAAGCACAGGTGTTGACAAGCTGGGGATTTGCTTTAATCCCCTCTGGTTCTGTTTTGGATTTGCTGCGTCTCTATTTGCTAAATCATTTCTTTTCCACCTTGTGCCCCGTGGAGGGGAGGGGGGATTTGGAGGGGGGAGTTTGGGAAGGTAACTCGCTCCAGTGGTGGTCCACCAATTCCTGCAGGTTTTGAACTCAGCTCTGCCCCTTTTCCAACACTAACCTCTCCTTGGATTCCCACAGAAATCCCGGGTTTGAAAGGGTGAGGGTTGGGATTTAGAGGACTGGGTTCAGGGAGCCTAAATAGTGCTAAAACATTGCCAAAGAATTGCAAAAATTGCCAAAAATTGCCAAAAATTAGGAGGAGGCATCCTAGTTGGATGACTCTGACAGCCTGATGAGGAAGCTGTCGCTGCCATGTGACTGGAGGACTTTAAGGTCCAACTTCAACTTCTCTGGATTTTATTGATGATTTTTATTTTTGCTGATTTATTTATTTTTTAAAATATTTTCATTTCTTCGGCATTAAGAATATATCCAAGGGTTTTGTCCCTTTCTTGTCACACGTTTGTGTGTTTAGCAGGATACGGAGGGAGAATCTCCACTGCAGAGCAAGGCTCATTTGGAGAGTAAACAATTCTCACTTCTCCTTTTTGGTTAATTTTCTCTTTCCCTTGAGCCAAATTTGGGAAAGTCATTTCCTGTCACCTGGTGGGCTTGAACAAGCAGGGAAAAAACCCCTCTGGTGTCTGCTCATTCCTTGGTGCACCACAGCGCCCACAGCTCCTCTCACCACTCCCAGAGAAAGTTTGTGTAGGTCCTAATTTCCTTGCCTCTGGCCCACCAATATTCCTGTTGGTCAGCCTTATATAGGTAATTACGGTTGACACAGCACCACAGCTGGGCTGGGCTATTTTGGCCAGGAATTTAAAAGCTGTTTGTGGACAAAAAAAATTAAAGAAATAGGTGCTGTGTTTGTTGAGTGGTGTCATCCTAAACATGAGGGCAGACTGTGATTTGCTTTTTAAAATTATTTTTGTTTAGAGTTGTTTGTGAGAGCATTGGTTTGTACAAAGGACGCCTGGCTTAATTAGATTTATCTCCAGTCACCAAAATCAAATATTCTAGGGTGTGGTGATATTTATGGGTGGCACAACCCAGAAAAGGGTCAAAGTCAATGTGCAAGTCATTTCCCTGAGCAGGTGATGGTGGAGAACCTTGAAAGCCATCTCAAGCCTCGGTGTCCGCAGGCAGTCGTCTTCCCACAGTCTGCGTGGTGTCAGTCGTGTTTTTCAGCCCAACATCAATCCCCTTCTATTTAATACTTTGAATACTTCTTGCACAGATTGATATTTTGCTCTATTGCAATTAGGAATGCAGCCAGAGGAAGGAGAGCGGACATGAACAACATTGTCACTGTCCAGTGCCCAATGCAGTTCCGTGTGGGAAAGTGGGAAGCTGTTTTTGGCCTGGACCCAAATGGATATTAATTCCCCTTTACTAGTTTCGCCATGCTTGGTGTCTCTCACTGCAAAATCCCATTCCTACCTCCCATATTTTATGACATCCCTGTAATTTGTGTCATCTAGGAAAGAAATGTTGTCTCGCTGGGATGGGCAGGTCATGGATGAACGATCCACTGTTCTGGAGCAGGAATAGGGCTTTGGTGTCTGTTTTGTGCCTGTTTTTTGGGCGGAGCAAATCCTGCAGCACTGTTCTGAGGCTTGGTTTAACAGCAGAACGGGTGACCTGTATACCCGAGTTACTTGGCCGAGCTGATTCAAGTATGGAATTGAAGTTTGAAACTTTTGGACGCAGAGGAAATGGACATTATGAGAAATATTTCCTGTGGTTTGGCTTTTTGAGATTCATCTGAATGTTTCCTGAGGAATTGGGTCGATGGGATGGGCTGGAAGCAACAGAGCTGAGATCATCCTTCCTGTAATCCATTCAGTGAGGAGAGACGCAGCCCTGGGTGATTTTCTGGAAAAAATCTAATGTGCACGAAACAATTTCTAACAAGAAAAGACAGAGACAGATGAGACTTTAATGGGTTTGAGGCGAGCAGATCTGAAGAGGATTATTGGATGAATTTGCAGTTAACTGAATTGGAAGCAAGAACGGAAATTGGGAATGAATTCTAGTTGGCATAGATGGCTCACAGATTCTGTGTCCTTGCCCCCTTAGGCTTGTTGGGAATGGAATCCTGGAATCCTGAAGATCCATGGAAATTCGATCCAGAGGCAGTATCCAGTCCTGATCAGAGGATTGCATTGGGGAAACAGAGTTAGGACACAATTTCCCTCTGCTGGGTTGGGTTCCTGTCAGGTCATCCACCAAATCGGATCGAGTGTGTCAACTATCCATCATTTTATCGCTTATATCATGATTCTCTTTCTTGTCTTATTTCAGGTGCTCTGATTCCAGCTCTGACTTTGTTGGATTATTTCCAATCCTGGAAGACATCTGATTTTTTTAGCTTCAGCATATCTGAGTGTTGTCCAGTTGGGCTGGGAGTCACAGGAAGGAGAAAATTGAGCTGGCCTGTCAGTGATGAATCTTTTCTGTCTAATACTCAATGAGAGCTTTTATTTTAGTGAGTATGAAATGAATTTTCTTATTTCATTTTATTGATCCAGAGTCGTGCCCCTTTGAGCGCTCCACAGCTTAACTCATGCTAGAATTCTGTTAACAGATTTCATTTTTATATCTCACTTGGTTGCTCCTCATTTACGCTTCTCTTACAGAAAGAGAGGAAAATTTAGAGATGAATTTGGGAAAAACGAGTTTAGCTTTTCTTCCAAGCCTGAATTCTTCCGAGCCTGCACCAGTTTGAGCCCACACTGGGAGGAATCAGGCGCGGACCTCTGTTGCGGTAATCTCCTAAAGAGAGCAGATTTTGGTTTCGAGATGTATTTTTGGTTTGACGCGTTTGTCCGAAGCGGGCCGTTTTTGGGGAGCTCGATTCTTGGCTGTCTGCCTCAGGATGAAACTCAGACGCACGTCAACTGGTGGTAGAGATCCCAATTATGTTGAGGTGTTTAAGTGACTGTAGACCTGAATGTCAGGTTCTTTGCTGAGCGGAGGCAAGCGGGATTTGAACGTTTATGCGCGCTCTTTTCTTTCTCTCTTTGATCAGGTTACATCTTTATTAAAAACATCCCGTGGATTTTCACAAAGTAAGGATTATCAGGTCAGACTTTTTTAGGTTTTTTTTTTTTTTTTTAACTGACTGTGTTGCGCCACCCACCCTGAACAAATAATGAATTTAGCGTGTAATACTTCCGAGGAGTTTATTTTTTTTCCAGCCTCTTTCCTGGCTGCTGCTTCCAAATATATGTTTCTTAGATTGAACGCAGCAACATTCCTATGTTCATAAGTATTGATTCCTAAGTCTTGCTTAAATGAATTTTAGTGCTGTCTAAATGTTGATGCTTAGCTGTGCCAGTGTCATATCCAGTCCTGTTTGGCTGGATATATTCATATTTAATAATCCCTCCCAGAGGAAATTTTCCGTTGTCGGTTATTAGCTGTGGCTGTATTTAGAAAGTTTGGGTTCGCTTTGCCGCAAGTGTTGATGTAAGCGGGATCAAGGGACATGGCCAGGCTGGAGATGTGTGTGTTTGGGCATGTCCATGCGGATTGCTCTTGCCCGGGTTCATGACTTTGCTTGTCCTGGACATAAAGAAACTCCAGTTTTGCTGTCTGGGGCCGGGATGCTGATAGCTGTTGTGGGGAAGGCAGAACAGCAAGGCTGGTTTCACTGCGTGCTGGGCTCTCATCAGCTGCTCTTGGGGTCTGTGGGTCACTCACCTTCTTGATTCATCATTGATTTCCTGGGTGTCCCAGTCTTCGCAAACGTAGGGATTGGCATATTTGGTGTTGCGTTTGTGTTTATTGATGCCGTGTTCCAATTCCGCCGTGTTTGCTGGGTCATAACGTATCCGTTTATATATATGTTCAGAAAATATGAAATTTATAAGCAGATAAAACAGTTACAAATTTATATGAGTGTTTTCTAGAATATTTTATATAATACAAAATAAATAAATCTTATAATATAAATCAATAGTATAGATAAAATTATGTTATATATTAAAGCATATGAAAGTTCTTATTATAAATTTATTGTTTTTGGACTAAAATAATATATTATTTATAAATTAGAAATTTATATAATTACGTAATTTGTATAGAGAATTGTATAGAAATCTATATTATATTATTCACTGAACCAGTTCCGCTCCTCGTTGCGTTCATAGTAGAGGTCCCAATTCGGCCGTCGGGGTGACGGAATGAAGTTGTCCAGTGCTGCGGTTCATTGCCTCCGGACTATTCCGTGGGAGAACCACTGCTCCGTATTTCTTCAGGCCTCTGAGCCATCCACGCTATCCGTTCAGCCAGAGCTTCCCACATCTCGCTGCTCAGAACTCCTCCAGCTGCGTTCGTGGAACTCTATATCTCAATGCAGTGCATCTACTTATGGCATATTTGGGTCTTCCCCTTCTTTCAGCATATCTCGCGAGGATGGGACCCAGTTGAGGCTACCAGTAGGATTCCTTATGGCGGTATTTGCTGGTTGCGGTTGGTGTTGCTGCTCCTCTTGCATTCTTCTGGAACGCTGGGGCGTTTCGCTGGCGGGATGCGAACGCGGGCGGACGGGGATGGGCCAGTTGCAGCTGACGAGCTGGTCCCTCGTCGGCAGACGAGTCGGTTCCGTGGCTGGCTGGCTTCTCCTGTAATCGGCAGGCAGGGATGGCAAGCGGGTGAGTGGGAGGAGGAGGGGGGGACCTGTCAGGATGGGTTCGTGCGGTGCGAGCCAATGGGAGGAGGGAGCCGTGAGATTGTGTATCGGGAGCCAGGGCTGGGGGGTTTTTGCAACAGGGAGCAGCTTGCCGCTCCCTGCGCCGTACACAGGCGTGGAAGTTCCACCGTGGGCGTTATGCGTTGTTTGCTCGCGCCAAGTTGCGTGATCGAGATGACTTTGCCGCTCTGTCCTGTCTGCCCGTGCCCTCTTCGGAGGTGCGAGGGTGTCTTTCTTTATCTCTCCCCAACAACCAGTGAGTTCCAAGTAGGATTCATGTGATCGTGCTGGCCCGAGACAAGAAGGAGTTTGGTGTGTCTGTGCTCTTGGGGGTTGTGTTTCTCTTTGGGCGTTGGGTGTTTCTTTTGGGTTGGGATCTCTCTTGGGTTGTGTTTTGCTCTTGACCCCTTTCCGAGGGCTGGCTGGATGTCAAGCAGGCATTCCTGCGTGCAGTGGCAGCTCGCCGATCTCGCAGTCTTTTTGGGGGTCCTGATACAATCAGTCGATTTTTCCCTTCGGAACCAGGTCCTGTTTCGGTGGAGGAAATCTGTCCTCAGTGAAACCTCCGAGACGCATTCCTCCTGCCTCCTCTGGCCCTCTGCCTCTGCATGTCCAGGTCCTCAGCGCTGTACCAACCCCAAAGGAAAAGGCTTGCAGAAACGCTTCCATTTTGAATTCCCCGAATTCTGCAACCTTCTGACGATTTCACATTCCATCGCATGACCTTGCGCCCTTCCCTCACCTGTGTCATCCCATGCTCTCCAGGGATTCCCGCTGGCGGATTTGTCCAGAATGGCGGGGACAAGACCGTGGGGCAGGGCCTGGTGGCTTGGAGGTGGCAGGTGATGTCGGCGTTCAGGATGGTCTTAATACAGGCAGGGAATTCAGCAGCTGTTGGTCTAGCGCTTCCTATTAATAGTGGCCTCGTGGTTCTGGCTGTGCGTGCTCATTTTGTCTGTTTTTCCCCCCTTTTGGGCTTTTATCTTCGCCCCCAAAAAAAAGGGTCCCCCCAACACCCTCGGGGCAGGGGGTGCGAAATTCCTTTAGTGAGGGGGGCAGTGAGCAGAGATCGTGTCCATGGCTGCTCCGGGGGTCAGGGTCGAGCAGAGTTGCAGGGAGGAGGCACAGTAATAAATGCATTTGTTTTATTTATTTATATATATTGAAGCAGTATTTATAATGTAATTTTTATATATTACGACTCATATTTATTACTTTTAACCCATGTCTATTTATTATTTAACATTTATACTTATTTATATATTTAAACCAGTTCTTATATTTATTTATCTACCCATTATCAGTATATTAAACCATTTTATATTTTTATATATCCACCATTTAATATTTAGTATTATCACCCTTTATATTTATTGTGTAATATACTCATTCATTCATTCATATTTATAAGCCTTTTTTTATTTAGTCAACTTTATAACCATTTATATTATTGTATTTCAGTATTATAAACCCACTTTATATGTATTGTTTATATAACTCAGCAGGGCGTCAGAATAGTAAATACTGTCCTGGGGCTACAGGAACTTCCTTGTGGAAAACGCATTCATTTCCATATTGCTTTCCGGCCTCTTTCTGTGGGCCTGGTTGCTCCCAAATAAGTTTTTTTTCAATCTGCCAGCACACATTTCCTATAAGTGACTGGTTTCTTAATTCATGCCTTAAATTGAATTTAGTGCTGTTTTAATGTTGATTTTTCTTATGCCCAGTTGTGATCCCAGCTGGAATATAAATTCATAATTTATATAATTAAAGTGCCAGGAAAGAATATAGATTTATTGAAATACAAATTCTATAATTTATCTATACAATTAATATGGTGATTGCTCATTTCACCTTGCAGTATGTTTTATGATTTTTTGGATTTCTGTAGGACAGCCGACTGGGAGCTGACCCAGAGGCTCAGCGCTGCAGTGAAGGGACAGAATATCCCTCCCTGCCAAAAGTAAAGATTTACTGTTGATTCTCCACCAATGTCGAGCGGCCGGACAGTTTTGCACGGTGAGGATTTCTTTGGCTTCCTTTCAATAATCAGAATGGAAGGTTAGGTGAATGAGTTGCGTTGGATTAAGTGTATTGTAATTTTGTGGCTCAGCCTGAGTATTCCAATGAATTCCATGAATTTGGCTGTCCTTTTCAAACGTTGATGTGTTCAGCCCCCGCCCAGGTGGTTGATGACCCATATTGAACATTTATTATGGGAAAGCATCCAGGGTCCTGGTCCTGCCGGGAGGGAAGGATGGTCCTGTCCCCAAACTGGGACAATTCCCCCTGAGAGACTGGGGGAACGGGCGGCCGACCACCCCGTGCCACTGGATCCAGTCCAACCCCACTGCCACCTATTAGATTTTTCTGCCCATTTCAGGGTTCCTCTTCCTTCCTGACTCGGACTGATGACCAGAGCACTCATGGATGTTCAAACCAGTTTTATTCCAGGGAATTTCAGTGCAGTGTATGGGATACCCTGGTTTTATTTCATTTATTATCTTTTTTTTTTTTTGAGAAAGGTGGAAGAGTTATAGGGAAAGTGAATGAATTTTTTTGGATTTGAGTTATTCTGAGGGCTGAACAGAATCAGAAGCACAGTGAGTCATTGAAGCCAAGCTGAGGCGACTCCTTTGTCGAGCATTTTCACTGCAGAATCTTCTTTTTTTTTTTTAAATAATTAGCTCTGATGACTTCAGTTTTTCAGCTCTGATTAAGGCATGATCTATTAACTTGAATTTTAAAATGCAAAATAGTCAGACTGTTGTGCGACAGCAGACTTGCTTTTCATCTCGGAGCGCGAGATATTTACAGAGTCCTGTGTTCACAGTTGTCTTTTCTTTTTATTTTTTTCTTTTTTTTTTTTGGGCTGCCCACTGAGGCAAACTAAAGAAATTCATTGTGTGGGTAGGAATGTCTCAGTTTGATGCAACAACGGTTTGGCGGAGACTTTGAATTTTTGGTTTTTTAATCTCCATGATGGCAGTTTGGCTGCTGGGTTTGGGAGGAAATGCCAGCAAGAGCCACTGGGCTGCCTTGCCAGCTCCCTCTTTTGTTCTCACAGTCAGATGGAAGCAGAGGGTATTTCACCTCAGCTCCCCTGGGCCACACGGGGGAGGTTCAGGAGGAATCCACACCCAGAGTCCTCATTTTGCCTTTTCCTCCAGCAGCTCTGTTTTGACGTCTCTTTCTGCCTGTTTCTCATCCTGGGATGTATTTTGGAGTTCATTTTGCCTTCCTCCAGCAGGTGTATTTCGAGGTCTCTCTTTGCCTTTTTTCAGCCAGTATTTTTGAGGTTCTTGCTCTTCCTCCATCTGGGTGCGTTTTTGAAGATCTCTTTTATGTCCTTTACTTTACATTCAGGTCCATTTTCAGGTCTCGTGGTCTTTCCTCGCCCCAGCTCTGGTTTGAGGTTTCATTTTGCTCGTTCCTCCCGCAGATGGGTTTTGAGGATCTCTCTTGCTCGTTCTCTAAGCCCAGCTCTGTTGAGGTTCATTTTGCCCTTTCGTCCATGTGGGTTATCTTGAGGTCTGTTTGCCTTTGCTCCATTCCTGGGTATTTTTTAGGTCTCTTTTTGCCTTTCTCAGCCCTCTCTGTTTTGAGTCTCATTTTGCCCTTTCTCCGATGGGTTATTTGTCGGTTCTTTTTGCCTTTGCTCCAGCCAGTCCATTTCTGGTCGTGGCCGCGTGAACAGGAGGGTCTGAGCATATGGGTCTCTTTTGTGAACTCTCAGCAGGCACCAAGCCCTCGTTGGTGCAGCGGCCATCCCGCTTTAAACACAGTTTTGGAGGGGAGTTTGGGCAGGAATGGGGCTCCTCTCCATGCCCCAGGTGGGCTTTGAGCTGAGCTGGAGTTCCATAGGTTGGTGCCAATATTGCCCTCGCTGTCCTCAGTGTCCCATGAAACTCAGATTAATCCAGTTTCTGTTTTATTATTATTATTAATATCCAGTTATTCCTTTTCATTTCATTTATTTCATACATCATTATGTATTTATTTATATGTTATTATTCAAATCAATTAGTTGATTATTAAAACTGTTGCTTGCCGAGCACAGCTCGCGACACCCTGAGTGCATTTGTGATCTCTGCATGCCGCTGTCACTGTGTTGTCACAGGACTCGCTGCCTTTTGGGTTCTTTGACACTTTGGGCTTGTGGAGCTGGCGGGATTTTGGGGGGATATGGACTGCCAGGGGGGATTTTCTTTCTTGGTGCATTCTTGGTGAGATCTGCACAAAACATGAATCATGGCACAGGGGGCACTGCAGACATAACAGAAAGTGAACGTCAGATTTAACAAATGGAAATCTCACCGGGGTGATGACAACAAAGTTATTGGGGTTTTATCAGATCAGCTCCGATTTGGGGTCATTTCAGATCAAATAACCTAGTGGCTGTAGGTTGAGGCCAGTCAATGGCAGGTGAAGCGTGGTAAGATTTTGTTTTATTTATTTTTTTTAAGTTTTTTTGTTCTCCTCTGGACTGCCTTTAGCGTGTTAAAACAAAGCACTGAAGGGGGTCATTTACTGCACCTATGACACGGATTTTTTTTTTTTTGCCTCCTCCTGCTTGATGGGCGAGGTGTATCACAGCCAGCCCAGCTAATCGGACAGTCCCCTGTGTCTTCTTGCTCTCCTCCCATTTTTAAATCCCCCCAAAAAACCTGGATCCCACCCATCTGTGCTCCAACCCACCCCATGCCCATCCCATCCCATTCTCCAAAATCCATTTCCCCGCAGCACTGGGATGCTCACAATCCACCAGCGAGCATCCAGGATGAGTTTCCATCACCCCCAGCCCTCTTTAACCGCATTTGCAGCGATTTGCTCGGGCGGGGAGCCTTTGGCAGGGGTTCTTTATCATTATCGATCCCCGGGGCCGATCGGAGCGGGGTTGCCGTTGACCCTGGCAGCTCCCGGGAGCATCCCGGCCCCGCCGGGCGATGCGCCGCTCTGGCTGTCCGCGGTCGATCCCCGTTCCCCTCGGCAGATGGCTTTTGTTGGCGACAAAGATCGCTCATCCGATTGTGCGGAGTCCTGCCGCCCGTCCCGGTCCCGGGCTCTCCCAGCCGGACCCTGCCCCTCCTTTCCCCCGGCTGGGAACACCAGAAGGAGCCCGCTTTGCTTTGGCTTTTGGCTTTTTTTTCTTTTTTTTTTTTTTTTTTTTTGGTTTTTAATTCCTCCTCCTTCTCCCCAGGGGTCTAGCTGGATTATTTCTGAAGCTGGTTTCTTTCTTCTGTGAAACTAAACCAGGGGAAAATACATTTTTTTTTTAAATTTTTTATTTTATTTTTGGTCAGTTTCTTGGGAGACACCTGGGTCCCACCTTGGCTAAATCCACACCAATCCCTCCTAGTTTTGATATAGACATCAAAACCCACAACATCTAAATAGATTTTATATTTTTTTTTTTATTTGTTGCATGGCAATGCATTGCATCAACCTGCCAGAAGGGATGGGGGTAAAAGTTGGGGACAATGACATGGATTTGTGTGGCACCCTACAGGATTTGGGTTCCTGACCCACTTCTCGTGGTGCCAGAATCTTCTGAATTCAGCATTCAAATCCCAAAAGACAAATCTCTATAAATCAGTGTGTTTGAGGGCCTTTAGGGCACTGGGGGGCCTTGGGGGTCACTGCTGCAGGTGAGAATTTGGGATGTGGTGAATTTGGGGTGTCCTGGAATGTCTGAGTGAGGAAAGAGGGTGTAGGGCAGGTGCTGGACAGCAGAGAGGGAAGGATTGTTGTGAGGCTGCAGCCTGGGGCAGGGAAAGCTCATCAATCCTTAATTGTCTCCTAATGACTGCAGAGTTCAAGGTTTTCCCTTGAATTCCAGGGTTTTGGCTCCAGCAGTGAAATTGGAGACCTTTGCTGATTTTGGGGTGCGTGAAATCCAGGCCAGCCCAGGGTTGGGTTCTGCCCCACTCGAGGTGGGACAGGGAAAGTTTCTGCCCCATTCTCTCTGTGTGCTGCGTTGCCTTTTCTCTCCCCCAAAATTAAGAAAAACCATAATAGGTGTGATTTCTGCAGCAGCCCCCAGCCAGGCTGTTTGTCAGCATTTTGCTACTTTATTGGGACTTTCCTTGTAGAACCTGAATCAGGTCCACAAGAGCTGCTCAGAAACCCATTATTTCCCATTATTATTCCTTTTTCTTCCAGTATTACTTTTCCTCAGGAACTATTTTTTTTTTTTTTATTATTTTAGCGTGGCATTACATCTACTTTTAAATCCTCCTTAACTTATTGGCGCCTACCGTACATTACCTCCAATAAATTATTCTGTTGCCACCTTTAGTCTTCGGGATTGCCCTTGCAGAAGGAGGGCAATTTATTCTGAAGAAAAGTGTTTATACGGGAAGCTCCTGGGCGCTCAAGTCACCTTTTGGTCAGTCCTGTATGTGATCCCCCTCTTCTGGCTGCCTGGCGGATTGAAGAGAGGGACAGACAATGGGATTTGGGCAAATCTGATAATTTTCATCGTGCTAGTTGGAGGAGCTTTTGGGAATAGGATTTTGGTGATATTTGGATCCACCCCGGTATGTGAAGCTGGGTTTGACCGGACTCTGGTTTTAGTGTGTCTTGCAGCGGGTTCGTGCTTGGTGTCTGGTGCTTGTGAGAGGTCAGGGTGTGAAATGCGAAATGCGAAATGTGAAATGTGAAATGAGAAATGTGAAATTTCACCTCCTGTGTGGTTTGGTGGCACTTCACGTTTTATTTTTCTGCATCAAAATCCTGGCAGGAGGGAGCCTGTCCCAGAGCATCCTCAGGAGGGGATGTGTGAGGCAGGAGCAGACAACAGGAAAAAGAAAAAACAAATCCCCTCAGTGCTGTGGATGGTGCTGCTTGCAAAGAGCAGATCCATGATGGGATGTGAGGGGAGGAATGAGATGGGAGGTCGGGTTTGGAACCTCAGTTCTGGAGTTTTTGCGGTGTTTTCCTGGGTGTAGGCGCTGAGATTTTATTCCAAAGCAGGGCTAGGGATAAGCAGCCACGTTTTTATTCACATCCCAGCTCCATCTTCCAGAAACTGAGTGTGATCATGAAGGTCATTGAGCTACAGAAGTGTTCCTGAGTAATTGTCCTGATGCCTTATCAATCGGGCTGATCTGAAACAGAGGCCAGACAAACTTAAGAGAATGAGAATAGATAACTTTAATCCAGGCCTTCCCTTCCCTTCCCTTCCCTTCCCTTCCTTCCCTTCCCTTCCCTTCCCTTCCCTTCCCTTCCCTTCCTTCCCTTCCCTTCCCTTCCCTTCCCTTCCCTTCCTTCCCTTCCCTTCCTTCCCTTCCTTCCTTCCTTCCTTCCCTTCCCTCCCTCCTTCCCATGTCCCTGATTAGAGCAGTGGGTTCAGCTCTGAGGGTGGCACGGATGCTCCTGGCATGGTGGCATCTCCCAGAGGTGCCATTTGGCCCAGATTTTGGGGTTTGGTGCCAGGCACGGGCGAGAGGGATGTGAGAAAGGGAGAGTGGTCTCAGCGACTGTGGTGTGGTGCACGGCTGGGGGCACGGGACTCGGGTGGTGCGCGGTCAATGCGGTGGTGGGATGGGTGGGTTGGAGAGAATGCGTGGAGAGGTGCGGCGCGCGGAGGGAGGCAGGTGCGCAGGGGCAGGGGCTGTTGAGGGGAGCTGGTGTGTGCCGCGGCGCCAGGAGAAATGGGCTGCGGCGCGGTCGTGGCCGCGGGCGGTGTGTGTGTGTGTGTGTCCATAAAAACCAGAGGAAAACACATTCATAGCAAAATTGCATTTAATTCAGAAATCTATTTATCCTGGGCTGGGATATTTGGTATGATATGGGGTGAATTTATCCCTTTATTGTCTGATTTGGGGTGTATTCAGCATTTTCTTCCCATTAGGCTGGATTTTGACCAACGTGATTTTATTCCATTGAATTCCAGTCAAGACATTTTGTCACAAAAGGTATTTTTTTGTGGAAAAGGCTGATTTGTGGACATTCTTCACTGGGAGCATTTTCCTTCTGTGCTGCTTCCTCCCTACCCCCAGCTCTGAGTGTTTTGGGGTTTGTTTATTTGGGTTTTGGGGTTTTTTTTCTAGTTTTTGTTTATTTGTTTGTATTTATTTTGGTTTTTTGTTTGTTTTTTTTAACAAGTCACCAAGTTTCAAATTGAAGCAAATATTTTACTCCAGACCACACTGTTCTGTTTGCAAAATTCACCTTATTTAACAAAGAAATCCACCAATGGAAACAAACCAAAAGGATTCTATTTTCAAGTGATTTTTTTTTGCTGCCTTTTTGAATTTCTGAACTTTGAAAGTATTTTTTGGCTGCAGAAATTGCACTGAAGGTGTTTGCATTTGACTTTTTTTACCTCTTGGGGTGAAGGAAAGGCTTCTTGCCTGCCTGCCAGCCAAGAGATGAAGGTGTTCTCTGATCTGTGAATCATCCACCCACCAGGCTCCAGACAAGCAGATCCCGAGTAGATTATTTAAAGCAGGTAAAATGGAATAAAAGACCTTTCTGTGACATTGCTGGGCTGGCCCAGGGAGTCCCAGGTGACGCCTGGGGTGGCTCTTGGTGAATTCCCCTCAATTTTCCACCCTAAAATGTTCCTTCCCATCACACACGGGGTAGAAACAAGAAGTTCATTCCACTGTAAAATGATTTTTTTCAGTGCTTTGAGCTTTTCCTCATGGATTTTGGAGGAATTGGGTTGATTTCTCCCATTTTAAGGCCTTGGCAGTGCATTAATTTTGCAGTCTGGGTCATTTAAACACAGATTTCACTGACATTGATCACACAAATTGCAAAATATTTACTTTCTGCTGATGTTCTGAGGCGATGTCACCTTTTACCATGGTAAAACCACTTTAACATATGAGACAAAATACGTTTTTAAGATACATTAATCTCGATTTATCCATTCCCTGCCTTTTGCAGGGCAAAATGAAAACCCTGAAATCCTGTTGTAATATTTTGTGCTCTCTGTCCTTTCTGGGCTGAGTCGATGTTCTGAGCTCTGTTGTTGAAAATGGAACGTGTCTCCTTTCTCCTGTCTGCGATGAAAAATAGCTTCTCTCTTTGATCTTCCCCTCGTTTTGCTAAAAAGTAACCAAAAATATCGCCTTTTTTTTTTTGGGGGGTGGGGGTATGTCGGGCGGTAGGTGGTGAAATGTGCCAAGATTTTTTAAAAAAAATAAAATAAATGTGACCCTCCTTTTCAGTGATTCCAAACTGTGAAACAGAAAATCTCTGTCCAGGTAAAAAATTTGAGTTGTCATGGCAACAGCAGGATGGCTATTTATTTTTGGATTTCCATTTTCGCTGATTTATTTAACACATTGACAATCCATTTATAATGAAGAGGAATTCAAGAAGGTTTTTTTTTTTTATATTTTTTTTGTTCTTGTTTTTTTAGACCCGAGCCAAGGTTGGGTTAGTTTTCACCAGAGAAAATAAGCAGAGATAAAGAGGTAAATAAAAAGGAAACCTTGTGGCTTATGGGGGCTTTTCTTGCAGGCAAATTCGAGTGCAGGGGAGAGTGAAATCGTGCCTGAGTTGTTTATTTTTTTTTTTTGGAGGAACCTTAGAGCTATAAAACAGAACAAAGCGCCGAGGCCAGGGCAGCTGGGAGCCGCAAATTCTCACCTTCACCTGCCCTGGTTTGTGCCCAGGATGCCAGGGAAGGGTCAGCAGAGCCTTAGGGAGAGGCTCCTCTGCTCCATCTCCCTGCAGGGATCAGGGAGAACCCCAAAAACGGGGATAAAATCCCGATTTTTCCTTTTGGGGTGTTCCCAGGCTCAGCCTCGCCTGCTCTCTGTGGGGTTTATGATGAACTGACCCCCGCTTCAGGGCTTGGGGGGATCCAGCCTGGAGTTTGGTGACCCCAAACACACAATTTAGTTGGGTACCAAAAGAATTCAGCTGATCTTGCCTGATTTTGGGGTGTTTGTGGCAAAAAGGGCGGTGCTTTGTTCCCAGGAGGGGGAGTTTTGCCCCCTTGGCCGAGGGATTTGTGTTGGAGGGGAGATTTGAGCCATCCCTGGGCTCAGCTCTGGATCCCATGGACACCACAGAGTCTGATGTACGTGGGGATTTTCCTACCTCACAGCAGGGAAATGCAGCAGAACACCCAGGAAATTCCTGGAATTTAGGAATTCTTGTGTATCTTCCCCTTTGGAGATTCAATTTCGGTGCCTGCCTTCACCAGCACATTTCCCTGCTGCAAACAAGCCAAATCTTTCGGCATTTGGGCACTTGAAAACCCTGAAAAATTGGGAAATTTGGGGCAGATTTTGCAGAAAGGAGAGGGGAAATCCAAGTGGAATAACCCAAGGAAAGGAAACCCAACAGCAGATTCCTTCTGCAAAACCTGGCTGGGAGTGTGGAGATGAGGCAAATCTCTGCCTGGGTTTGCTCCCAGCCTGGTTTTTCTTCCTGCAATTACTCTGCAGGTTGGTTCCTCTCTGGGATTTGTTTTCTGGAATGGATTTGGGTGACTGAAGAAGAACTCAGTGAAAGTTGCCAGCCTGGCAGGTACTGGGGAAAACCCTCCATCATTTTCTCCCGTTATTGCTGGTTTTGGCCTCAATCTGGGCTGGTTTTTAGGACAGCACCTGACCAAAGCTTGCACTTTATTGAGGCCAACCTGTTAATCTGTGAAGCACGGGCTTGATTTTGAACCAGGCACTCCAGAAAAGGTGAGGTTAGGAAAAAAATGTAAAAAAAAAAAAAATCAAATGTTATTTATGTTATTTCTGCTGGGATATCTTGAGCCTGGAGGGAGGAGAGCATCCATCAGCGATTTCTCCTGGTGGAGCATCCAGCTTGCAAATCGTCTTGGGCTGGGGTGGCGGGGAAGGGTGGAAAACCCAAGGAATCAACTTCCAGACATAAATACAATATGGACAAGTCATAAACATTATTAAAGCAAGTCTATCCCTGCAGGGCAGGTTTTTTGCTCATAATGCTTTCCTGATTGCGCTTCCGCAGCGCCGGGGAAGTGAATAGCGGGCTGATTATCCACGGCCCGTGATCTACAGCAGCGTAAAACCGCTCCCTTTGTGCTCCAGGGGGGAACTTTGCATATTTCCTGCGAGGGAGCAGCCGTCCCGCTCCTCGTTCCGTGACGGGCCCGATCCCAAATGTGGTGCTGTCCTTGGGGGGCTTTGTCCGGGCGCTCCTCGTGTCCCCATCACCAAACCTGCTCTGTTTGTCGTCTTAAACATGACCCCAAAAATGGGCCCAAGGGGTGGGGTCACAGCCCAGGCTGAGCCAGAAAATTTGGGAAGTGGCGAGCAGGGGTAGGATAGTCTGGAAAGGCACAGTGTAGGTAAAATATTCTTCTTCTTTTTCTTCTTTCTCCTCTCCTCCTCTTCTTTCTTCTTTCTTCTTCTTCTTCTTTCTTCTTCTTCTTCGTCTCCTCCTCCTCTCTCCTCCTTCTTCTTCTTCTTCTCCTTCTCCTTCTTCTCTTACTATATATTATTAATCAATAAAATAAGTTAATATTAATATTAATAATAATAAGGATGTCTCTGCGACCTATTAATGGAATTGCCACTGATTTCTTTTAAAAAAGACAAAATGTGAGAGAAATCCAAGTCCGGTTGCGAAAAGCTCTCTCGGAGCCTTGTCCGGCTCATCTGAGCTATCACAGAATATTCTGAGGTTTGGAAATGCTGCTGGTTTTATTCAATATTCCATGTACAGCACGACACTGCTCACTGGGAGAATCCAGATCAGATCTGTGATCCATAATATCAAAAAAATTACTTTATCCAAAGATTGGTGTTGGCGAAAATACCCCGTAAAAGACCCCTTGTGCTGATACAGTCAGAGCAGCGGAGAGTTTTTAAGCAGATGCTCAAGGTGCAGTCGTTTCATTATTCAATTATGACAGAATTTTCCCCAACAACTTAATGAACATTCATTTGTGATGTATTAAACCATTTTTTCTGTTGAACATAAAGATCAGTGCTAGGAGCTATACATTCTGAGAGATAATTGCACCGTGTAATTCTGGTGCTCTAACAATTTATACTGAAATATTGATGGATATGTTCCAACATTCTTCTTCTTTCTGCAAGCATATTTCGTAATCTTTTAAATATCTCTCCCCTGAAAACTTTAATGTAAAGTACAAATCCTCTTATGTAAGAGGAGTTTAAGGCATCTGGATACTGCAAACCCAACAAAAGCATTTCAGAGCCGTTTCTATCCTCAGAAATAAAAGAAATTGGTAGCAGAAGGTATCGTAAATAGGAATTTATGAGGAATATGCAATAGCAGAAGGGCATGACTAAGGAAAAGTGCAGGGCTCCCCTTTAATATCAGAAATAGAAAATATCTGTTCTGGTTTCTCATTAGCATAACTAAGAATCAAAACCCTTCCATTTTCAAACGGGAACTTATGCTAAGTGACATTTTGCATAATCTCCTTAGGGAGAAACCCTCTGCAGTTCTGCTGTGTGTGGTTCCAGCATTGACCCAAGACCAGAATTGAGAAACTGAGATGGGATGAGGTTTTACAGAGAGTGAGGAGCCTCCCAAAGAGGGAACCTGGCTCACAACCAGGGCGTGGAGCAGCTCATTCGAGGTGTTTGTGCTGTAAAAATCAAACTTCAATGAAGCAAATCACAGTTATTAATGAGCAGCCAGGAGAAAGCATTTTGTTGTGAATTCATACAAACTGCCCAGAAAACTCTGGGGTTTGCTTTAGGAGGGAAGTGCTGGGAGATCCATGAGCGCTGAGAGCTTTGGTGGGGTTAATTAGCACTCTGGGGTTAATTGGCACTGAGAAGTGGAGGGGTTTACCTGTAACATGCTCTGGGTCCCTGGTGTGGGAACAAAACAAACTGTGAGAGGAAGCCCTGTGAAATCCCAAAATGAACGTGTCACACCCTGTTCAGGTGTGACCCCACAGCTCAGCTCCCGTGTCTGCTCACCTGGGCTGTGTTTCAGGTTGCCAGGGGGTTTCTGTTTCTCTGCAGAATTCCCTTTCCCACCTTGGTGTCTCTTTTGGGGCCTCTTCCCTGCTCTTTTTCTCTGCCCCATCCCTGGGAGTGCCCAGGCCGGGCTGGGTGGAGCTCTGAGCACCCTGGACTGTGGGAGGAGTGGAATAGGATCATCCTTAAGGTCCCTTTGAACCCAGGGAAGGGATTCATCATTCTGTGATGATTAAGCAGGATTTGTCCAGGCAATGTTCTGAGCCCTCCCTGCTGTCCCCAGCTTTCCTACGATGCCCAAATCTAGTTTATCTAACCCAGAGTCCAGAGAGAATCTAGAGAATCCAAAGCAGTTCTGTTATTGCAGGGCCTTCAGGGCCATCCAGGGCAGTCCCAGCCCAGCCAGGGGCTGCACCCACAATGGACAATGGCTCACGGCTTTTTCACCCTTTCTCACTTTTGTCCATTTGCACAAAATCGGGCCTGAATCCTCCAATTGCAGCTGCAGCCAATGCAGTCAAAAACTCCAACTTGGCTCCCCCAATTCACCATTGTTTCCATCTCTGGCTGGCTGGCTGGCTGGCTGGTTGGCTGGATGGATGGATGGATGGATGGATGGATGGATGGATGGATGGATACAGCTCTTTGACAGAGGTATCCATGGAAAATAAGAAGAGGGGATTGTGTTTAGTGCCAAGGATGAGCAGTGGGTGCTGGGATCTTGTGGCTCAGGAGCAGCGTGGGGAGGGTGTCAGGGTGGGTGTCACCTCTGGGTGACCTCAGTGAATGAAGCTGCCTTCAAACCACTGGAAAAAAAAAACCCATTCTGTCCTTCCAGAGGAAATTCTGGTTGGATTTAAGGGGAGGAGGATCCCCAGACCCGAGAGAGCAGTGCACCTCAACGAGGCTGTGGCATCTCTAATCTTGAAGACCTTCAGAGCAGATTCCAGTTTTAGGTTAACCTGAAGTGATGATCTGAGTGATGGTTCAGGTGCCTTCCAGACATCTTTTACCCCCTCTGCTATTTTTTACAGAGCTCTGTGGCTCTCCTGAGTTTTTTCTGGATTTGCAGACAGATGAGGTGAAGCTTCTCCATCCTCATCCTCACTTCCAGCAGCATCTGAAGGCCCTCGGTGCCATTTCCTGCATTTTTTGGCTGTTTGATGCACATCCCTTCCCTTTTTCCTTGCACCCCTTTCCTATTGATGTGTTGATCCCTCAGAGCAGATTTTTACGGCATTGTTTTAGGGAAAACAGGGCCTGTGGGTGTTCCACAGGAACAATTACCTTTCAAAACCCCTGAAGATGGGCTGAAAGCATGAAATAAGGGGAGATTCTGGATGTGTAAATAAAATTTGAGTTCTTTTTGGTAATCTGGCCCTTATCCCAGCTTTTTTGAAGGATAATCATCGTTCCAAGAGAGGTTTTCATGGCCTGCAGAATGCACTTTATATTTCACTGTGTAATGGAACCTTCCCTCTGCTCAAGGAAAACAATTTACAGAGCTAATTGCTGAACTCTGCAGATATAATCCTGGAAATGGGTGCTGTTAGATAAGAGTTTATGTTAAAAAAGAAGAAATGTTCTGGAGGAAAATTATTGTTTAGAGAGAGCATTGATTTGCATGAATTAATGTTTTCACTTCGGCTGAGAGTTAAAAATGGATACTTAAGCTAAGGCTCATTTAAGTGTCATACAAATACTTCGTTAGTTATGGTGTGAGCTGAAATCCATTGTTTGTTTGCTTTTTTGAGGCCCTTCAAACTTCAGCTGGCGCCGGGTTCAAAGCGTCCCAAAGATTTTATTTTCTGAAGTGAAACAAAAAAAAAGGGGAAAAAAGGGGAGGGGGGGAAGAGAAAAAAAGAAGAAAAAAAAAGAAAAAAAATTTAAAAATGGAAAAAAATAATTAAAAAAATGATAAAAAAGGTGCTCTCCACCCTCCTGCTTCTCAGGGAAATGAGGGGTGGTGGTGATGCTCATCCCTGACACGGTTGTGGCAGGAAGATGCTGATGAATATTTACTCAGCACAATATTTGTCCAGAGGTGCTGCACAGCTCGTGCTGCAGGAGCAGCCATCTGCCACATCTCTCACTGAAAACCTGCAAGGAGCATTTGGGGCTGGGGCAACTTGGGCAGAATTCGGGTTCTGGTCGCTGTTTTTTGGGCTCAGGTTTTAATTCAGGATTTAGGCCAGGTCTGAACCTGCTGCCAGTTCTTTGTTGTCCCTAAAATCTGAGTTCTGGCACCAAGTGAGAGCTTCAGCACTGTTAAAAGGTGCTAATAACGAACCAGACACAATTTTAATTTGATTTAAATCCATTTTCTCCCATGTAGCCGAGTGTTGGTGGCAGATTGAGGGAGAAGGAATAAATCCTGTGGAACACAGATTTGTTTTCTGAGGTTTTCCTCAATTCTCGTGTAATTCCTGTGTTGTGCTTACCTTGATTCCAAACAGAGGAAGGTTTCAGGATCATGGATATCCAAAGAAGAAGAAAAGAAGGAAAATATTCCCCTTGAGGCAACTCCCAACATGTGCACAGAGCTGAGCTCTCCAGCAATAAGTAACTGAGGAAAATCTGGATTTAATTTCTAATTCCACCATGAATTTCCCTCTTTTCCAGGGTCTGCCAGTGCTGCTGAAGACCCTTTTGAGACCTGCCACCCCAAATCCAGCTGCTCCTTCCCATTGCCCAGAGCCTGAGGAGGAGCTGAGCAGAGGTGAGATGCTCCAGCCAATGCAGAGGGATGAGCTTTTGTTGGGAACTGAGCTGATCATTCACATAATTAATAACTGATAATTAATTAACTCTCTGATTTTTTGTGCAATATTTGTGGCGTGCTGTATCAAACAAATCCATTGCTGCTGCGTGGTTGTAAAACGAGCTGAAAAAAACAATTTTTCACTTGAACTGGATCATCTTGAAGGATCCTTCCAACCCCAACCATCCTTTGATTCCATTAAATTCCTGGGTGCAAAAATCCGTATTAAGTGGAAAACAGACTCGAGTTTCACCGAGATCATTAAAAACTCTATTTTATTTCATTTCCCACCCACCACCCTGCTCAGAAACCTGGATTTATTTTTGAAGTCCCTAATTAAGGACGAGAATTTGGTGCCAGGCAGATGCTGTCATTTCTCCCGGCCCTTCCAGCCAAAACCCAAGCACATTTTGGTCCCTTCGGCTCTGAGGATGGGTTTGAGCAGCATCTCACTCCTGGCACTGCGCTGTCCACGTTTAATCCCAAAATTCCTGGAAGAACCCCCTGAAAACAGCAGGAATTGCTGCAGGAGTTGGGCAGAAAGCACAGGTTAGGACAAGCTGGGGATTTGCTTTAATCCCCTCTGGTTCTGTTTTGGATTTGCTGCGTTCCTATTTGCTAAATCACTTTTCTTTTCCACCTTGTGCCCCCGTGGAGGAGGAGGAGGGGGATTTTGGAAGGGGGGAGATTTGGGAAGGTGAAACTCGCTCCAGAGTGGTGCCACCAATTCCTGCAGGGGTTTTGAACTCAGCTCTGCCCCTTTTCCAACACTAAACCTCTCCTTGGATTCCCCACAGAAATCCCCGGGTTTGAAAGGGTGAGGGAGTTGGGATTTAGGGACTGGGATTCAGGGAGCCTAAATAGTGCTAAAACATTGCCAAAGAATTGCCAAAAATTGCCAAAAATTGCCAAAAATCAGGAGAGCAAGGGCATCCTTGAGTTGGATGGAGCTCTGAACAGCCTGGATGGAGGAAGCTGTCGCTGCCCATGGAACTGGAGGAACTTTAAGGTCCAACTTCCAACTCATCCTGGGATTTTATTGATTGATTTATTATTTTTGCTGGATTTATTATTATTTTTTAAAACTATTTTTCATTTCTTCCCGGCATTAAGAAATATTCCAAGGGTTTTGTTCCTCTTCTGTCACACGTTTTGGTGTGGTTTAGCAGGAATTCCTGGAGGGAGAATCTCCAAACCTGTCACAGAGCAAGGCCTCATTTATGGAGGAGTAAACAATTCTCACTTCTCCTTTTTGGTTTAACTTTTTTTCTCCTTTCCCCTTGAGCCAAAATTTGGGAAAGTCATTTCCTGTCACCTGGTGAGGCTTGGAACAAGCAGGGAAAAAACCCCTCTGGTGTCTGCTCATTCCTTGGGTGCACCACAGCGCCCACAGCTCCTCTCACCACTCCCAGAGAAAGTTTGTGTAGGTCCTAAAATAATTCCATGCCTCTGGCCCACAAATATTCCTGTTTGGTCAGCCTTATATAGAGTAATTACTGTGTGACACAGCACCACAGCTGGGCTGGGCTTATTTTGGGCCAGGAGATATAAAAAGCTGTTTGTGGACAAAAAAAAAAAAATATAAATAAATAAGGTGCCTGTGTTTGTTGATGTGTCATCCTAAACAAATGAGAGCAGGGACTTGTTGATTTGCTTTTTTAAAAATTATTTTGTTTTAAGAGTTGTTTGTGAGAGCATTGGTTTGGTACCAAAGGCACCCAGCCTGGCTAATTTAGATTTATCTCCAAGTCACCAAAATTCAAATTATTCTAGGGTGCTGTGGTGATATTTATAGGGTGGCACAAACCCAAGAAAAGGGGTCAAAGCTCAAATGTGGCAAGTTCATTTCCCTGAGCAGGTGATGGGTGGGAAGAAACACCTTGAGGGAAAGGTCCATCCTCCAAATCCTCGGATTTCCAGGCAGGCAGCTCATTCCCACAGCTCTGCGTGGTGTCAGTCGTGTTTTTTCGAGCCCAACATCAAAATCCCTTCTAATTTTAATACCTTTGATATTTATATGCACAGATTTGATATTTTGCTCATATATGGACATATAGGAATGCAGCCAGAGGAAGGGAGAACAGGACCATGAACAAACATTTGTCACTGCTCAGCTGCCCCCAAATGCAGGTGCCTGTGTGGGAAACAAGTTGGAAAAGCTGTTTGTGGGGAAATTGGGATGTGATATCCCCTTTTACAGTTTCCCATGCTGGGATGGTCGTCTCACCTCAAAAATTCCCATCCTACCCAATTTTATGAACAATCCCTGTAATTTTTAGTCATCCTAGGAAAGAATGTTGTCTGCTGGGATGGGCAGAGTCCATGGATGGACAGATCCACTGGTTCTGGAGCAGGAATAGGGGCTTTGGTGTCTTTTTTGTGCTGTTTTTATGGGCTGGGACAATCCTCAGCACTGTTCTGAGCTGGTTTTAACAGCAGAACGGGACCTGTAACCCCGAGTTACCTTGGCCAGAGCTGTTTCAAGATGGAATTGAAGTTTGGAGAGCTTTTGGGACCAGAGGAATGGAGCAGTTATGAGAAATATTCCTGTGGTTTGGCTTTGTTGAGGAATTCTCCTGAATTTTCCTGAGGAATTGTGTCGATGGGATGGGGCTGGGAAGCAAACCAGGAGCTGGGATCAAATCCCTTCACTGGGATCAAATCCGTTCAGTGAGGAGAGACGCAGCCCTGGGGTGATTTTTCCTGGAAAAAAAATTCTAAAATGTGCACGGAAAACAATTCCTCATAACAAAAAAAAGACAAGACAGATGAGATTTCAATGGCGTTTGAGGCGAGGCAGATCTGAGAAGGAATATATTGGAAATTTTGTATGTTAAACTGGGAATTTGGAAGCAGAACGGAATCTGGGAATGGAATTCTGTTGGCCCAAGAATGGCTCACAGATTTCCTGGCTCCTTGCCCTCCATTAGGCTGGTTGGGAATGGAATCCTGGAATCCTGAAATCCTGGAATTCTGGAATCCAGAGGCAGATCCATCCTGATCAGCAGGATTGCCTTGGGGAAACAGAGCTATGGGCACAATTTTCCCTCTGCTGGGTTTGGGGTTTCCTGTCAGGTATCCACCAAATCGGATGGATGTTGTCAATATCCATCATTTTATTCCTTATATTCATATTTCTCTTCTTGCTCTTATTCCAGGTGCTCTATCCCAGCTCTGACTTCTGTTGGATATTTCCACATTCCTGGTAAGAATCTGATTTTTTTTTTTCAGCTTCAGCCAATCTGATGTGTCCAGGTAAATGTTGGGGTCTGGGAAGTCACAGGAAGGAGAAAAAATTGAGGCCAGACTGTCAGGGATAGAATCTTTTCCATTCTAGAATACTCAATGAGAGCTTTTATTTTATTTAGAAAATGAAATGAATTTTCTTTATTTCATTTTATTGATCCAAGAAGCTCTGCCCCCTTGAGCAGCTCCAACAGCTTTAACTCATGCTAGAATTCTTTAACAGAATTCATTTTTATATCACCTTGGTTTTTCCTTCATTTCACGCTTCTCTTAAAGGAAAGAGAGGAAAATTTAGAGATGAAATTTGGGAAAAACGAGTTTAGCTTTTCTTCCAGCCCGTGAATTCTCTTCCACAGAGCTCTGCACCAGTTTGAGCCCACAACTGGGAGGAATCAGAGCACGGACACCTCAATGTTGCGTAAGCTCCTAAAGGGAGCAGATTTTTGTTTTGAGATTTTTTTGGGTTTGACGCGTTTGTCCGAAGTCGGGGCCGTTTTTGGGAGCTCGGAACATTCTTGCTGTTCTGCCTCAGGATGAAACTCAGATCACAGCAACTGGGGAGAGATCCCAAAATATTTGAGGCTGTTTAAGTGACTGTAGACCTAATTCAGAGTTCTTTGCTGAGCGAGGCCAAGCAGGGATTTGAACCTGATTTTTATGCGCGCTCTTTTCTTCTTTCTCCTCCTTTCAACTCCAAGTTCCATCTTATATTAAAGAAACCATCCCCGTGGATTTCACAAAAACGGATTTATTCAGGTCAGACTTTTTTTTTATTTTTTTATTTTTTAAACTGACCTGGTGTTTTATGTCCGGCCACCCCCACCCCTGAAACAAATAAATAGATTTAGCAGTGGAAACTTCCAGAGGAAATTTTATTTTATTTTCCAGCCTCTTTCTCTGGCCTGCTGCTCCCAAAATATGTTTTTTTCAGACTGAACCAGCCAAACATTTCCTATGTT
The DNA here is from genome assembly GCA_009741485.1 of Malurus cyaneus samueli. NCBI lineage: Eukaryota > Metazoa > Chordata > Aves > Passeriformes > Maluridae > Malurus > Malurus cyaneus. The sequence continues at coordinate 158,662 of VKON01002321.1, forward strand.
CATAAGTGATTGGATTCCAAAAGTCTATGCTAAATTGAATTTAGTGCTGTCTAAATGTTGATGCTTCACTGATGCCCAGTGTCAATCCGAGCCTGTTTGGCTGGAATATAAATTCATATTTATATAAATCCCATTCCCAGAGGAAATTTCCCTGTTTCGGTTAATAACTGGGATTATTTTACAACAGTTTGGGTTCGAACTTTGCCCAAGTGAGTGATGTAAAGGCCAGAGATCAAGGGGAATGGCCAGGCTGGGAAGATGTGGTGTTTTGGGGACAATGTCCATGGCAGGGATGGCTCTGCCGGGTTCATTGACCTTTGCTGTCCTGGACAGAAAAGGAAACTCCAGTTTTTGCTGCTGGGTCCGGATGCTGAGTCACCTGTGTGGGGAAGGCAAACAGCCACAGGGCTGGTGTTTCACTGCGTGCCTGGGGCTCTCATCAGCTGCTCTGGGGCCGCTGTGGAGTCACTCACCCCTCTCTTGATCTCCATCATCACTGAGTAATTCCCTTGTCCCAGTTCCTTCCAAAACCAGGGGCAATATTTGGGTGTTGCGTGTTGGTGTTTCATTGATGCCCCGTGTCAATTCCAGCCTGTTTTGCTGGATCATAAACGTATCTTTATATATATGTTCCAGAAAAAATCTATATAAATTTATATACAAATATGGAAAAATGGAAATTGGTTTGTCCACAAGGAAGTTTCCTGTAGCCCAGGACAGTTTTATTTATTTCTGACGCTCCTGTGGGAGTTTCTATATAAAAATACATATAAAGTGGGTTTATAAGTTTATAATTATAATATAAATATAAATGGGTTTATAAGTATGACTAAATATAAATAGGCTTATAAATATGATAGATATTGAATGAGTATATATATCTAAATAAATATAAATGGGTGTATATATAAACAAATATTAATGGGTGGATATATATAATAAATATAAATGGGTTTATAAATATGAATAAAATGGGTATATGAAATAAATATAGAACTGTTTAAATATATAAATAAGTATTAAATGGGTTTATAAGTAATATAATATATAATGGGTTTATAAAGATGAATAAGAGAATGGATTTATATATATAAATACATATAAAATATGTTCATATATATATAAATAAATACAAAATAAATGCATTTTATTCTGTGTCTCATCCCCTTTGTACCCTGCTCGACTCCTGACCCACGGAGCAGCTCATGGCACGGATTCTCTGCTCCTGCCCTCCTCACCTGAAGGAATTTCCACCCTCCTGCTCCTCGAGGTGTTTGGGGACTGTGCTGAGGAGCAGGGGACAGGATGACAAATGAGCCACGCACAGCCCAGGAACGCCAGCGAGGCTCAGCTATTTTTAATTAGGAAGTGATGACAGCTGCCTGAATTCCCTGACACTGTATTAAAGACATCCTGACCCAGACATCACCGGCCACCCTCCAAGGCCACCAGCCCCCTGTCCCCACGGTCATTGTCCCCGCCAGTCTGGGGACAAATCCGCCAGCGGGGAAATCCTGGGAGGAGCATGGGATGACACAGGTGAGGGGAGGAGGCGAAGGTCAGGGCGATGGAAGTGTGATAAGCGTTCAGAAGGTTTGGAAGAATTTCGGGTGGAATTTCCAAATTTTGGAAAGGCGTTTTGCAATGCCTTTTCCTTTTTGGGGTTGGGTAAAGCGGTGATGGATGGAGCAGGGCAGAGGCAGAGAGGCACAGAGGAGGCAGGGCAGGATGGTGCCTCGGGAGGTTTCACTGAGGGAGATTTCCTTCCACCAAATGACCTGGATTTGGAAGGGAAAAAATCACCTGGATTGTATCAGGACTCCCCAAAAAGATGGGAGATGGGAGCTGTCCACTGGCACGAGGAAGTGGCTGCTTGAACCCCAGCCAGCCCTGGAAAAGGGTCAAGAGCAAGACACCAACTCCAAAGAGAGAACCCCAACCCCAAAGAGAGAACCCCAACCCCAAAGAGAGAACACCAACCCCAAAGAGAGAACACCAACCCCCAAGAGAGAACACCAACCCCAAAGACGGAACACCAACCCCAAAGACGGAACACCAACCCCAAGACAGAACGCCAACCCCAAAGACAGAACACCAAACTCCCTTTGTCTCGGGGCCCCCAGCACCGAGTCAAGCAGTGATCTCTCTACCTTGAGCTCACTGGTTGGTTTTAGGGAAGAAGAAAGCAAGACCCTGTGCTCAGGCAGGCAGAGGAAAAGCAGATAACGTCGGAACACTCCGAGCAGTACTCTACTTAGCCTTAAGACCCACTACAGTCAGTCGGTTGTGGAGCTAGCTGTGGCAGTGAGCTTCTTCCTGCCGTCTTGCTAAAACCCCCCAACCCGCTCAGCCGAGCCCAATCCACGGCTCCCTCCTCCCATTGGCTCGGCAGCCGCATCGAACCATCCTGACAGGTTTTCCTCCTCCTCTCCTCCTCCTCCTCACCCTGCTGCCTCCTGCCCCGTGGACGCGATTGCGGGAGAGCCAGCCAGCCACCGGTCAATCACTCGTCGAAGGGAACGTGCCCCAGCTCGCAACTGACATAATCTGCATACACATAGTGTGCTCACTCTCGCTGATATCATCCGTGCATCCTGACACTCATTGAACTACATAACCTCTTATACTGTGTGTGTCGGAGACACATTAGTCTACAGACAGCATAGCTTCCATGACTGCCCTGATTAGAGAAAAAATCCTTCTGTAAGCCTCAACTGGGGTTCCCCATCTGTGATTGTCTGGAAAGAGATGCAGGAGGAGAAATACCAACAAACATAATGCTCAAGTGACTCTGATGCAGTATAAGTTTCCCCATCTTGAAGCATTCCCTGAATACTGCTTTCTGCATAAAGAGTTTGCTATCCGGAACAGCTTCCTGGCTGAGATCCGATGAATGAGAATAGAGCTACTGCCGAAGTAAGTCCTCGGCGCACATGTTCCTTCCCCCAGGGATCGTGTGTTCTCATGGCATT